>JAKSZT010053840.1:9241859-9305989 GCA_026826555.1 Tolypeutes matacus
GGGAGCTTGCAGTGTGCGCCCTCCTACACCAACGCCATCTTGCCCCCTCCTCTTTTCATTTTGATGTGGCAATTTGTGCCTTCTTTCTTTTCCTTGGTTAGCCTGACAAGTAGTTTATCAATTTAACTGAGCTATTCAATAAAATTGATTTCATTGATTCACCATTGTTGTTTTGTTTTCAATTTCTTTGATTTCTGCTCCGATTTTTTATTTCTTGTATTCTGCTTGCTTTAGGTGGAAATTTCTCTTCTGTATCTATTTTCCTAAGGTAGAAACTTAGGTTATTAATTATATGTTTTTCTTATTTTCTAACATGGATTTATTGCTGCAAATTTCTTTGCAAGTACTACTTTTGCTGCATCTCACAGATTTTGACAAGTTGTTTATTTTCATTAGGTCAAATATATTTAACTTCTCTTGAGACTTCTTCTTTGACCCAAGTATTATTTAGATGTAGGTTGTTTAATTTCCAAATAGTTGTGTATTTTCTAACTACCTATCTGTTCATGGTCACTGGTTAAATTTCACTCATTCATCTGAGAACATTGTATGATTGTATGATTTCTATTCTTTATTCGTTTAAATTTGTTCATCTGTGTTTTATGAACAGGCATGTGGGTTATATTGGTTAATGTTTCATGTGAGCTTGAGAAGACTGTATATTCTGCCATTGTCCTATAAATTCTATAAAGGTCAATTAAATCCTGTTGATTGATGGTGCTGTTCAGTTGAACTGTATCATTACTGATTTTCTGTCTGCTGGATCTATCAATTACTGAACTAAGGGTGTTGAACTCTCCAATTGTAATAGTGAAATTGTCTATTTCTCCTTCTGTTCCAATCATTTTTCCTTATGTATTTTGATGCTCATTTTTTTCAACCACATAAAACATTATTATTGTTATCTTTTTAGTGAATTGATCCTTTTATCATTATATACTACCCCTCTTTATCCTTTATGATTTTATTTGTCCTGATGTCTTATTTGTCTGAAATTAATACAGCTGTTCCAGCTTTCTTTTGATTAGTGTTAGCATGGTATAACTTTCACTATAGCTTTATTTTTTTTTCCTGTGAATTTTTTATTGTGGTAAAGCAAAGAAACATATAATTTTACCATTGTAAACATTTAAAAATACATGATTTATTAGCATTAAGTACAGTCACAATATTGTGCAACCACCACCCTTATCTAGTTCCAGAACTTCTACATCATCCCAAGTGGATATTCCATAACTGTTAACCAGTCCCTTTCCCATTCTTTTTACCGCCAGTCCCTGGAAACCACTGTTCTGCTTTCTGTCTCTATAGGTTTTCCTACTCTAGACTTATATAAATTGAGCCATAAGACATGTGGTTTTTTGTGTGTCTGGCTTCTTTCAGTTAGCATAAGGTTTTCAGGGTTCATTCATATATCATTTTTCATCCATCTATCAGTACTTCATTCCTTCTTATAGCCGAATAATATTCCATTGTATGGAAATAACTCATTTCGTTTATCCATTCATTTGTTGATGGGAATTTGGGTTGTTTCCAACGTTCAGCTATTGTGAAAAGAGCTACTGTGGATATTCTTATACAACTTTTTGTCTGAACACTATTTTTCAATTCTTTTGGGTATATGATTAGAAGTGTGATTGTTAGTTTGCATGGTAATTCTACATGTAACTTACTGAGGAACTGCCAAACTGTTTTCCACAGCAACGTATTAGGGTTTCAATTGTTCTACATCCTCACTAAGATTTATTTTCTCTCTCTCTCTCTCTCTCTCTCTTTTTTTTTTTTTCACTATGGACATCCTAGTGAGTGTTAGGTGGTATCACATTGTGCTTTTGATTTGGATTTGCATTCTGGAATGACTAATTACTGTAACCATCTTTTCATGCTTGTTTTAGTTTGCTAGAGCTGCCATCACTAAAACCACAAATGATTTGGACATAAATTTATTGGTTCATGTATTTGGGGCCAGAAGTCCAAAATAAAACATTTGCTTTATCCCTGAAAAACAGTAGAATTTTGGTGCTGGCTGCTGGCAATCCTTGGGGTTCCTTGGCTTGTATCACTTCTTCTCATCACATGACAATGTCCTCTTCTTTTTGAAGATTTCTGGGTTCTCTTTATGAAATCTCTAGTAATCTGGATTAAGGCCATCCTACTTGAGTTCACCGCATTTTAACAAAAAAATGAGATCTTCACAAGGTCATGTTTATAAAGGGCTCACACCCACAGGGATACAGATTAAGATTAAGAACATGTGAGTGTTGGAGTATGTAATTCCACTTACCACAAAGTGCTTATTGGCTATTCCCATATCTCTCAAAGCTTTTGTCCAATTTTAAATTGGGATGTTGTTTTTTTTATTAGAGAAATTGTGAGTTTACAAAATCATCATGCATACCTTACAGGATTCCCATACATCATCCCACCACCACCTTGAACTGTTGTGGAATGATGAAAGAACATAGACAAAATAGTATTGCTAACTACAGTTCATACCTTACATTTCGTGTATTTTCCCACAAACTACCCAATTATTAACACTATGTATTAGTATTGTATATTTGTTATAGTTCATGAGAGAACATTCTCATATTTGTATGGTTAACCACAGTCCATCATCCATCACAAGGTTCACTGTGTTATACAGTCCCATGCCTTGTACAATCCATACCATGTGTACACTCAGTGGCTCTCAGTTTCATCACAAAGTTGTGCTGTCATCACCTCAGTCAATTTTAGAACATTTTCATTACTCCAAAAGGAAAAATCCCATAACCCCGTATAACCCCCTATTGTTGAAACTTAGAAGTGATATGGTGCCTTCTTTGTCACTGCTGCAAAAATATTACAATATTAGTTAACTATAGTCCATAAGTTACATTAGTTGTAATTTTCCCATGTATCAACATATTCTTAACACCTTATAATAGAAGAATATTCTTGCATTTGTTACTCTTCACCACAGTCCTCATCCACCACCAAATCCACTATGTTATAGTTTGTACCCTAGATTAGCCTCTAGCTTCCTTTCAATTGATATTTATGTCCCTAGACTACCCCTTTCAGCCACAATCACATTAGACATCAGCAGTGTTAGTTATACTCACTATAATGTGTTACCAACAACTCTACCCATTTCCACATATCAACCTTATTAAAGCTTCTTCACATATTCAGCATCAGCTCCTTCTCCAACCACATTCTGTCTCCTAGTAATCTATACACTAGAGTTTACCTCCATGAATTTACTCATTGTATTTATTTCAAATTAGTGAGACCATACAATATTTGTCCTTCTGTGTCTGGCTTATTTCACTCAAAATAATGTCCTCAGGGTTCATCCATGTTGTTATATGCATCTCTACTCCATTTCTTTCATCATATGTATATACCGCATTTTGTTTATCTGTTCATTAGTTGATAGACACTTGGGTTCATTCCACCTTTTAGCTATTGTGAATAATGCTGCTGTGAACATAGGTGCAAATGTCTGTTTGCATTCCTGTTTCAGTTCTTCTTCTCAATATATTCCTAGTAGAGGGGTTGCCAGATCATAAGGCAGATTTATATTTAGCTTCCTGAGGAACTGCCGAACATTCTTCCACAGAGGCTGTACCATTCTACATTTCCCACCAACAGCGAAGGATAGTCCTGTTTCTCCACATCCTCTCCAGCACTTGTTGTTTTCTGTTTTTTTAATAATGGTCATTCCGTGAGGTGTGAGATGGTATCTCATTGTAGTTTTAATTTGCATTTCTCTAATAGTTATATTGAGTATCTTTTCATGTGCTTTTTGGCCATTTGTATTTCCTCTTTGGAAAATGTCTATTTCAGTCTCTTGCCCATTTTTTAACTGGGTTGGTTGTCTTTTAATCATTGAGTTGTGATCTCTTTATATAACATGGAAATCAAATGCTTATTGGATGTGTGATTTCCAAATATTTCTCCCATTTTGAAGGCTGCCTTTGTACCTTCTTGACAAAGTCATTTGAAATATGAAAGTGTTTAATTTGAGTAACTTCCATTTATATATATTTTATTTCATTGCTTGTGTTTGGGTGTAAGGTTGAAGAAAGCATGGCCAACCACAAGATCTTGAAGACTTTTCCCTATATTTTCTTCTAAGAAATTTATGGTTCTAGCTTTTATATTTATGTCTTTGATCCATTTTGAGTTATTTTTTTGTATAAGGTGTGAGATAGGGGTCCTCTTTCATTCTTTTGGTTATGGCTATCCAGTTCTCCCAGCACCATTTGTTGAATAGACTGTTCTTACCCAACTGGGTGGGTTTTACAGCCTTATCAAAAATCACTTGATCATACATGTGAGGGTCTATTTCTGAGCTCCCAATTCTTTTCCATTGGACAATATGTCTATCTTTATACCAGTACTATGCTGTTTTTACCACTGTAGCTAATTAATATGCTTTAAAGTCAGGAAGTGAGAGTCCTCCAACTTTGTTCTTTTTTTAAAGATATTTTGCTATACAGGACCCCTTACCCTTCCAAATAAATTTGATAATTGACTTTTTAATTTATGCAAAAAAAGACTGGTAGAATTTTTATTAGGTTTGCATTTAATCTGTAAATCAATTTGGGTAGAAATGACATCTTAACAATATTTAGTCTTCTAATCTATGAACATAGAATGTCCTTCCATTTATTTAGTTATTCTTTGTTTTTTTTTTAATCAATGTTTTGTAGTTTTCTGAATAAAGGTCTTTTATGTCCTTGGTTAAATTTATTCCTAAATAGTTTATTCTTTTAGTCACTAATATAAGTGGGATTTTTTCCTGATGTCCTCTTCAGATTGCTCATTCGTGGTGTATACAAACACTACTGATTTTTGCAAATTAATCTCATATCCCACCACTTTGCTGAACTCATTTATTAGCTCTAGTAGCTTTATTGGGGTGTATTTTCTAGGTATAGGATCATATCATTGGCAAATAGCAAAAGTTTAACTTCTTCCTTTCCTATTTGGGTGACTTTCATTTCTTTTTCTTTCCTTATAGCTCTAACTAGAAATTCTAGCACAATATTGAAAAACTGGTGACAGTGGGCATTCTTGTCTTGTTCCAGATCTTAGCAGGAAAGTTTTCAGTCTTTCACCATTGAGTATGATTTTAGCTGTGAACTTTTCACATATGCCCTTTATCATGTTGAGGAATTTTCTTTATATTCCTATTTTTCTAAGAGTTTTTTAAATATATATTTTTTATTTTTTTAAAAAAGGTATTTAGATTACATAAATGTTACATAAAAATATAGGGGATTCCCATATGCCCTGCTTCCTATACCTCCCACATTAACAACAGCTTTCATTAGTGTGGTACATTCGTTGCAATCGATGAAAACATATTAAAGCATTGCCACTAAGCATGGATTATACTTTACATTGTAGTTTACTCTCTTTCCCTCACAGTTTTGTAAGTTATGGCAAGATATGCAATGACCTGTATCTGCCATTGTTATGTCATTCAGGAAAATTCCCAAGTCCCCAAAATGCCCCCATATTTCACCTGTATTTCCTTTTCCCTGCCCTCAGAGCCTCTAGTGGCCACTGCCTCCACATGAATGATATAGTTTATTTCATTGCTAGAATCACAATAAGTCTATTGTAGAATACCAGGAAGTCTACTTTAGTCTATAGTTCATTCTCCAATCCTGAGGATTCTGGAACAGAGTTTTCCACTCCTCTTCTAATTGAGAGGAGGCTTTGATCCCATGGAGCAGATGGATGGGACTCTCTTGCTTGCAGTTGTAGACACTCTCGGTTCCTTGGGATGGTCGTTGTCCATCATCATCTCCTTGTTAGTTGTCTTGGGTGAGTCCAATGAACTGGAGAGTAGGTATTGCAACTCCATTGAATTTCAGGGCACAGCTGGCACATGGACAGCCCAGAGATTAAAGTCTCTTGAACATATACCTACCAACTCCAGCATCAACTATAGGTTCAAATAAAAGGGACAGAAGAGGCATGTGTAGAGAAGTCACATCTGAGTCCAACACTGTCACACTCAGGGGCACAAACTCTAAAGTAGGGCCACTGGCAAGGCACCAAACTCTGGAACTATCTGCCATGACCATGGGTCCTGGGTGTCTCCAGAGCCCTCAGGATCCCCACTATTTGAGGTAGGATCTACCTTGGCCGTCTATGAAATCCTGCTGAGACTTGTGTAAGTGTTACCTCTCTAATGACCTCCCATCTCACTTTGAAGTCTCTTAGCCATATACACTCATTTGTCTTTACCTTTTCCCCCTTTTATTAAAGGTCTTTTTCCAGTTGTATCACCAGCTGGTGCTTGGTAGTAATCCCTTGGTGCCAGGGAGGCTCATCCCTGGGAGTCATGCCACACAATGGGGGGAAGGTAATACATTTATATGCTGAGTTTGGCTTAGAGAGAGGACACATTTGAGCAACTCCTAGGCACTCTCCAACACTAGGATAAGTTGCAAATTCAAGAGCAAAAGGCTCACAAGCATAGTCATCAACATCAAGGGCCCATAAATGGACCATCCTTCTTCACTAGTCATTGCCCCTACACTTGGGAGATTGTTGCTGTTCCATCAGAGAATGTGGCAGAGCTCCCTAGGATGGGAATTCAATAATCTTTCAGTTGCTGTGTGAATCTCCACCCACTGTGGCAATGCTCCATGAACATTTGAACATATTTATATACCTTATATGTATTTCCAGGTGACCTTCCTCCCATGTATCCTCCATCACTGACAGCCCATAGTTACTCCTCCCCTACCATAATTGTAAACCTTCTGTGATCCAAAACCTCTTCAAAAAATAAGCCAAGAATATTGCCAAATTTGATTAACAGGAAAATTAAATAATAATGATAAGTTTAAACATAAGAAATAAAATACAGAATAATAATATTTTTCTAAGCGTTTTTAACAAGAAATGATGCTGGATTTTGTCAAATATCTTTTCTGTCTCAGTTGAGATGATCATGTGTTCTTTCCCTTCTTTTTGTTAATGTGATTTATTACGTTACCACCCTTGCATACCTGGGATAAAACCCACTTGATTGTGGTGTATAATTCTTTCAATGTGCTGTTGATTTTGCTAGTATTTTGTTGAGAATTTGTGCATCTATATTCATAAGAGAAATTGGTCTGTGATTTTCTTGTAGTATCTTTATATGGCTTTAGTATTAAGATGAAGTTGGCCTCATAGAATGAGGTAGGTAGTGTTTCCTCCTCTTCAATTTTTTAGAAGAGTTTGAACAGGATTGGTATTAATTCTTCTTGGAATGTATGATAGAATTTACCCATGAAGCCATCTGATCCTGGGCTTTTCTTTGTTGGGAGATTTTTGATGAGTAATTCAATCTCTTTACTTGTAATTGGTCTATTGTGATCTTCTATTTCCTCTAGAGCGAGTGTATGTTGTTCTTTTGTTTCTAGAAATTTATACATTTTATTTAAGTTGTTATTAAGTTGTCTAATTTCTTGGCATACAGTTGTTCATAGTATCCTCTTATGAACCTTTTTGTATCTGTGGGGTCAGTAGTAATATTCCCCCTCTCATTTCTGACTTTATTTACATTTTCTAACAATTTTCTTTGTCAGTTTAGCTAAGGGTTTGTAAATTTAATTGATCTTCTCAAAGAACCAACTTTTGGCTTTGCTAATGCTATTTCTTTTATTCTTGAATTCTTTTATTTCTGCTCTAATTGTTATTTCTTTCCTTCTGCTGGCTTTGGGGTTAGTTTGCAGTCCTTTTTCTTGTTCTTACATGTGTGCAGTTAGGACTTTTATTTTAATTCTTTCTTCTTATTTAATGTAAGCATTTAGGGCTATAAATTTCCCTCTCAGCACTGCCCTTGCTGCATCCCACAAGTTTTTTTTTGTTTTTGTTTGTTTTTTTGAGAGGATAGATCTTTAAGGAATATATACAAATAAACAAAAAGCATGTGAAAAGATGCTCATCATCACCAGCCACCACGGAAATGCAAAACTAAACCACAATGATATACCATTTCACATCCACCAGATAAGCTATTTTAAAAAAAGGAAATTAACAAGTGTTGGATAGGATGTGAGGAGATACAAACACTCATTAATTTCTGATGGGAATGCAAAATGGCGCAGCCCCTGAGAAAGAGAGCTTGATGGTTCCCCAGAAAGTCAAGCACAGAATTACCACATGACCTGGTAATCCCACCCCTAGGCACACCCCAAAGAATTGAAAGCAGGACCCAAACAGACACTTGCATGCTGATGTTCACAGTGGCACACTTACAACTATGAAAAGATGAGAACAACTAAAGAGTCCGAGTGCAGATGAATGGATAAACAAAGTGGCACATACACATAATGGATACCTCTTAGCCATAAAAAGTAATGGATTTCTGATGCATGCTACAACATGAATGAATCTTTAAGTCATCATGCTGAGTGAAATAAGCCACACACAAAAGACAGACATTTTAGGATCTCACTGATATTAAATAATTATAATAGTCAAATTCATAGAGTCAGAAAATAGAATGCAGGTTATCATGCATCCCAGAAGTTTTGATATATTGTGTTCTTGTTTTCATTCATCTGAAGATATTTACTGATTTCTCTTACAATTTCTTCTTTGACTCATTGAATGTTTAAAGAGTGTCTTCTTTAACTTCAGTATATCTGTGAATTTTCCAGTTCTCTGCCTGTTATTGATTTCCAACTTCATTCCATTATGGTCAGAGGCAATGCTTTGCTTAATTTCAATCTTTTAAAATTTATTGAGATTTGTCTTGTCATCCAACATGTGGTCTATCTTAGAGAATTATCCATAAGCACATGAGAAGAATGTATATCCTGATGCTTTGGATTGCAATGTTCTGTTTATATCTGTTAGATCTAGTTCTTTTATCATTTTATTTAAGTTCTCCATTTCTTTATTAACCTTCTGTCTAGATATTCTATCTATTGATGAGAGTGATGTAGTGAAGTCTCCAACTATTATTTTAGATGTCTCTATTTCTTCCATCAGTTGTTCCAGTGTTTGCCTCGTGTATTTTGGGGCACCATTGTTAGGTGCATAAATATTTATGATGCTTATCTTTTCTTGGTGGATTAACCCTTTATTTATATATAGTGTCCTTCTTTGTCTCTTGTGTCATATTTGACTTATAGTCAATTTTCTCTGCTATTAGTATAGATACCCCAGCTCCTTTTGTTTACTATTTTCATGGAATATCTTTTTCCATCTTTTCACTTTCCAACTATTTTTGTCTTTTGAGTCTAAGGTGAGTCTCTCATAAATATCATATAGTTGGATCATGTTTTTTAAAAAAATCTATTCTACCTGTGTCATTTGATTGGGGAGTTTAATCCATTACCATTCAGTGTTATTACTATAAAGGCAGTACATGCTTCAGCCATTCTGTCCTTTTGTTTTTATATGTCATATCTTTTCTCTCTCTCCCCCCCCCTTTTTTTTGAGGTACCAGGGCAGGGGATTGAACTCGGGACCTTGTATGCAGGGAGCCAGAGCTCAACCACTGAGCCACATCAGCTTCCCTGAGTTGGTTTTTTCATTTGTTTGCTTGTTGTTTGTTTGTCTTTAGGAGGCACTGGGAACCCAAACCGGGACCTCCCATGTGGGAAGCAGGTGTTCAACTGCTTGAGCCACATCCACTCCCTCTCTTTATTTTTTGTAAACTCTTTTTCTGAATTGTTGATCTTTTGTTATGTATTTGACTGATCCCTTTCTCATTTGTGCTTCTGTTTGTTTTTAAAATACTTTCTTTGTGGTTACCCTGGAGTTTGTATTACAAAACCTACATATATAACTTAGTAAATTGAAAAGATACCAACTTAGCTTCAATTGCATACACATTCTCTGATCCTATATCTCTCCATTTTCCTTCTCTATGTTGTTTTTGTTCCACCTTACCACTTTATATTTTGCATGTCCATTATCAGGAAATATGCCTTTTTCTTGTTTAATTGTATTCTGATTCTTACAGAAATTAAAGAGCAGAGTTGTATATTGAGGGTACAGTACTTTTGGTTTTTATATTTACCCTTTTAGTTACCCTGACTTATGAACTTCCTTTCTGCACAATACTCCAACCCACTCTCTCCTGTCTTTGCCTGCAGAACTCCCTTTTGTAATTCTTTTAGGGTGGGTCTTTTGTAGATGAACTCTTTCAGTTTCTGTTTATCTGTTAATATTTTAATCTCTCCCTCATTATAAAGGACAGCTTTGTTGGATAAAGAAATTTTGGCTGACAGTTTTTCTCTTTCAGTACCTCAAATACATCATACCACTCACTGCCTTCTCACCTCCTTGGTTTCTGATGAGAAATTGGCACTTATTCTTATTGAGGATACCCTGTATGTGACAAATTGCTTTTTTTTTTTTTTTTTTTTTTTGCTGCTTTTAGAATTCTCTCTTTATTTTTGGTATTTGAAATTATGATTAGTATGTGTCATACAGTAGGTCTATTAAGGTTTATTCTGCTTGGAATACATTGTAGTTCTTGCACATGCACATTTATGTCTTTCAAAAAAGTTGGGAAATTTTTGGCGAATATTTCCTTAAATATTATTTCTGCCCCTTTTCCCTTCTCTTCTCCTTCTGGGACACCTATAGCAAGTATGTTTTTGTGCTTTTTGCTGTCACTCAAATCCCTGAGACATTGCTCAATTTTTCTATTATTTTCTCTGTTTTTCTGATGGTATGGCTTTGATTGATGTATTCCAGTTTGATGATTTTTTTCTTCTGCCTGTTTAAATCTGCTATTGTATAACTTTATCATATTTTTATTCTCTATTATTGTTCTTTTAACCCCCATAATTTCTGTTATGTTTCTTTATATACTTTCAAATTCTTCTTTATGCTCAGACATTTGTCTTCTTAATATCCCTTTGCTTTTTATGCATGTTTTCCTTCATTCCCTTGATTTGATTTAGGAGATGTGTTTGTACATCTTTGATTATGTTTGAACATCTGAGTGTCCTGTAAATTTTAATTTGTTCCCTTTACTGATCCATATCTTACTGTTTCTTTGTATGGCTTGAAATTTTTTGCTGATGCCTAGGCATCTATTTCTCTTGATGAGTTAACTCTTTTTTTAAAATTATTTTTTATATTTTTACTGTAGCTTTAGATTACATAAATATTACATAAAAAATATAAGGGATTCCCATATATTCCCCTCCCTCTCCCTCCCACACTTTCCCACATCAATAACTTCCTTCATTAGTATGGTACATTGTTACAATTGATGAACACACATTGAAGCATGCTACTAACCATGGATTACAGTTTGCATTATAGTTTACACTCTGTCCTGCACAATTTTGTAGGTTATAACAAAATATACAATGTCTTGCATCTGTCACTGCAGTGTCATGCAGGACAACTCCAATGTCCCAAAAATGCCCCCCATATTATACCTATACTTTCTTGTCCCATCCCTCAGAGCCTCTGATGGCCACTGCCTTTATGTCAATGATGAGTTCTTCCATTGTTAGAATAATAGTAAGTCTATAGTAGAATAATAATAAGTGTACTTTAGTCCATTGTTCATTCCCCAATCTTGAGGATTTGGGGGTGGTGATGCCCACTCTGCTTCTAATTGAAAGGGAGCCAAGATCTCATGGGGTAGATGAATGGAACTATCTTGCTTACAGTTGTGGACACTCTCTGTTCCTTGGGATAGGCATTGTCCATCATTATCTCCTTGTTAGTTGTCCTTGGTGGATAAGTTAACTCTTGAAGTCCATTTCTCTCTCTTGTCTAGGGCTTTATTGTTGATTGGCTTTGTGTTAAGGCTCTTCTTTGATGCTTGGTCTAACTTATTCTACACCTTTAGAATAACCTGTGTTTGACTGTTCATATTTTCTCAGCTCTTCTTCATCTTATTCTTGTCCTGGACATGTGCAATTTTTAAGATTGAACTTTTCGTGCAATTGTATCACCCCAAGAAAGAGCTTCCTTTTATCTGTTCCTTCTCCAGGAATCTTAATCTATTCTGTTTGTTTTTGTGCAGACTTTCCTCCCATCCCCTATGATTTGTTTAAATTGTCTCTCTCACTCAGTGTCCCCTTTTCCTTACACTTTTCAGATCTGGGACCTGTGCTATCTTATTGCTTTTTTTTTCTCTGTGAAACTTATCTGTCTCCAGTTTCTTCCCTGTTAGGGCATCCCACCCTGGGGAGCCAGATGGGGTCAATCCAGGAAGGTGGATCACTTCAGAAAAGTCCATTGTGCCTTTGGATGGACCAGCCAACTGAAACTGGATTGTTTACTACAATTGTTATCAGCTTTTCTATTTTGGTCTCTCTTTTCCTTCTTCACTGTGGACACACAGTGGGTTCCTGTTCCTTCCTGGGCCTCTGTGGACTTAGGACTCTGTTCCTGGATATGCATGGGGTTCTAACTTTTTGCTGTGCTTCAGTCTACAGTCTCTATCCCCCTGTGTTGCTCCTGAGCCACCTGACTCAGTGTAGCATACCTGGACTAATATCTTTCAGATCCTTCTTAGAAATGGGTTCACCCCCATAGAACCAGAGGTTGAGACCTGAACATGCCTTTTTGGGGGGAACATGATTCACTTCCCAACACAACTTAAACTCAATTTGGGTTACTACTTATGTGGAATATCTTTTTCTATCCTTTTACTGCCAATCTCTTTGTGTCCTTGGATCAAAAGTGAGTCACTTAGGGGAAGGAGGAATATATGTTTGACAGCATATATATGTATAATGTTTGCTTGTATTTTGTCCATTCTGCAAAACATTGTCTTTTAATTGGAGAGTTTAAACTATTTATATTTAAAGTAATTACTGATAAAAGAGAACTTATTTCTGACATTTTGCTATTTGTTTTCTGTATGCCATATCTTTTTTTTGTTCTTTCAGTTTTTCCATTTCAGAAGATTACTTTTCCCCTCTCCCTGACAGACCCCTAAAATGACCTTTCTGGAATCTTCACCATGGAATCTGGTAGTTTTCTGAAGGTAAAGCCTACAAAAGTGTGGGGGACCCTTAAGACTGCAACCCCCAGGAGTTCTTCTCTCTCAGAATACTCCACACTTAGCCTCCAGCAATTTGTCAAAATTACCACTGAAGAGTTTCTATTTGTTTATGCTTCCAGTATTTTCAGCTCCAGGTAAGCTGAACCCAGCTGTCTCTTTAGATAAGCTTCTTTTTCCAGATTTTGGGGTGATGGTTTGTCCTGCAGCTTCAGTTCTCTGGTGGGTCCAAAAAAAGTTGTTGGTTTTAAATTTGTCAAGCTTTGTCATGAGAACGATGGCTCTAAGTTTTACTTATTGGAATTGATTAATGTACTTTTGAGCTGAGGTTTGACTTCTACCCATTTACTTGAGAGGACTTTCCCTCTCCCTCTCAAGAGCTCCTTTGCATGAGTCTCTAGGCTTTTATTCTCATGATAATCCAGAATAGTAGCAAGAAAGGGGGAAAAATAGAATTAATAGAGCTGAAGTAGTACTAAATCAGGAAATCATATTAAAACCTGTCTTTTAAAAATAAATGAAAAAAGTGCTACATTTTTTAAGAGTTGCATGCTGATGTTTTAGTGTCCAAATCCTACCCTCCCCTTCTTTTCTTCTGTTTCCTTGTCAAGGGTGATATAAAAATGGCATTGGCCTATTAGTTTTTATTAATATCTGAACAAATGCTCTTCACCTCAAAGCCAGGCTCTGGTGAAAGTAGGCTGGAGAAGGTGGTTTCAGCCATCCCTCATCTCCTTCACAAATGAGTGGGACTGAAACATCAAGTGGGAGACAAAGTAAGGAAAGGTGTTGAGTAACCATCACGAAATATGCATGTTTATGAACATCCACTTGGGATTCTGGAATTCCAATCTCCCCAGCTGATCTCATTGCTGATGTACAGCAGATAAGTTGGGTTAAAGGATGGAGTGAGCATCAGTTTTGGAGTCAGACAGATCAGGGTACAAGTGAGGCTGTGTACCTCCAGAGTTGAACAACATGGGGGGTGCAGCTCAGACTTCCCTTCAAACAAAGAACTCATTGCTTTTCCTCTCTGGCTGTCTGAGGATCACCCACCGTCATGAATGGGGTAACTCTCTGGACCAAGAAGTTAATGACCAACTGTCAACACCAGCAGAAACAAATATTCACCAATGTCCTTCACCTTGGGAAGGCAACAGTACCTAAGACAGAAATTCAGGAAAAACTAGCCAAAATGTACAAGACCATACCACGTGTCATCTTCGTGTTTGGATTCAGACCCCATTTTGGTAACGACAAGACAACTGGCTTTGGCATGATTTATGATTCCTTGGATTATGCAAAGTAAAATGAACCCAAACACAGACTTGAAAGACTTAGCCTGTATGAGAAGAAAAAAAACCTCAAGAAAACTGTAAAAAGAATGCAAGAATAGAATGAAGAAATCAAGGGAGACTGAAAAGGCCAAAGTTCGTGCTGGCAAAAAGAAGGAATAATGATTTTTCAGTTACTTCATCAGTGATTGTACAGATTTTCACCAGAGGATTAATAAAACTATAAAAACTTCAAAAGGTAATAAGAAAGAACTCATCATGCAGATGCACAGAGCAGTTAGCTGGCAGTTTCCAGCTGTTAACAAATTCAGAATCCCATCTCAGCTTCTGATTTGAGATGGCTCACCCAGGTCACCTCCAGCCAGGTGCTCCAGCTCTAAACATGGTGGATGTACCAGGACTGGCCATTTTCATTGAATGTGGGAATCCTCTCAGGGATAAGCTTTGCTCTGGAGCTCCCTGTTGGATGTGGCTGCGAATATCAGAGGTCACTGAGGTATGAGGTTCTACCAGTCAATCCTGCTTGCTCACCCTTTTTAATTCATAGGTGTTAACCTCACTTTCCTCCAAACACTTTATGTGCATAACTTTTCTCAGTGTTTGTTTCTGGACAACTCTCCTTACACATTATATGACCTTGGGCAATTTATAGAACCTTACAGCTATATAATGAAAAAGGAATAGCAATTACTTCAAAAGCTTGTTGGGAAGAAAAATAATAAGATGTGGGGAAAGTATTCATATATTTCTGTTTCAATTCCTGTTAGTTTCTTTCCCCTTTCCTTAGATGGCACTGGGCGAGTACAGTGTACACACACACACACAGACACAATCTGTGCTGTTGGATGAGTGTTCAAGCTGAAGTGAAGTGAAAGTAGGGATAAGAGGGGGGATAATTCAGGAGGTAGAAATGGAAAGAAGGGAAAACAAAGGCAACCAGTTCTGCATATAAAAGTTACCACTAGGGAGGTGTGGGAGGTGGGCAACATGGGAATCCCAGTGGGTTCCGTGTAATATTTTAGGTAATCTAAGCACCTCTTAAAATATATGTATATATATATATATATATATATATATAAATAACATTTTTGTAAGCAAATACACATATATGCATATATATTTATATATCATTTTACAAATGTTTGTATGTCTTGTGAGAATTTTGATTTTTACCCATAATAAAAAAAAATAAATAAATAAAATAAAATTACACTCGCAAAAAAAAAAAAAAAAAAAAAGTTACCACTAAAATGTACTCATTAGTGAATATCAGGTCTACTCATGCACATTTGTCTTGCCCTGCCCTATAAGAGTTATCTGGTAGGATATTTTTACTTCTATTACCTTAGACAACTCATTGTTAGGGAGGTTGGAAAATAAAATGGATTGAAGCCCTCATATTCAGGATAAATTCAAATGAATTAAGTCAGAAATCTACACCTCTCTCAAGAACAGTTGCTAAACAATCTACTAAATTCAGTAAAGTCCCTCTCATATAAATTACTTCCTTTTCTTGTAAAAGCCTTGCAAGTTAGTTATTATCTCTATTTTTTCAGAGGAGGAATTCAAGGCCAAGTCCCTTTCTCAAAGTAACACAACAGAAAGTGGTGGAGCCAAATTCAAAATATCAAGGCAATAGCACCTGCACCATCACCTTTATTTCAATATGTTTCTATCAGCAAAAATCATTCTCTTCAAGCAGAGCAGATTGTCCACATTGGAGATTTTAACACATTGGAGAAAGTGTTTATCTTAAAGATAAGATTATTTACTAAGTGGAAATCATGGACTTCTCCCAACATAGAATCTGGCAAGTGTATTTAGATAATCCTTGGATTTATCTAGTGCTCACATCCAAGGACATTGATCAGTGAACACAGTTGCAATCACCCCATTTCATAGTCAGTGATGGAGATTTGACAAATGCAACTCCGTGGCTGGAACTGCCAGTTTCCTCCCTGCCCATGATCATATTTAGCTCATGGAGTCCTACTCCCTGCAGGAGCTGTCCAAAATGTAAGGTTTTTACCCAGTTAATAAATTAGTTCTATAACAAGGCAAATCCCAGTAACCAGCCTCATGTCTGATATACAAGAATTGCCTCTTTGAAGAATGGATATATTTGATATTGAGACTTCTCTTTTCCTACATAGCTTTCTATAAAAGGCAAATAGGATAAAGCTTTCAATGAAGATTAAGCAAAACCATTGCTATTTATTAAATGTCTACACTGATGCCCTTTCAACAGCATCTCATAGAATCCTTACACTCATCTTGAGAGCTATGTATTATTGTCCTGACTTTATACATAAGGAAAAGGATGCTTATCCAATGTGATCTGCAAGTAAATGGTACTGAAAGTATTTGAACCCAGGTCTGATTGACTCTAGACTCAAAAAATGTTTTCTATTACACCAGTGGTTTCCAGGTGTGGCCCCAGTAGCATCAGCACCACTGGAGAACTTGTTAGAAAGTTGGGACTCAGGTCCCAACCCAGATTTACTGAATCTGAAACTTTGGAGATGGGGCTCAGAAGTCTGTGTTTTAACTGCCTTCCAGCAGCTAAAGGACTGTCCAGCCTTCTTAGTCTTCATTTTGGTCACCCACTAAATCTTTGTTCTTATCACTGAATTTGTGTATACCACTTGCATACGTAGTACCAATGGAAAATATTTTCTTTTTTGCTTCAGCAAGTTGTCAGAATGATTCTGCAATGGAAATGTTTTTCACACTTAAAACTGGAATGCATTGTGAACTTCTTTTGGGAGCACCACATCTCTTGGAAAACAGCAATTTTTAAGTATAGCCACTTCTAGTTATAATGACAATTGTTACTCTCTATAATATCATCATAAGTCTTAATGGAGTTTTTTTTACTTGCAAAATTATATGTAAGTATGAAAAGTCATCCTACAATTAAACTTACACGTGATATATTGAGCAATCCTAATCAAGGTAACAGTTATCAAATAAACACACCACTGAGGTGGGATTTGGGTTACATAATCACAAATGCCTCGTTTGCTTATCAGTGGGCCCTGAAGGTGACTGATGTCCTCTGGGCAGCTTCTGTTTTCCCCAGGCCCACTGTGAGGTCAGAGTCAGTGTGTCATCACATCTATTTTTGACCACAACAAAAATAACATACGTCAGCAGCCCCCCAAGTTCCAACTCTGGTTTCTAGGAAAACCAGAAGAAGGGGTTATCTTGAACTGTGCACAGATAAAAACAAGCTGTGTTCTCTCAAGCTGCCCAGCACTAGGTCTGCTGCCTCTCCAAGGATTCTCCATAATCTCTGTTCTGCTGTACTTGGCCACTGCCCTCCCCTCTGTCCTTTCCTCCCTGACCCTCTGCAAAGGCTCTTCCCCATGATCTGTTTTCCCAAGAACACAGTGTTAATCATAAATGTCTTTTTCTGTTGCACATATTCAAATGAGAAGATAGAGATCTAATTTTGAAGCCACTCATTTTTATTTTAATTCAAACACATGCCCTTAGAAGCACACAGTATCTTTCACAGAGGTTACTCTGCGTTGACACAGAAGGGCAGTAAGTAAGGTGCTGCCACCACCCTGAATTCTGCTGTCTGGTGTTTCAGCTGAGGCAAAGCATCAGCAAGTCTGCTGGGACTCGAGACATCACAAAGGCCTTCCCTTTCCAGATAGAACAACCAGAAGGTGATGCATACTTTTTACATACGAATTTAGGCTTAAACTTTTAACAGAGGCACATCTCCCTTGGTTCTCCCTCAGCTTTCTGCTAGTTCCCCATTATCCTTCCCGGGGGAAGAAATGACCTTGATGACAAAAAAAGACCTGCTCCACCTGTAATTACCTTTGTCTAATTTGGTGCTGATTATTATTGAATCTGTTTAAGATGTGTGCTGTGATTATACATTTTACTGAAAAGGTTTCATTCTCCCTTTTGTCTTTAAGGACACATTCGCCAAAGCTGTAGCAAAGGAAGACCTTGAGGACATTGTGAAGGTCATTTGGCTGCCCTAAGACATCCCAGCACAGGGCACTCTGAGCTCAGAGCTATGGTGAGGAAAGTTAGGTGTTAAGTGGTGAGCCAGGACCAGACACAGGCCCATCTGCTCCCCATCAGTTTTCTTCCCTCCTGCTTGGTCTCTGCATCAACAGTATAAGGTACTGGTTGGGAGCAGGTGTTCTGGAACAGGACATTTCAGGATTAAAAACCCTTACTGGCTGCATAATCTTGGGGAAATTATTTAATCTCTCTATACCTCAGGTCCCTCTTCGATTAAATGGGGATAATAAAATACTCTATTGCTGCATGATAAATCTTGTGGTTTAAAAGAGCAATGATCATTTCATTTCCTCTCAAATTTCTGTAGGGCATCAATTCAATATGGGCTCATTTAAGCAGTTCTAACTTGGGGTCTCATGGGATTGTGGTCAGATGGCTAAAGAGTAAATTTTCTACTAGTAAAATAATTAGTATTTATTATTAATAAAATAATTCACATCAAACCACACAACCTAGAAATAACTACAAAATATCATACCAGTCGTCTTTGTTTGAGAAATACAGGTGGTAGGAGAGATGGAGAGATAGATAAATACATTGAAAGTTTTTAAACCTATGGAATCCTAATATAGGAGCCGTTTTTCTGCAAAAGTAGTATATTTAATTTCAGTTGATTTTAACAGAAGAGAAAGAAATGGAAATAAAATGAATGGCTCTTCAAATACATGTTTCTTCACTACAAGAAATATTATTATTATATAACAGATCCCTCTAAGGGTAAGAAAAGAGGTTATGAGAAATGTGAAGAGGTTGTGAGTAATGAGTTTTAACTGCAAGTTTTGATTTTGTGCCATTTCAAGTTAGCCCCTGCCCTGAAAGATGAGCACAGTAACTCTCTCCCATTCTTCTCAGCTGCTCTCTCACCCACCCCCAATAGATCTTGACATTACTCAGCTATTATTTTTATGTTGTCAGAATTTATAAGGCTCACGTTTTGTTCTATAAACAAAATCCCCATGCGTCTTTAGCACTGATGCAGTGTGAAAACTGGCTCAGGGCTCACCAGCTTCTTCTGGCTTCCCCATCCCTAATATTTTTAATAGGCTGCCTTTCATTGTATGTTTTTGTTTTTAAAGTTGAGCTCCAGGATATTTTGTGTCCCTTGAGATCACTCACTTTTGAGATGCTCTGCCTGTAGCTGTTATACTTGAATGGAATCTTTGCTTGATGTACCATTCTTGGTCTCCCTTTATTTCTCCCAGGATATTTAGAACAAATTCCATTTCCTTCTGGCATTGAATGGTGCCAAAGAGAAATCCGAGGTCATTTCCATCACCCACTTTATCATTACCCCTTTATAAGTGATCTGAGATTAATTAGCACATCTGATATCCCTGGAATATGACATGCAGTTTTGGATCTTCAGAATTGGGAATGGCTCCTTCTTTTGGGGGTGTATTTTCCTTGATAAAATGTGCATTCTGTCCCACTTGGTGGTGGCTCCTTTAGGGGGACCTAGTTCTTCTTAGATTATATCATCTTTGTGTCCCTTCCATATGTATTTTCTTCTCTCTAATTGCTTTGTTTATTTTAAATAACATCTTTCTGCTTGCAATCTGCCATCCACTATTGGGTTCTTCGCTGTTTCTAATATTCCATTCGTTCCATGATGATATGACCATGGTGTTGTGTTGGTTTCCTCTGTGTCCTTAGGTCTGCAGTCTCTCTTTTGGTCTCACCATGTTGTTTTATTACCTCTTCTTTGAGCATTTGACTTCATGTTCTTATTACTATTCTGTAGAATGAAAGAATGTTGATACATTTCCTTGAATTTTCCTTCTTAGTTTTTTTCATAGGTGTGTTTATATATATATATATGTCTTTATATATATTTATATATAGACATATATATATATATACACATATATGTCTTTAGCATGGTACCTTATGTATATTTATAGTGCATTTACACAGGTATAGGTTTGCTGCAGTGAGATTGCACAGTTACCGTGTTGTTTCTTTTCCTTCTGCCCAGGCTTGCATAGCTCCACTGCTCTAGTGTATAGCTGTGCTTGCTCTAGTGCAGTGAGTCTTATTCATTCTCACTCCAGAGTCTTTGAGGCCAGGTTGTTTCCACTTCTAGGTTACAGTTTGAAGGCAGGTGTTTGGTGCTTTGAATTTCTGCCTGGGGGCATGGTGGACATTGGAGAAATCCAGGATACATTGTAGGTAACCTTAGTCCTAGGACCTGGGCTTGGCTCTTTCCAGGAGATGCTGTTAACATCCCACCTCTGGGTTATCCAGTCTTCAAGTTGAGAGATATATCTCATTCCAGTGAGGGACTCCTTTGGGCTTTGGACCCTTTCACTAACTCCATGAGAACTCTGAAGCCTCAGTCTTAAGACAGAACCAGCACTGTTATGCATTTCTCCTTTCTCACCCATTTCTACCCAGAGAAAAGGAAAATAGGAAGTCTAACCACTTTACTTTTTCTCACTTTTGGGGTTACAAATGCAAATGTTCAGGACTTATAGGCGCATTTGAAACTTTCTGTTTCTCTCCAGGTACTCTAATATGGTATATTTTAAAGAATCAGTCAATGGTTTCTGTGATTTATTATGTGATGTTATAATCTCAAATGTATAATGTAATTTGCTGTTGGCCTTTTTTAGGTGCTGCAATCTCAACCTTCCATCTTAACCATCAGCTTTTCTTTGAAATTAAATCCTTCACAGGATCTGTGCATTCAAGTCATGTCCACATAGTTTTCCATCTCAAAGAACTGTGGCATTTAAAGAGCAGTCCACCACGAAAAAGAAATGATGAAATAACTGAAAAGGAACTCTGCTTCTCATTGCAGCTCCTGGAGGGTATTATGTGGTAGGTGGTTCATTAGTCAACCACCCCTTTCTGCAAAGTCCTCTCATTCTTTCTCCCCTCTCCAGTTTTCTAACACCTCACAGTCTCTTCCAAGCTATGAAGAGAATTTCTCAATCAGCTCTAGCTTAGCACATCTTTTGTCCTTCTCATCTTCATTTTTCTTCCTAATTCTACTTCATAAAAGATAAAATAACTAGTTGTGGCTGTTTGGCATTGTTTATGAACTCCAAAAATAGATATTGGATTATGTTTGTAAACTGGTCTGTACCTGGGTGTGATTAATTTATGATTAGAGCTTTGATTGGCTCATGTCAGTAGGACATTGAGTCTCTGCCCCCTTGGTGGGCAGAGACTCACAGAGAAAACTACATGGCAGAGAAGGGAGTTGGAGTTGTGATGCAGAGCCTGGGGAAGTAAAGACATGGAGAAGGAGGATGCAAGTTTTGAGCTGGAGCTCAGGAAGTAAGCACACAGAGGAGCAGAGCAGCTGAGCCCAGAGAGAATTGAGCCCTGGGGAGAGAGACAGAGCCGGTCACCTGACAGCCTACAGCTGGTCTTCTGGAGTGAGCAGGGCAGCTGAGCCTGGGGAGAAACAAGCCCTAGGAAGAGAGGAACCCAGGAAGCCTGAACTCTGAGCACACGTCGGCAGCCATCTTGCTCCAACACGGGGCAACAGACTTTGATGAGGGAAGTAACTTATGCTTTATGGCCTGGTAACTGTAAGCTTCTACCCCAAATAAATACCCTTCATAAAAGCCAACAGATCTGCTATTTTGCATCAGCATCCCTTTGGCTAAGTAATACACTAACCTGAGGAGGAAAGACTTCCTTCCTTGGAGGACAGAAGAAGGGAATAAACTCAATTCTGCCAAACAGGGAATTGAAGCCAGAGATTTTCATCTGATGGACATTTTTGTCTTGTGCCATGTAAGACAGGTAAAAGAGTGGTTATGTTAAGAAAAGGTGGAAGGCCTTTTCCTCCAATCTTGCCTCATTCCACCTGAGGACCCCTGAGGTTGTTTGTAGGTTGCTAGAGCTTCATAGAAACCCCAGTTTGAAGAGTAGTCCCAGGCGTAATGGGCAATAAAACATGTGGTTTTGCAAACTGATGGAGGAAAGAGCAGACTATCCAATAAATGCACTGGCACAGTGGCTAGGTTATGGGAAAATAAGATCATTAGCTCACACTACACATACATCCTTGGTGGGTAAAAGGCTTAAATATGAAAGATAAAAACTTACAAGTTTAGAAGAAAATATACTTTTATTACATCAGGGTAGGAAAAGATTTCTTAAACAAGATACTATAGCACTAACCGTAAAAGCCTGATAGGTTTGACAGGTTTAGAACAATACTTTAAAAAATCCACAATAAACAAAATTATAAGACAGCCACTGGCTAAGAGGAGATTTTTGCTATGCAAATGTTTAACGGTAATCAGAGTACATAAAAAACTCTTACAAATCATGACCAAAACAACAATACAACAGAAAAAATAGAACTGCATATGTACAAGAGGAAACGAGAATAGCATATCAATATTTGATAAGATGCTCAGTGCCTTAGAAATTGAGCAAAGTCAATCAAAACGCCCAAAGGATGTCAAGAACAAGTCTCATATACTGACAAGGACTTGGGAATGGAGGCCCTCCTAGTGAAGGTGAAGACTGAAATAATTGCATTGGAGAGCAATGTGGCAATGCCTATGAAACTGAAGATGCACATCACTTAAGACTCTTCAATTCCACTGCAGGTAAATGTTCTCAAGACTCTCTGGTGTGTGCACACAAGGAGTTGTGTCAAAGGAGGCTTGGTTGCAATAAAGTGGAAAAAAGGCCTAAATGGTCATCAGTGAGAAAATGGATAATTAAATTGTTGTGTTATATTGATATAATCAAATATTTTACAGAATTAAGTGTATGATCTAGATCTGCCTGAATAAATCCTGTAAAATAACACCAAGTGAAGAAAACTTGCTGCAGAAAAAGTATAATATGCCATTTCTGTAAATTGTATAAACACAAAATATATATGTTGCTTATTGATTCATGTATACATATATTTAAATGAAGGGCAATTATAAAAACATCAATTTTAGAATGGGGATTATTCCTAGTCAAAGGAGGAAAATCTGGAGGTATGAAGGATATTACAACAAGCTCCACAATGTATATGTAAAACAAAACAAAATATGTAGCAAATATGATGCGCATATCAATCTTGTTTGCCATATTACTCACTCTGCTTTTTCAAGGCCTGAAATATTTCCTAACATACATAAAGAGAAGGAAAGAAAGAAAGTCGCCTGCTCCAGGAAATTGAGCTTCCTATAAGCTGGCCCTGCCTCCCTCTTCAGCCACATCCTTGTCCACTTCTTCAGACAAAACTCACGTTTTCAAAGTCTGGGCCTTCTGCGGACTCACAGGGGGCAGTGCACTCTCACATCGCCATCCTTCTGCTGCTGGTCCTGACCCCCAGAGCCTTCCCCTCTCTCTTCTTCCCCCTTGAGTGAAGTGCCCCTGAGCTTGGGGTTTGCACATTCCCCCATACTTAAAATTATTCCATTTAGCACAATAGTTCTTAATCATCCATGCCTGTGTTTGCCCCCTGTTCAACTGAGAACCTGCCGAGAGCTGGGCTTATGCCTGATTCTTGGCTGAAACCCGAAGTACCTCAGAATTCAGCATCTACTTAAGTCTGTTGTTCATTCCCCAGTCTTGAGGATTTTGGGATGGTGATGCCCACTCTGCTTCTAATTGAGAGGGGGCTTAGATCCTATGGGACAGTTGGATGAAACTGTCTTGACTAAAGTAGACTTATTGTTATTCTACTATAGACTTAGTATTCTAGCATTGGAAGAACTTGTGTCATTGATATAAAGGCAGTGGACACCAGAGGTTCTGAGGGGAGAGAGAGGGAAATATAGGTGAATATGGGGACATTTTCAGGACATTGGAATTGTCCTGCATGACATTGTAATGATGAATACAGACTATTATATATTTTGTCATAACTTACAGAATTGTGCAGGACAGAGTGTAAACTATAATGTAAACTATAATCCACGATTAGTGGCAATACTTCAATATGTGTTCATCAATTGTAACAAATGTACCACACTAATGAAGGGGTTGATGGGGAAAAGGGTGGGAGGGAGAGTGGGTGGGGCATATGGGAATCCCATATATTTTTTATGTAACATTTATGTAATCTAAAGCTTCTTAAAAAAAAAAAATTTAAAAAGAGCCAGAAAACACGAAAAAAAAAAAATCAGCATCTAGAACACAATGGGTCTCAGAGATCATTTACTGAGATCAATTGATTTGACCTCAGGCATGCTGCCATCCACTTCCTGATCATGTCCGACCCTTTTCCCCCTGGAACTGGCACAGCCCCATTGTGACCGGAAAAGCCATGGAGCATACCTTGGCTGATGGGAGTGGATGATGGTCACATGCCTGCAGGTGAAGGAGCCACAAACAGAGCTGAACTTGCTTTCTCTCTTTTGGGGTATTTCCTCTTTTTTATGACTTATGATATATATTTCAGCTTTGGGGGCTTGTAAGAGGCTCACTTCCACTTACCTCCAGTCCCACCCACCCTGGACCCTTGTTTGCATGGACTGGATTCATTTTTCTTGCTCCGAGGATTGAGCAGCATCTCACCCCTGTGAGTCTCTGCTCTTTCACAGAGCACTTTCCACGATGACATCATCTAATCCTCTGAACATCCCTGTAAAGTATGTGAATCAGTGGCCCCATTTCACAGACGGGTAAACAGAGGCTCAGAGAGGTAGGGCGACCAGTTCAAAGTCTCAGCAGGCAGCAGGGTCAGCAGCTGTCCCCAGGATGGTGGGATTTTGAGTCTACAGCTGGGCGTCTCTGTCAGCCTTAGCTCCCACATGGGTACTGCTCCTGCCTCCCGGGTCAGCGGCCCCACTGTCCGTGTCGGCAGCCATTGGACCCTAGAGCAGACATGCCAAGAGTGTAGGTGTGTTTCGGCAGACCTGGAGGGAAGCATATTAATGATGTACAGCCTCATTCCTCCAGGGCAATCATCCACAACGAACAGATTTACTAATTTCACATTCCTACTCTTCCAATAAATGTGCAATTTCATATGCAGAATTACTATTCACTTATCGATAAGAAGTAGCTCGACTTTGAAGCAGAAGTAAAAGAAAGGTGGGTAGGGGTTCTGAGGCCAAGTCGTGTCTGGATGTCACAGGGGCTGCATGTGTTGCTCCTCACATGCGTTTATGGGGGAGCATAACGCACGTCTCCGAGGGCAGAATGCTCTGTGTAGACTGGATCATTAGTAAAATTACATAGCTAATGAAGGGCAAATTAATGAAGCTCTGTAACATTTTATAGGCCTTTACAAACAGCAACTTGTCATACATCACTGGGAGATAATTGCTGGAGAGTTGCTAGGAATGTACTCATTAAGTCTTAACAATACATCCGTACACTTTATTTGCCCTCCAGAGCAGCTCCTTCAAATGGGCTCCTCTCTTTATCCCAGGCTCTATACATGGATTTTAGGTCTCAATCCCAGATAGGAATTCAGCCTAACCGCCCAGTGGGAAATAGGTCATATTGGGACAGTCAACTGAAGAATGGGAAGAAGCGGGGAGAGATACCCTAAGGGTGCAGAATCATATATAACAAAAATATTCCAAGTGTTGCTATAAAATAATTCCTTTTCACCTCTTACTTTTCAAAACTTGTTTTTAAAGCAAGAGACAGCAAAAGGAATGATGACATCTGTTTGAACCAGACAGTACCTGGCTGTTTCCTACAATGCCCTGCAGCCCTGTCCTGCACAAAGAGTGATGGTGAATGTGTTATAGAGTGGCTCAGGCACAGCTATGAGTCTTAAAAGGATTGGCATTCTTGCCATGCACTCTCATTAGGTTGAAATGCCACTTGCTTGAATTTGGAACTCCTTTTACAAATGTTCATGAGGCCCTGAATTCAGTCTGCTCTCCGTGGGACTGCAAGAGCAAGCACAGTTGCATCAGCCAGAGGGACCTTGCTGTGAGGTCAGTGTGGACGGACAGGCCTGGTTGCAGGGTCATCTCTCTCTGTTCTGGTGCCTGCTGAGGATGCCATGGGAAGGATGGTGTAGTAGTTCTGCTTGGTGGGCAAGGGGTCTCCTAAGACATTCATAGTTATGAATTAAGAGGAAGAAATGAAATGAGAGGAAGAAAGAGCCCAAAGCTAGAGGGGGCAGTTATGAGAATAGCCCAGGGGCACCATGGCCTTGGGTGGTCCCTCACCCCAGGGCTGTGGACTTCTAACTCTCACATGTGGTCCTTGGGGGGACATCGAGTAGGCTCTGGTCAGATGTGGACATGCTTCTGGGCTAACTCAGGAGCTGATCTTTGCAATGATTCTGGAGGGTGATCTGTAATTAAGAGAGCCCTGAGGAGCCCTGTGGGAGGCAGCTGTGCCCAGTCCTGATTGATGCAGTAGGAGCTGCTGTGTGGGAGGGAATGAGTCCAGCTCTGCGGAGCCTGTACTGTCTGGCTCCAGTCCCCCTCCTCCATGCAGGACTGTCCCAATGCTGGCAAGTGTGGGCCTCTCTAAGGTGTAGCTCATCAGGGAAGTTGGGAAAACAAGACCTGGCAGGATGATCTTAACTAAGCATGAACGGGGGTGAGACTCGTGCAAGGGGGGCTTTCTTGGGTCTCACTGTCATGGTTAAACACTCTAGTTACATAATAACCCAAATATCACTGGTCTTGCATCCCTCTCCATCCATTCAGTCCCAGAATTCCCCACAAAGTACTCCCAGATGTCTCAGGAGCCGCCTGGCAGGTGCCACAAAAATTCCACATCCAAAGGGCACCCCAACCTCCACTCTTTGTGAGTGGTTCTGTATTGTCCAACTCCAGACCTCTCTGTAGCCCTTGCAGCCTGAGCCCCTGTGCCAAAGGTGAGCAGTGTGCAGGTGTTCTCTGACTATAGATGGATAGAGGAGGTATTTCTTCCCCATCTGCTTCTTAAATCTGGAGGGTGTGACAGTGAAATTCGTGCATTTGGAGGGAAATGGTTCTTGTGTTTTTTACTGTTAACGTCCTGCCTCTTTGACTATTTCATCGATTTTCTTTCTCCAAAGTTTCCCTCTTCCAGGCAATGTTGACTATTAAAAAGATGTTGGGATTAGAAAAGAGTTTGTGGCAGGGAGAAAAGGGTTATTTTTGCTCCCCAGAATGTCCTGGACCAGTGCTTCCCAAAGTTAAGCTGTACCTGGAGGGCTGTTACAACGCAGATTCTGGGGCCCCGTCTCTGGAGTTTCTGATTTAGCAGGTCTGGGATGGGGACTGGGTTCTTGCATTTCTAACAAGTTCCCAAGAGGCACTGATGTTGCTTGTCTGGGGAATTTTGAGTGAACAGGACATTTTGAGAGCTACTAGAATTTCCTGCCTCCCCTACAAGGGGAAAGTGAAGAAAGGGTATCTAAGTTATGGTTAACACTTTGCTTCTCAAGTAATATGCTAAACAGAGAGTTGTGCATACTTTGTGTAATTTACTGCAGAAAATGGCAGAGGAAAATGTGGTTGGGGCAGAGAGTTAACTCACAATATCCTAAGTCCTTAGTGACTGGGAAGAAGTCTCATTGCCATTTACAACTGGACAGAGTTGAAGCCCAGAGAGGTTACCTCACCTACCCAAGGTCAGAAATCAAGGAAGAGGCTTGGGGAGGCAGTTGAGGGGTTCAGCCTGGGTTGAGGTGGCTGCATGTTGTTTGAGTCAGTGTGGAATTGGGGCACATAAGCAGGAGCTGAGGTGAAGAATCAACTCATTATGGCTTCCAGAAGGAGCCAGTGCTTCTGCCTGTAAATATTCAGCCTCTCAGAGATCTTCTGACAGGTGAACAGCTCTCTCAAATACCCCACTTATTGATGAACTTCTGGAATGGAAAAGTGAAGAGCTCAGTGGATGCTCTCACCAACCAAACAACCATTTAACTGGGGAAAATGATGAAAAAAATTATTTAAAGTCTGTTGAAATTTCCTAAAGACATATAGCAAATGGAGAAGTATTCATTCAAGAAAATCTACCATAACTTGGTAAGACCAGTTAGAGCAAGCTATTACCTGTTCCCTTTCCAGCCCTCTCCCTTCTTTCATTGTAACTCTAACTCTACCCCCCAGGTTCTCCACTCCAGGAGGATGTGGCCAAGAAGATGACCACATCATCAAGAAGATGACTCCCTTTCATCTCCTGGTCTGGGACTATGGTTTCCATTAGGGAGCAACAGGTGGCCAGCATGTCTCATCTCCTCCAGCCTCATGTTACAGAAGCCCTATTCCAGTCAAGCAGTACTTAGACAAGGTCCCTCTTTCCCTACCACCTCCCTACTCATAGGGTAGGTGTGACAAGCTGAGAATACTGGGGTCCTGATCACCCTCACCCTAGCTCCTTCCCTAGAGAGAAAATGTTCTACATGAGGAGAGGTGAATCATGAGGACCTTCCACCCCTGAAGCCTGCTCATAGAGTAGGGGTGTTGTTCTGGAGAAGGGTGCCACTGTCCCCACCCCAGATCCTGTGCAGTGGCTCAGAAGTTCTGCCAAAAAGGAGAAGCTGGCAATAAGGCTGAGGGCCACATGATTCTGTCTGATGGGACCAACTTTATTTGAAACATAGAGTGGATAATTGTATATGTCAGGGTGTTGACACACACACAAGAAACATAGCTCTTGGTGCAGAGCAAATGAGAAGGCTCATAGCTCAGTGATCTAAATAGCAACAAACTAAATGGAAGGGAAACCAGAAGTTTAACAGTGAAAAAGAGGGAAAAAGAGCCAAGACCAATAAGAGTCATCGGGGAATTACAGACAACCTTGGGTGTTAGGGTGCACAAGTGTTGGGCTGTACCTACTCAGGAGCAATCAGATCAGGGTGTAATGCAGACTTGGAAACAGTCTCCAAGCCACAGACAGGCCTATCAACCCAGGACAGAAGGCCCAATGGAACAGGGGCTTAAGCATCACCTCTGAACAGTCACTGACTGAGCAATAAACTACCCTGATGCACAGGCGACTCCTGGGAAGCCAGACTTAAAAAATAATATCACAGTCATCCCTCAATCTGGTGGACTGTATGTATGCTCTAGGCTAACATCTTCTCAGGGGCAGTCAAAAAGGGACCTATCCAAATCCCTGGCTGAACATGAAGTAAAAAACCCTGTAAATGTCCCCAACTGTGATATAATCCGCCAAGCCACAAAGATATCCAATGGTAAAGGGTAAAAATCTACCTTGCCAAGGGGATTTAAGTGCAACATTTGGTGAAAAGTGGCTTATGCTGACTTAGGGGGGACCCTTAGGTATTCAAGCTAAAAGATAAAAATTTAAAAACAAATTCTGAGTAGAGACATCAGAGGCTTCACACTTCAGTGCAAGTACTGAGTTCAGCCAAGTCACCACACACACACACACACACACATAAAATAAATAACCTAGCACACAACATTAATATCAACCCCTGGGAGAAAGATCAGTGTCTGGAGTTGCTTCAATATATTAAGAAAAAATCCAGTTTTCAACAAAAAATTATAAGTATGCAAAAAAGCAGTAGAGTGTGACCCATACACAGGGAAAATGCAGGCAATAACAACGGCTTTTGAAGGATCCCATATATTAGGCTTAGTGGACAAAGATTTCAAAGCAACCATTGTAAATATATTGAAAGAACTAAAGACAAAAGGAAAGTACGATGATGATGTCTTATCAAATAGAGAACATTAATAAAGAAATAAAGATTATTTAAAAAGAACCAAACAGAATTCTAGGATTTAAAATTTCAATTATCAAAATGAAAACTTTGCTAAAGAGAGTCAACAGTAAAATGGCAGAAAAAGGAGTTAATGAACTTGGAAATAAATATTGGACACTCAAGAATAGAGTGAAAAAAGAATTAAGAAAAATGAGTGGAGCCTCAGAGAAATGTGGGATACCATTAAGCACACAAAGATATGCATAATGGGAGTACCAAAAAGAGAAGAGACAGAAGGAAAGAAGCAGAAAATTATTTCAAGAAATAATGGCTAACTTCCCAAATTTGATGAAGTATATCCAAGAAAGGTCAGCAAACTCCAAGGAAGATAAACCCAAATAAATCTACATGCAGACACATTATAATAAAAATGTTGATAGCCAAAATTAAAGAGAAAATCTTGAAAACAATAAGAGAAAAGTGACTCCATATGGACAAGAAAACCCAAATTAGACCAAGAGCACATTCCTTATCAGAATGATGGAAGACATAAGACTGTTGGATGACATTTCAAAGTGCTGAAAGAAATACAGAAAAATCTGTCCACCACAAATTATATTTACCAAAAATATCTTTCAAAAATGAAGTATTGGTTACTAGGTGATAAAATGTGGTTGAGAATGGGAGCTGATGCTCAATGTATGTAGAATTTTAAATAAGGTTTATTGTAAAAGTGTGGAAATAAATAGTTGATGGTAACACATTATGGTTAGTATAATTGACACTGCTGATATCTAAATGTGTTTGTGGCTGAAAGGAGTAGTCTGTGGACATAAATGTCAATTGAAAGGAAGCTAGAGAATAAATTAGGGACTGTATAACAGTGACTTCAGTGGTGCATGAAGATTGTTGTTAATAGAATAAATATAAGAATGTTCTTCTTTTATAAAGTATTATGAATATGGTGATACATGGCAAAAACAACTAATGTAACTTGTGGATGATAGTTAACAATATTGTACTATTTTGCAGCAATGAAAAGAAGATATTATATCAATTCTAAGGTACAACAATAGAGGGTGTAGGATTTTTCTTTTTGTAGTAAACATTCTAAGATTGACTGAGGTAATGACAACACAACTCTGATGAAAATGAGTCCCACTGAGTGTACCTGTTTGGTTTGTACAAAACATGAGGCTGTATACCACAGGGAATCCTGTGGTGAAAGATGGACTGTTGTTAACAGGATAAATTTGAGAACATTCTCTCATGAACTATAAGAAATGTATAATACTAATATAGGGTGTTAATAATTAGTGGGGTTGGGGAAAATACACCAAAAGTTAGATATGGGCTATAGTTAGCAGTAATATTTTGACAATGCTATATCGTAGTTTGTAACAAATGTTTCACAACAATGCAAGGTGTTGGTGATGGGGTGATGTATGGGAATCCTGTATGATGATCTGCACATTTGTTTTGTAAGTTCACAACTTTTACTATACACATAGTTTATGCATGTTCATGTATGAATGATATACTTTAATGAAATTTTATTTAAAAAATGAAGTAAAGGCATTGGCCATTTTCATTGGGTCACACATTCAATAAGATTCCTGCAGTAATTGAAGGTGCATAAGGTGGAGAAACAGGACATGTATTAGATATCTTGGAACTGACAATCTTACTAAGATATTGAGTGAATAAATTGGAAGGCCGCGCACATAGTGAGAACACTGAAGATTGTCAGAATGATGGAAAGAGATGCTGGATGGGTAAAGGATAAAGGGGAAGGGTTGTTTTCAGGGATTCTAAGGGGTCCATTTCTCACTCTCTCTACAATCCACCCTTGGATTTATTTATTCTAGCCACAGCCTTGCTCTGCAGAGTTTGGGCCTAACAGCCCTGCAATCCGTTCTTTACATACACTAGGTTTCTCTGTGCATGCCAGATGTTGAGCTGTACTATGGTCTATTTATCTCTGTCCCCATTGCATCCCCAAGTTAGAAGGCACCTGAGTTGTACAGCAGTACTATATAGGATTTGCTCTTAGAGCTCTCTAATGAACTGTAAAGGACTCCTATAAAATCACAGTGCTGGGTGACTGAGAGCAGGGCTCTAAAGGACAGTAAAACAGGTGCTGTGGAAAATCATGATTCATTGTCCAAGCCCCCTGAAGCAGCCACTGGTTTCCCTGCAGTACACAGCGGAGCCATACAAGCTGCTTCACCAAATCACAGTCTAGACAGTGTGCTCGGTTGTGGAGTGATTGCTTGCACTCGTCAAACTCAGTGCAGTTCCTGAGGCCCGCCCTGCTGCCGCCTTCCATCACAGGAGGCTTTGTGCTTCCTGGGCAGTGCAGGACCATCTGCAGGTGATATAGCACTCCTCACTGCCCTAGCGACAAAAGGAGTCACAGAGAGTGAATGAGCAATTTTTGTGCTGGGCCAGCTCTGGTACATATCCATTCTACTTGGATTCATAGCATTTATAATGGGATTGAGCAGGAAGATCTACTGCCTGCAAACTGTGATAAGAAGGTTAACGGCTGTCAGGCAGGCTTTATGATTTCTTCCTTTGAAAAAAAATAACATGTTTGAAAATGTGTCCCTTCTATTTTCTGCTTCTCCATAGATGCTAGATGACTGCCAGCTTTGCTGTGTATGCATCAAGGCACCTCAAATTGTCCCCACTCCACTTTTTTTCATTAATGCTAGATGAGATAGCAGTCTGGCATTCAGGACCCAACTTATCAAATTTCTTTCCACCTTAAACCTAGGCAAGCATGTATAGGAGAACAATACAATGATGCTGGAAATGGGTATAGGGAGAGAGAATAATGGTGGTAAATTGCAACAATGGATTTTTTTATTCTTTTCAGGAGATTGGACCAACATTGACTAATTTGGGCCTCACAAACATTTTGCAAAGCTGTCCAACTATTTATTAATATTGCCCTTTATGAGAGAGGAAATTCAGGCACAAAGATACTGAGTGACTTACCCAAGAGCGCACGCTTACTAAGTGGAAGGGTGACTTTTGAACCTGGGTTCACCACTCCAAATCCAAGGCTGTTCAGATCCCTTTCTCTGTCAAAATTAGCTGGGCACAGAGATTGCAGAAAACATTTTATATCAACTGAAAATACTTTATAGTAGAGATTAACTGGAATAATCATGTTCATAATACACACGGTATCTAAATGGTGTGTGTGTGTGCATGTGCATGCCATAGAGATGTTTCAAATCAAACTACAATTCCTTTCTGAACTCTTGATTGAAGGACTACTTGGTGATTTTATTTAACTCTTTGTTATGTACGTGCATGCCTCCAAATATAGAAGGGAAATGGAATAAGGTGATCTAAAAAAGGAGAATTTGGAGCTAGAATTCAGCTGAAATCTAGCCTTTTCCATGAAGTCCAACTTGATAACCTGGCCTAATGTCATATCCTTTACTTATGATGCCTAAAGCAAGTCTGTTAGAATGGAGACCTGAGTACATGTAACTTTCTTAGAGATTTTACTAATATAGAGCAGTGTCTGACAAAGCAATGCAGTGCTTTCAAATAGTAAATGCTAATACCTGCTGAGGGTAATTATAATACAAGATAGGAGGACCGAGTAAGTATTCTCTTTCCTCCAACTCCATAAAGAATGGTATTGTGTAAAGAGTCTCATTTGAGGTGGAGATTCTTTCACAATTTAGAGAAAATTATATATCAGAGAGGAGTGGGGTAGTCTCATTTTGGCAGTTTTCCACTAAGTCTGATTATGGAACAAAGCACACTTGAGCAGTGTGCAAGGCAGATTTTGTCTTCTTGGCTTCAAGGCTCTACTCTGTGAAATGTGTCTGAAAAAGACATCAACAATAAGGACAAGCAATTTTTTTCTAATATGATTAGTAAATTGTGCCTCTGTTGATATGTCTGGTGTTTAACTTGGAATTTTTTCTTAATTAATGGTGGATCTCCTCATTAGATGTGGTTAACTTATTAAAATTGGCAATAATTTACCTTCCAGAGACTCCAGGGGGCCCCGGGGCATCTGCAGGAGGGATCCTATGAGAGGAAGTGCCTGATCCAGGAAGAACTCTGTCCCTCCCCAGGTCAGAGGGGTCCCACCGCAACATACACCTGGTAAATCTCTCTGTCCTGTGAACCTCAGACTCCACTACTCCACTGATAGACACCAGGTAGCCTTGCCCGGGGAGGCATGTTTTACCCCCTCAGGCAGCCCAATGGGAGCCTCAGAGATCCAATTTAAACATGCAGATTAAACATGAACGCTCTGATAAATAAACTGTCATTGGACCCATCATCCAGGACCTGTGTGTTAAACTAAAACAAGGTGACAACTGGCTAACATAAATAATTTTTTTAAAAATTTAATTATTTTTTATTGTGGGTAAAAATCAAAATTTTCACAATACATACCAATATTTATAAAATGATATATAAATATATATGCATATGTGTGCATTTGCTTACAAAAATGTTATTTATATATATATAAATATATTTTAAGAGGTGCTTAGATTACCTAAAATATTACATGGAACCCACCGGGATTCCCATATTGCCCACCTCCCACACCTCCCACCACATCCCACACAAACATCTCCCACAAGTGTGGCCCACCACCCTCAATGGACTTACACATCCTGGGGCCTTTGCCACCGACCATAGACCACAGGTCACATCGTAGACCACACTCTCTCCCACATAGTTCTGACTTGTGTGTGCTGATTTAAAATGGCCTACATCTGTTGCCACAATGGTACTCAGGACAACCTCCAAATCCCAAAGAAGCCCCTGTATTTCAACTGCTCATCCCCTCCCTGCCCCAAAAGTGTCAAGTGGCCACTGGCTCCACCTCATTATTATAATTTCTTCCATTGCTAGAATCACCATATGTGTACAACAGAATACCATCAAGTCCACTCTAGTCCATAGTTCTTCCCCCAATCCTGAGGGGACTGGGATGGTGATGTCCACCCCACCTCCAAGTTAGAGAGGGCTTATATCCCATGGATATGGTGGGTGGGATGATCCTGCCTGTAGATGCAGGCCCTCTCCATTCCCTGGGCTGGCTGTTGCCCATTGTTGTCTCCTCGCCAGGTGACTTGGATGAGTCCATTGAGCTGTAGGGTAGGAGTTGCAGCTCCACTGAGATTCCATGCACACCTGGCACATAGGTAGGCGGGAGGCTCCAGTCTGTGGAAGTATACCTAAAAACTCCAGCATAACATATAGGTTTGAATAGAAGGGACTGATGAACCATGTGCAGGGAGGACTTATTTGAGTCCAATTCTGTCACTCTCAGGAGCACAGATTCCAAAATAGAGCGCACTGATAAGGAGTCAGTCTCTGGGGCTATCCCCCCTTATATAGGACCTGGGTGTCTCCAGAGCTCTCAGGAGCCCCTCTGTGTGGGGTGATAGGCACTTAGATGTTCTATGAGCTCCTACTGAGGTGTGCATAAGAGTTACCTCTGGGATGACCTCCCGACTCTCTTTGAAGTATCTTAGCCACTTGAACTCATTTGTCTTTAACTTTTCTCCCTTTTCTTCAAAGTCTTTTTCCAGTTGTGTTGCCAGTTGGCACTTGGTATTAATCCCTCGTTGCCAGGGAGGCTCATCCCCGGGAGTCATGTCCCACGTTGGGGGGAAGGTAATGCATTCACATGCTGAGTTTGGCTTAGAGAGAGGCCACATTTGAGCAACAAGGAGGCTCTCAGATGGTAACCTTTAGGCACCCCACGACTGCAGGCTAAGTCTCAGTTACAAGAGCAAAGACTCCCAAGGGTAGTCATCAATAAAAAGAACACATCAGTGGGCCATCCTCTTTTGACAGACACTGTCCCTGCACTCAGAGGACTATTGCTGCTCCCTTGGAGACTGTGGCAGGCCTCTCCAGGCTAGGAATTCAGATTCCCTCATTTATTGTGTGATTGTCCACCCATCATGACCATGCCCCATCTTTTGATCTTTTGAACGATTTTGTATATCTTTCATGTATATTCGGATGAACGAATTCCCATGAAATCCCCCTCCCAGACACCCCCCACCAATAATCCCCTGCAGTACCCATTGTAACCCTTCTGTGATCGAAATCCTCCGTGAACATGTAGTCCATAAAATAATCAAATACACTTACTAGGAAAAAGAAACAACTATGGTAAGCTTACATGCAAGAGACAAACATAAGGAAACTCAGGGAAAAAAAAAAAAGAGAAAAAAAAAAAACCAAGAAAAAAAAAATCAAACAAAAAACAAAACAAAATATAATTAGTGGATTGGGACATTCAAAAAAATGGGGAAAAAAGCAAAGGAAATGCCTTTAAAAATATACATATATATCTATATATATATTTATTCTTTTTTTTTTTTTTTCTTTTCTCTTTTTTTTTTTCCTTCCTTTTATCACTGTGTTATCGGATGTCCAGTGTGCTGTGACACATCCCCCCTCTCAATCCCCATTGTCTCCCAATTTTTCATTTACTTTTCAAAAAAGTTTTAGGTCACAGCAAAGTCACACACGGAGTGCTGGAGACTCCCACATACCAAACCATGCCCCCCTTCCCCACGCCATATTAACTCCGCCCCCCTTTTTTTGGATGTTAGCATTGTTATAACTGTTATGCAGATAGCAAAATATAGCAACTAAACATTGTCAGTGATTTACAGTATAGTTTACAATTTAGATGATACAGTTTAATAATTTTGATGATATTTACCATGTCCTGTGTACATTACTGTAAGGCAATGAAAAACCTTCCCCATGACCACCAAACACCCCATTAGATCATGACTGTTACCTTCCCCCCAGCCCCCCAGGGCCCATGATACCACCCTATCCCGACCCATGGAATGTCAAGATTCACAGTTACATGCCCTGGGAATTTGAACCTGCTCTTCCTAATCCACCCACCCACCAGTGCTGCACCACCAAACCCAGGAACACCACCACCCATCTGCCCCATCCCCCAACATGCTACCACACTCTATCCTTTTACCATAGATTCTGTCCATATGGGTGATGGCTCAAAGCCTGCTCTTCTCTTACTCTCCCTTGTTAACCTATCTTTCAGACAATGGTTCTCAGAGACTGCTCACTTACCTCAGTTCAGATCAGTGAGGACATATACTGTTCATCCTTCAGTGCCTGGCTTGATTAACTCAACATAAGGTCTTCAAGATTCATCCAAGTTATTCCATGAGTTAGCACTTTGTTCCTTCTTACAGCTGAGTAATATTCCATTGTATGTATGTACCACATTTTGCTTATCCATTCATCTGTTGATGGGCACCGGGGCTGATTCCAACTTTTGGCAATGGTGAACAATGCTGCTATGAACATTGGTGTGCATATATCTGTTTGTGTCTTTGCTTTCAGTTCTTCTGGGTATATACCCAGCAGTGGAATTGCTGGATCATACGGAAGATCTATTTTTAGTTTTCTGAGGAACCGCCAAATTGTCCTCCACAGTGGCTGGACCATACCGCAGTCCCACCAGCAGTGGATGAGGGTTCCTATTCCTCCACATCCTCTCCAACATTTAGTGTCTTCTGTTTTTTTAATAGCTGCCATTCTGATGGGTGTAAGATAGTATCTCATTGTAGTTTTGATTTGCATTTACCTGATAGCAAGCGATGTTGCGCAATTTTTCATGTGCTATTTAGCCATTTGTATTTCTTCCTTGGAGAAGTGTCTTTTCAGGTCACTTGCCCATTTTTTAAATGGGTTGTTTGTCCTTTTATTTTCAAGGTGTAGGATTTCTTTATATATGCAGGATATTAGGCTCCTATCAGATATAAAGTTGCAAATATTTTCTCCCATTGGGTAGGCTGCCTTTTTCTTAATAACATCCTTTGAGGTGCAGAAGTTTTAAATTTTGATGAGATCCCATTTATCTATTTTTTCTCTTGCTACTCGTGAAGCAAGTGAAGTTCATGAAACCATTTCCTATTACAAGGTCCTGTAGATTCTTCCCTACATTATCTTCCAAGGTCTTTATGGTTTTGGCTCTTATATTTATATCTTTGATCCATCTTGAGTTGATTTTTGTATAAGGTGTGAGATGGTATTCTTCTCTCATTCTTTTGGATATGGATATCCAGTTCTCCAAGCACCACTTGTTAAAGAGGCCATTCTTTCCCAACTAAGTAGCTTCAGATGACTGTATATGCGAGGATCTATGTCAGAACTCTCAATTCGGTTCCATTGGTCAGTAGGTCTATCATTGTGCCAATACCACGCAGTTTTGATCATTATAGCTTTGTAGTATGTTTTAAAGTCAGGTAGTGTGATACCTCCAACTTCATTTTTCTTTTTCAATATGTCTTTGGCAATTCGGGGCCTCTTGCCTCTCCAAATATATTTTGTGGTTAGTTTTTCCAGTTCCTTAAAAAATACAGTGTTGCCTTTTAGTGGGATTGCATTAAATCTGTAGATTAGTTTGGGTAGGATAGACATCTTGATGATGTTTAGTCTTCCTGTCCATGAACAGGGAATATTTTTCCATTTATTTAAGTTTTCTTGATTTCCTTTAACAGTGTTGTGTAGTTTTCTGTATATAAGTCCTTTACATCTTTAGTTAAATTTATTCCTAGGTATTTGATTCTTTTGTTTACTATTGTAAATGGTATTTTTTTCCTGATTTCCTCCTCAGTTTGCTGGTTATTGGTGTATAGAAATACTACTGATTTTTGAGCATTGATCTTATAGCCTGCAACATTACTGAACTCCTTTATAAGTTCTAGAAGACTTGTTGTCGATTTCTCAGGGCTTTCTATGTATAGGATCATGTCATCTGCAAATAATGAAATTTTTACTTCTTTTCCAATCTGGATGCCTTGTATGTCCTTTTCCTGTCTCAGTGCTCATGCAAGTACTTCTAAGACAATGTTAATTGGAGTGGTGATAGTGGGCATCCTTGTCTAGTTCCCAATCTCAGAGGGAAGGCTTTTAGGATTTCACCGTTGAAAATGATGTTAGCTTTGGGTTTTTCATATATACCCTTTATCATTTTCAGAAAGTTTCCATCTATTCCTATCTTTTGTAGTGTTTTTATGCGGAAAAAGTGCTGTATTTTGTCGAATGCTTTTTCTGCATCTATAGAGATTATCATGTGATTTTTTTTCTTTCAATCTGTTTATGTGGTGTATTACATTTATTGATTTTCTTATATTGAACCATCCTTGCATACCTGGGATGAAACCCACTTGGTCATGGTGTATAATCCTTTTGATATGTTGTTGAATGCGATTAGCAAGTATTTTGTTAAGGAATTTAGCATCTAGCTTCATTAGAGAAATTGGTCTGTAATTTTCCTTTCTTGTGGTATCTTTATTTGGTTTTGGTATTAGGGTAATGTTGGCATCGTAGAATGAGTTAGGCAATATTCCTTCTACTTCTATTCTTTGGAAGAGCTTAAGTAGAATTGGTGTTAGCTCTTTCCAGAATGTTTGGTAGAATTCAGCTGTGAATCCATCTGGTCCTGGACTTTTCTTAGTTGGGAGGTTTTTGATGACTGAGTCTATCTCTTTACTTGTAATTGGACTGTTGAGTTCATCTATTTCTTCTTTCATCAATTTCGGCTGTTTGAGGGTTTCTAGAAACTTGTCCATTTCCTCTAAATTATCATTCTTGTTGGCATATAATTTTTCAAAGTATCCTCTTATGATACTCTTTATTTCTGTGGGGTCAGTAATGATATCACCTTGCTCATTCCTTATTTATGTATTTGCATCTGTTCTCTCTTTTTCTTTGTTAGTCTGGCTAAGGGTTGTCAATTTTATTGATATTCTCGAAGAACCAACTTTTGATTTTGTTTATTGTTTCCAGTGCTTTCTTATTCTCTATTTCATTTGTTCTGTTCTAATCTTTGTTATTTCCTTGTTTCTACTTCCTTTAGGTTTAGTTTGTTGTTGTTTTTCCAATTCCTCCAAGTGTGCAGTTATGTCTTCAATTTTAGCTCTTTCTTCTCTTTTAATATATGAATTTATGGCTATGAACTTACCTCTCAGGACTGCTTTCGCTGCATCCCATAGGTTTTGATATGTTGTGTTGTCATTTTCATTAGTTTCAAGGTAGTTACTGATTTCTTTTGAGATTTCCTCTTTGACCCACTGTTTGTCTAAGAGTGTGTTGTTTAACTTCCATTTCCTTGTGCCTAAACTGTTTCTCTGGCCCTTATTGATTTCCAACTTCATTCCGTTGTGGTCAGAGAAATTACTTTGTATAATCTCAATCTTTCTGAATCATTGAGTGTTGTTCTGTGGCCTAGCATGTGGTCTATTTTGGAGTATGTTTCATGTGCGCTTGAGAAGAATGTAAATCCCACTGTATTTGGGTGTAGTGTTCTGTATATGTCTATTAAGTCCAGATCATCTAATGTATTGTTGAGTGCCTTAGTTTCTTTATTGATTCTCTGTCTAGATGTTCTGTCTAATGATGATAGTGGTGTGTTGAAGTCCCCTGCTATAATTGTAGAGGCATTTATTTCTCCTCTTAGTTTTTCCAGAGTTTGCCTCCCGTATTTTGAGGCACCCCGATTAGGTGCGTAAATGTTGATGATTGTTCTCTCTTCTTGAGACATTACTCCTTTTACTAATATGTAGTGTCCATCTTTGTCTCATACAATAGTTTTGCATTTAAAGTCTATTTTGTCTGATATTAGAATAGCTACTCCTGCCCGTTTTTGGCTATTGTTAGCTTGTAAAATGGTTTTCCAGCCATTCACTTTCAGCCTCCTTGAATCCCTGGGCCGAAGGTGGGTTTCTTGTAAACAGCATATAGATGGATCATATTTTCTTATCCAGTCTGCCAATCTGTGTCTTTTGATTGGTGAATTTAATCCATTAACATTCAGTGTTATTACTCGTAACAAATTTTTTACTTCAGCCCTTTTTTCTTTGAGTTAATGTATGTCATATATTGTTTTGTTTCTCTTTTTGTCTTTTCAGTTGTTTTTAAACTCTTCTCCAACTCTCTCTCCCTTGTTTTTTTCCTTTCAACTTGTAAAGATTCCTTTAGTATTTCTTGAAGTGTTGGTTTCTTCTTGACATACTCTCTTAATTGCTGTTTATCTGTGAATATTCTGAACTCACCATCATTTTTGAATGCCAATTTTGCTGGATAGAGAATTCGCTGCTGGAAGTTTTTTTCTTTTAGTGTTTTGACTATGTCATACCACTGTCTTCTTGCCTCCATGGTTTCAGCTGAGAAATCATCACTTAATCTTATTGTGCTTCCCTTGTATATGATGGTTCTCTTTTCTCTTGCTGCCTTGAGTATTTTCTCTTTGTCTTGAGCATTGGACATTTTGACAAGTATATGTCTTGGAGTTGGCCTGTTGGGATTTATACTATTTGGGGTGCGCTATGCTTCCTGGATCTGCACATCCATCTCTCTCAATAGAGTTGGGAAGTTTTCAGCCATTATTTCCTTCAACACTCCTTCTGTTCCCTTTCCCTTCTCTTCTCCTTCTGGGATGCCCATAATGCATATGGTTGTGCGTTTTGTATTATCGGTTAATTCTCTGAGTCCATGCTGGATTTTTTCTATCTTTTGGTCTATCTGTTCTACAATCTCTTTGATTTCAGCTGTATTGTCTTCCATATCACTAATTCTTTCCTCTGCCTGTTCAAATCTGCTTTTATGTGAGTCCAGCGTCTTTTTCATTTCTTGGCTTATGCCATTGTTCACCACCATATCTATTACCTTTTAAGGCATGTTTGCTATTTCTTCAGTATGTTCTCCCAGTGTCTTCTTTATAACCTTAATCTCTTCCTTCAGTTCTTTAAGTTGGTCCATGATATTTGTTTGGATAGCTTTGATTAGTTGTTCGATGTTCTGCATCACTTCCTGGTTTTTATTTTGTTCATTGGCTGGTCCATGTTTTCCTGTTTCTCAGAGTCATTTGTATTTTTTTGTTGCCCTCTGGTCATCATTTTATCTTGATGGGTTTATTCAGTTGATTAGCTTTTCTCTATGCTCTAGAGTTTTATTTAGCTGCTGGTTCTGCGTGTGAGTTAAGTTTTCTCTTTGGCAGTTTTTCTTCTTATTTTATTTCCTTACTTCTTTCTATGTTCCCTTGAAGGCAAAAGGATAGGACCAGAGGAATCAAAAGATGTAAGGAAGGCAGAAGGATAATAGTAATATTGATAAAAGTTAGAAAAGGGGCATAATAAGACTTAATGAGATGAATATTTAACTTGTGTAGGCAGTGTAGAGTATTAGGGAAAAAATTGGAGTTTCTACAATGGACTGGGAAAACAACTGGAGGAATATATATATATAGTGATTTAGAAGAGTAGAATTATGAGGAGGGAGAGAAATAGTAAGGAAAGGGCTGAAAGGAAAAAGTTAATACTAATAAAAAAGAAGAAAACAAAATAGATGGAATAGAAATTGACACCCTTAAGTTGTGGGCCTATGAAAAAATGTATCTAAGAGCCACAACAGAAGCAGAAGGCAGAAAGATGCAGGAAGGATAAGTGGTAGTTTGTAATACAGAATCAATATAGACAGTGAGTGGGAAATTACTGAAAAAGAAGCACAGCAAAGAAGTGACAAGCTAGCAGCACCTAATTTTTAAAAAAATGGAAGGAAAAAAAAGAGGGGAGGAAAGAGGAAAGAAAAGCAAGAGACCAGAAAGAAACAGAGAGAAACCAAAGATCCACAGAGGCAAGCAGTCAAACAGAGCTAAGGGGGTTCAATGATTCCCCTAGGGTCCACGTGGATCCTTCCTGCCTACTTGTGTTTATCAATCAATTCCCCGCAGGGTTCTATATGCAGGTCCTGAAGCAGCCTTTTGCTATTAAACTAAATTAAAAAGAATTTGTTTTTCATTTATTGAAGTGACCTTCTCAGTTTTTTTTTTAATTTTTTTTTTTTTAGCGAAATACAGGACCCAAAATAATTCTTCCTCTAGACCAACCCCCTTACGGAAGGACCCTAGCTGGGCCCATGGAAATTAATCAAGGACGTCCCACTTCCTGGACTCTCCAGGGTAGCTGTAGCTCTGATGTTAGGCAGTGTGGAGTGCTAAAGACGGCTGATTCCACCCCTTCTGGAGCTGAGCACCATCATCACCAGGTTGCTAAGTAAATCAGTTTGAGTGCAGATTCACGTCTGCTCTCAGCCTGATGCTGCTTCAGGTCGGCTTATCTGCTCCCTAAAACTATGGGGCGGTGCAGGCAGCCAGATCAATGTCGAAAAATAAAAAATAAAAAATACCCTTCCCTGTCCTCCAACAGAACCCTCCCTCTTTTGGGGAGTATCCCTTCTTCCTGGCTCTGCAGCCGCCCGGGTCTTATCCCGCTAGGAAAATCAGCTCCATCCCCCAACCAGAATCCCCCCTCCAGTTCACCAGGTGCCGATTAGCTCGGTTGTTCTGTTCACACAAGGTCCAAGGGGCGCCAGGCAGCCAGATCCCCAGAAAATAAAACTTTCTCTCCCTGCTCGCGGCTCCAAGTGGCCGTTTTATTTTATTTTATTTTTTCTCCCTAACCGAGGGGTTCAGCTGTCTGTGCCAACCACCACCGGAAGCCTTAAAACTCACGAATCTCTACCATTCCATCCAGGCCGTTGATCCACGCAGATAGATGTCCCAAGCTTCTCACTCCACACGTGCACAGCACAGACCCCCGGGCAGGACCCCGTCCACAATCCGCCTTGCTCTGGGAGCTTGCAGTGTGTGTCCTCCTACACTAATGCCATCTTGGCCTAACATAAATAATTTAAATATAACCCAATGCCTCCTACGTAATAGACAAAATATCCAGGATACATTTGAAAATTACCCATCATAAAAATATCCAAGGAAATCACAACTTGAATGAGAAATGACAGTCAACTTATGACAACACTAAATGGATGAGATGTTGGAGTTGCCTGACAAAAATTTTGAAACAGTCATAATAAAAAGAATTCAATAATCAATTATAGATTTTCTTGAAACAAATGAAAATCTCAGCAAATAAATAGAAGTTATAAAAATAACTAAATTGAAATTATAGAACTAAAAATAAAGGAACAGAAATTTTAGAAACTTGATAGGCTTATTAAAAACAGATATGATAGAGAACAGAATTAGTGAATTTGAAGCCAGATCAGTAGAATGTACCCTCCAAGCAACAGTTAAAAAATAGACTGAAAAAGAAAATGAAGAAAGCCTCAGGGACATGTGGAATAATTAAATGAAAGGACCCATCAGTCGTATCATTGAGAAAAAGAGTGGTTCTGAAAGACAATTTAAAGAAATAGTGTCTTAAAACTCCCCAAATTGTGTAAAGGACATAAACCTACATATTGAACAAGGTGAGTGAACTCAAAATAGGATAGACTCAAGGAGTTCCATACAAAGACGCATCCTAAATAAACTTCAGAAAATTAAAGACAAAGAAATATCTTGAAAGAAGGCAGAGAGAAATGTCACATTACCTTTTGTGGATCACATATTTGAATCAGAGCAGATTCCAAATTTAAAAACACGGAGGTCAGAAAGAAGTGGTACATTTTTCAAGTGCTGAAAGAACTAACTGTCAACTGCAAATTCTATATTCTGCAAAATGATGCTTCAGGAATGAAGGGAATTAAAGACATTCTTAGATGAAGGAAAACTAAAAGAAGTCACTAACAGATCTACCCTCAAAGATTGGCTACAAAAATTTCTTCAGACACAAAGGAAATGATAAAAGAAGAAACTTTGTATTATCACAAAGGAAGAAAGTTTTTTTGTAAACATAGATAAGCTTTAGTAAAATTCATACGAAAGGGAACAGGCCCTAGAATAGCTAAAATAATATTGGCAAAGGAGAGTAAAATGGAAGGAATTGCTCTATTTGATAGTAGGTATGGAGCAAGTTGCTATATGGTGTATTGTAGAAATACAGGCTCAGAAACAATAGAACCTCCCAGCAAATGACTGCTTTATTACTCACATAGAACAAAGAGTCCAAAAGAGCAGGGGGAAATATGCTACATTGGCCAGTCCCCTGGGGAAGCCAGCTGCTCAGGTCAGGGTCTGTGGATGGCAGCTCTGCATGCCTGGCTTTGCATCAGAGATAGGGACCAATTGTGGCTGGTCCCTAGGGAGGCCAACTGCTCAGCAGCTCTGCATGCCTCTCTTTGTGTCAGAGATGAGGAACTACTTCACTGCCTGAGTGATGGGCTTTTATATACTCCAGGGGCAGGTGATCCAGCCAAGGAGCAGCCTTTGTACCCTGCCAAGTATTTGGGGATGGTTAAGATTTAATGTCTCCCTGAGCTACCTACTGTCTCTTGCACAATAGAACCATTCCAAACACCTGCACGCAGACAAGCACAAAGGGAACATACCAAACACCTGCATGCAAATAAAAATGAGTGGAACCGTATCAAACAACTGTATGCAAACAAGAGAAAGGGAAAAGAAGGTGGGGGGGTAAGTGGACACTGACTGTGTCCATGACTTTCCCAGAAGTAGGGCTTACTATATAGCTACAGCAACCAACTCAGTGTGGTTTTGGTGAAGGGATAAACACATGAATCAATAGAACAGAATATAGAACTCAGAAATAAATCCACACAAATATGTTCAACTGGTTTTTTATAAAGATGTAAAAGCAATTCAATGAGGAAAGGTAGCCTTTTCAACAAATGGGGCTAGCGGCTAGAGCAATTGAATGTCTATATGCAAATACATATAACTATGTTAATAAAAATAAGTTTAACTAAACTTCACATTTTATATAAAAATTCACTCAGAATGAATCATGTATTTAAATTAAAACATAAAAACTTAAAAATGTTTAGAACAAAGCATTGGAGAAAATCTTTGGAACAGAGTTCTCAGACTTGACACCAAAAGCATGATCCATAAAAGGAAAAATTGGTAAATAGGCCCTAATAAAAATGAATACTTTTGCTCATGAAATATATGACTATGATAAAAAGACAAGCTACAGACTGGAAGAAAGTATTTGCAAACTGCATATCCCACAAAGGGTAGATGTCTAGAATATACATGTATGCTCTCAAATCTTAACAATAAAAACAAATAAACTTATCCAATTAGAAAATAAGCAGAAACCCTGAACAGACATTTCATCCATGAGGAGATACGCAAATCTGTATATAAGCAGCATCATTAGCCATCAGGAAAATGTGAATTAAAACCATAGTGAGATATCACTACAAACTCATCAGAATGGCTGAAATAAAAGTGATAACACCAAATGCTGACAAGCATGTGGAGAAACTGGTCAATTTTATGTTACTGGTAGGAATGTAAAATGGCACAACCTCTCTGCCAGTTGGGTATTTCCCCAGAGTCCCTCCTTGATAACCCCTCCTGATCTCAACCTCCTCCCTTTTCCAAAAAGATAATGGCAGTCCTGATTTCTAACACTGCAGATTAGTTTTAACTTCTGTGTGCTCAATTTGAATGAAACAATCAGGTTGTGTTTGTGCCTTTTTCTCAATACTATGCTTGTGAGATATTTCCATGTAAATATAGTTCATTTATATTTATCATATTTGTCTATACAACAATTTATTTATCCATTCTACTGTTAATGGAATATCATTTGAGTAGATTGCAGGTTGGGGCTACTCTTGACATGTCTTTATCTCTATGTGCATTTCAGTGAGTATATGTGTTAGACAAATTGCTGGGTAGGACTGTACTTATATGTTAAATTTTAATAGATAGAACCAAACAGTTTTCCAAAGTTGTACAGATATGTACTCTCACCAGACAGGTTTGAGAATTCCAGTTGCTCCACATCCTTGCTAAAATTTGCTGTTGTAAGTTTTTTTTTTTTTTAATTTTAGACTTTTTAGTGCGTAAGTATTGCTATCTCACAATGGTTTTAATTTGCTTTTTCTTGAAAGCAAATGAGATTGAGTAGTATTCTTATGCTTTAGAGATTTTTATTGCTCTCAGAGACACGTGTGCTTGTTTATTGCCCATTTAGGTGAGTTTTTTCTAATTTTTAGTAATTATTTGCATATTCTGGGTATAAGTGGCATTTGGTTATAGGAGTTATAAACATATTCTCCCATTTTATGGTTCAAGTTTTCACTCTCTTAATAACTTCTTTTGAATGAATCAATTTCCTGATTTTAATGAAATACAGTTTTATCAGTCTTTTCCATTATGGTCTATACCCCAGCATATCTATTTTCCTTTCTTATTGTCCAGAAGTGTTACTATTACTTTTTTGCATTTTCCAAAGATAGGAGTATAGATATCTAATTGATCCAGCACGATTTATTGAAAAGATCCTATCATTTTCACAGTGCCCTTTGTTGCCACCTTTGTTATATATTGGTTTCCCATTTGTGTCAGTCTGTTCTTAACTCTTCATTCTATTTCATTGGTCTTTTTATCTGTCTATTCCATACTGAATTATTTATTATAAATTAATTATGTCTTGCTACCTGGCTGTGTTAGTCCTCTAGATTTGTTTTTTTCCAAGATTTTCTTAGCTCTCCTTGGCATTTTAGTTTCCACATAAATTTTATAATCAATTTCTCAGTTTACAAAAATCCTGCCAGGGTATTTATTATTATTTCATTGCAACTGTATTTGTGGAGAAATAATATTTGTACAATATTGAATCTTCCAATCAATGAATGGTGCTTCGTGTATCTGGTTTTGTGTTGGTTATATTGATGTGTTAACTTGCCTCGGCTACAGTATCCAGTTATTCAATAGAACATTAATCTAGTTGTTGCTGTTTAAGTATTTTGCAGATGTAATTAAAGGCCCTAATTGGTTACCTTTATGCAATCTGGGTAGTTATGACTTAATCTATTGGAAAATTTTAAACAGAGGTTTCCCCAGCAGAGAAGAAATTTCAACTGTGGTTTCTCTGGCTGAACCCTGACTGATACAGCCTTTTACATTTTTCTCAATAATGTTTTCTAGTTTTCATTATATACATCTTGCATATTTTATTGATTTATTTTTACATATTTATTGTAATATTTTTATATTTTATTGTTTTTAATGCTATTTTTATGCTATCATTTTTTTTTTCCTTTTTTTTAATTGTGGGTAAAAATCAAAATTTTCACAATACATACCAACATTTGCAAAATGATATATAAATATATATGCATATATGTGCATTTGCTTACAAAAATGTTATTTATATATATATATAAATATATTTTAAGAGGTGCTTAGATTACCCAAAATATTACATGGAACCCACTGGGATTCCCATGTTGCCCACCTCCCACATCTCAACATTTCATTTTATATATTTGTTTTTCTGGCTTAGAGAAATAATATTGATTTTGTATATTTAAATTGTATCCATACACTGTTTAATTTATTTATAAATTCTATTAGTTTATCTATAGAGACAATTTTGTATTTTTTATATATATAATCATATTGCCTGTGATTCATTTTTTAAAATTATTCTCAAATTCTTATATCTTTTATTTCTTTTCTTAATTTTACCTACTAGAACTTCCAGGATAATGCTGAATAGTAAGAATCCTTATCTAATTGCTGATATCAGAAGGAAAATCTTTACCATTTCACAAATAAATATTATGTCTGTGTTGGGTTTCTTTAGATTTTTTTTTTTTTTATCAGATTAATGATATTCACTTGTTTTCCTTGTTTGCAAAGAGATTTTATTATCATATAATTATTTTCTTTTATCTTGTTGATACAGTTAATTACATTATTTTACATTGATTTTTAATGTTGAACCAACCTAGCATTCCTCAGTGAAATCAACCTTGTTATGATGGTTTCATTTTATACCTCATTAAAACTGATCTGCAAATATATTGTTTAGGATTTTTACAACTATGTTCATAAGAGAATTTATGTTTTAGTTTCCTAGCTACTAAAACAAATGCAATGCCATATAATAAGTTAGCTTAAAAATGGAATTTATTTTATCACAGTTTTGAGACTAGAAGAAGTCTAAAATTGAGGCATCAACAAGGCAATGCTTTCTCCCTGAAGACTGTGGTATTCTGGCTGTCTGCCAGTGATCCTTGGTCCTTGGCTTTTCTGTCACATAGCAAAGCACATGGTGGAGTCTTCTTTCTCTTCTGGATTCTATTGACTTCCAGCTTCTGGTTGTACCTTGTGACTTCCACATGCCCAATTTCCTTTACTTACAAGGTCTTCACCCATATTGGATTAAGGCCCACCATCATTCAGTTTGGGCACATCTTAATTAAATAACATCTTCAAAGGCCCTATTTACACATGGGTTCACACCCATAGAAACAGGGTTGAGACCTGAACACATCTTTTTTTAAATTTTTAAATTTTCTATTATATCGTTATTGTTATTATTTTTTATATTTTAAAAGACGCTTAGATTACATAAATGTTACACAAAAATTACAGGGATTTCCATGTTCCCCACCTCCCACACCTCCCATAACATCCCACATAACCATCTTTCATTAGTGTTGCACATCATTTGCAATAGATATATACATCCTGGGGTTTTGCCACTAAGCACGGACCATATTTCACATTATAGACCACACTCTCTCCCACACAGCTCTGCATGGTATATGCTAATGTAAAATAGCCTATATCTGTCATTGCAATGTCACTCAGGATAATTCCCAAGTCCTGAAAAAGCCCCTGTATTACAACTGCTTTTCCCTTCCCTGCCCCTAAAGTGTCCAGTGGCCACTGGCTCACCCTCACTGTTGTAATTTCTTCCATTGCTTGAATCACATTATGTCTATAACAGAATACCATTAAGTCCACTCTAGTCCATAGCTCTTCCCCCAATCCTGAGGAGTTTGGGATGGTGATGTCCACTCCACCTCCAAGTGAAAGAGGGCTTATATCCCATGGATACTGTGGATGGTATTATCCTGCCTGCAGCTGCAGGCTCTCTCCATTCCCTGGGATGGCCATTGTCCATCATTGTCTCCTCACCAGGTGACTTGGGAGAGTCCATTGAACTATAGAGTAGGAGTTGCAGCTCGACCAAGATTCCAGGCACAGCTGGCACATAACAGGCCAGAGGCTCCAGTCTCTGGAATACACCTACAAACTCCAGCCTCACATATAGGTTTGAATAGAAGGGACTGATGGACCATGTGCAGGGAGGACTTATTTGAGTCCAACTCTGTCACTCTAAGGAGTACAGATTCCAAAGTAGAACCCACTGGTAAGGCATCAATCTCTGGAGCTATCTCCCCTTATATAGGACCTGGGTGTCTTCAGAGCCCTCAGGAGCCCTTCTGTGTGGGATGATATCCACTTTGGTGTTCTGTGAGATCCTACTGAGGAGTTTGTAAGCGTTACCTCTGGGATGACCTCCCGACTCTCTTTGAAGTATCTTAGCCACTGAACTTATTTGTCTTTACCTTTTCCCCGTTTTATACAAGGTCTTTTCCAGTCGTATTGCCAGTTGGCACTTAATATTAATCCCTCGTTGCCAGGGAGGCTCATCCCTGAAAGTCATGTCCCACGTTGGGGGGAAGGTAATGCATTCATATGCTGAGTTTGGCTTAGAGAGAGGCCACATTTGAGCAACAAGGAGGCTCTCAGGTGGCAACCCTTAGGCACCCCATAACAGTAGGCTAAGTTTCAATTACAAGAGCAAAGACTCATAAGGCTAGTCATCAATAACAAGAACCCATCAGTGGACCCTCCTCCTTTGCCAGACACTGCCCCTGCACTCAGGGGACTGTTGCTGCTCCCTGGGAGAATGTGGCAGAGCTCTCAAGGCTGAGAATTCAGTATTCCCTCATTTACTGAGTGATTGTCTACCCACTGTGACCATGCCCCACCCCTTGATCATTTGAACAATTTTACATATCTTTCATGTATATTCAGGTGAACTTCCCTCCCATGAAACCCCCATCCCAGACAACCCCCACCAATTATCCTCTCCTGCCCCCTCTGTAACCCTTCTGTGATCCAAGCCTTCCTTGAAGATGAAGCCCATATAATAGCCAAATACAATTAATAGGAAAATGAAATAATAATGATAAGTCTAAATATAAGAGATAAAATACATGGAAACTTAAAAAAAAAAAACACTAGAAATAAAATAAAATTAAAAGATTGAGATATTCAAAAAATGGGAAAAAAAAAAACAAAAAAATTTTTAAAAAATTAAAAAAGATTTTTTTTCCTTTATTGCTGCATTATTGGGTGTCCAGTCTGTACTGTGGCACCTGCCCCCTCTCACTCCCCAGTGTCTCCCGAATTTTCATTTAATTTTCAAAGAAGTTTTAGGTCACAGCAAAGTCACACACAGAATACTAGAGACTCCCATATACCCAACCTCCTTCCCCTTTCCTCACCCCATATTAAAACCTTTTTTATGTGGATGGTAGCATTGTTATAACTGTTATACAGATAGTGAAGCATAGCTACTAAACATTGTCAATGGTTTACAGTATAGTTTACAATTTATACAGTGCAGTTTAATAATTTTTGATGATATTTACCATGTCCTGTGTCCATCACTGTAAGGTAATGAAAAGCATTTCTCTTGACCACTAAATACTCCATTTGATCTCTTCTGTTCCTTCTTCTCCATTACCCTGGGGCACATGATATCCCCCTGTCTTGACTCATTGGATGACAAGATTCATATTTACATGCAACAAGAGGTCTTGACACCCCAATTGTCCTCCCCTATTAGGATCCACCCTTGCTCCTAAGAGACAGCCACCTGTCTGTTTCTGGGTGGTTCGGTCCTCCCAAAGATGGGGGTCCATCTCCTTCCCACTCACCATGTGGGTCTCCACTCCCCAACACAACACATTATGACAGGATGAACACTCACACACTCCCCAGAAGCCTACTCCAGATGCACCTTCCCTGAATGCCCACCCAACCTACACCCTGAACCAGTGACACTATCTTGTCATACTGTCATAAGAGCATTCCCATTCCTGCACTTTCAACATCATACCCACAAATCCCATGTTCACCTAGTCCCCCTCCCATCTCTACCCCCAGTATCCTGGGTATTCTAACCTTCCCTTCCTAATCTACCCACCTGTCAACCCTGCACCACCAAACACAGTAATATCACTACCCACCTGCCCTATCCTTCAATATGCAACTATACTCTATCACTTTACCATAGATTATGTCCATATGTGTATTAGTCAGCCAAAGGGGTGCTAATGTGAAATACCAAAAATGGGTTGGTCTTTATAAAGGGTATTTATTTGGGGTAGAAGTCCACAGATACCAGGCCATAAAGCATTAAGTTTCTTCTCTCACCACAGTCCATTGCCATGTGTTAGAGCAAGACAGCTGCCAGCGTTTGCCAGGTTCAGGCTTCTGGGTTCCTCTCTTCCTGGGGCTGTGTTTCTCTCCGGGCTTAGCTCCTGTTTCCTCCACAAGGTCAGCTGTAGACGATTAGGCGAACAGCTTGCTTCTCTTCTCTTCATTCCAACATCAAAACTGCTTCTCAAAAGACTGTCCTTTGCCTTGCCTTTTATATTCGAATCCCCACCCACCAAGGGGTGGGGCTCAATGCTCTAATCCTAATCTAATCATGCCCAGATTCACAGATTAGTTTACAAGCATGATCCAATTATATTTTTGGAATTCATAATTACATCAAACTGCCACAATATGCATGATGGCTCAAAACCTTCTCTTCTCCTTCTCTCCCTTGTTAACCTATCTTTCAGACAATGGTTCTCAGAGACTGCTCACTTTCCTCAATTCAAATCAGTGAGGTCATATACTGTTCATCCTTCAATGCCAGGCTTGCTTCACTCAACATAAGGTCTTCGAGATTCATCCATGTTATTCTGTGTGTTAGCACTTTGTTCCTTCTTACAGCTGAGTAATATTCCATTGTATGTATGTACCATATTTTGTTTATCTATTCATCTGTTGATGGGCACCGGGGCTGATTCCAACTTTTGGCAATTGTGAATAATGCCGCTATGAAAATTGAACACATCTTTTATGTGGGTTGTGATTCAGTCTCCAACAGATTGACTTGCTATTTTCCTTTCTCATAATGTTCTTGTCAGGTGTCAGCATCCAGAGTATTCTGCACTCATAAAATTATTTTGGAATTAGTGTCTTTTTTATTCTATTTTCTGAGACAGTTTGTATAAAATTGATTTTATTTCTTCTTTAAAACTTTAGGAGAATTCACTATTTAAGCCATCTCACCTGGATTTCCTTTGTGGTGAGGTTTTAAGCTACGTATTAATTTTCTTTCATACACATAAGAATCATGTTTTCTATTTCCTGAGTCAATTTCAGGTCTTACTTACTAAGAAAGATATTAAGATTACTACCAATCTTAATATCTTTAAGATTGGTAGTAATATAATTTTCTTACTCTTAATACTGGTTATTGTGTCTTTTCTATTTACATTTTGATGGCTTTGACAGGGGGGATTATTATTTTGTTAGTTTTTGTTTAATTTATGTATTGAAATTATTGTACATTCACAAGAAGTTGCAAAAATAGTACATAGAGTATCCTGAATTCTTCTTTCAGCTTCCCCTTCATGGGTGACATCTTATGTAATGGTAGTACAATATCAAAAGCAGGTATAATATTGTTAAAAATACTGCTTTAATCAGCTCCACTCACATTACATGTACTTATTTGTGTGTGTGTCTGTACAGTCTTATGCAGTTTGATTCTGTGTAGAAATTCATGTAACCATGAGCAACATAAAAGTGTAAAACTTTTACATCACAACAGAGAAATTTTCTCATATTCCCCATTTATAGTTTTACCCATCCTACTACCTTGTCCCTGTTCCCTGGCAACCACTAATCTTTCTCCATATGCATACAGAATATAATCTTTTGATATTGACTTTTTAAAATGTAGCATATTGCCATTGAGATTCATCCAAGGTGTTCCATGTATATTTTCCCCCTTTTTTAATGAGTAGTATTCCACTGTAATGTATGTACCAGAGTTTGTCTGACCTTTCACCCATTGAAGGACATCTACACTGATTCCAGTTGTGGTGGGTATGAATAATTCAATGATGAGCTTTGGGGTACAAGTTTTTGTGCTGGGTCATATGGCAACTACATTTTCAGTTTATAAGAAACCACCAAACTTTTCCAGATTGACATTTGATATTCCCACCTGCAATTTATGGGTGATTCTGTTCCTCTGCATCCTCACCAGCATGTGGTATTATCATTATATTTTGTTTTAGCCATTCTGATAAGGGTGTAATGATATCTCATTATGGTTTTAATTTGCATCTTCATGATGGCTAATGATATTGGACATATTTTCATCTGCTTATTTGCCATGCTTAGCTACTTTTTGGTGAGATATCTCTTCATGTCTATATTAGTTTGCCAGGGATACTATAACAGATTTCACAGGCTGGTTGGCTTAAAAAACAAAAATTTATTGTCTCACAGTTTTGGAGGCCAGAAGACCAAAATCAAGTTATCAGCAGGCCATGCCAAGTCTATAGCATTCTGGTGGTGGTTTGCTGGCAACTAATCAATGCCTCCATCACATGGTAATCTCCTTTAGTCTCTTCCTGTGACTTCTAGTTCCTTGTCCAAATTTCCTTTGCTTATAAGGACTCCTGATTCACTTAGGCCTCATTCCAGAAGGATATCTGAAAATCATATTTACAAATGATTTTATAGCCTCAGGATGGGAGTTAGGGCATGAACATGCCTTATGGGGGACATAATTCTGTCCCCAAAAATGTTATTTTACCATTTTCTAATTGTGTATTTTGGTTTTTATTGTTTCCTCACTATTGAGTTTTACAAGTTCTTTATATGTTCTCTCCTTTGTTGGAGATGTGGTTTTCAAATATTTTCTTCCACTCTGTAGCTTGCCTTTTCATCCTCTTAACATGTTCTTTTGATAGCAAGAGTTTTTCAATTTGATGCAACACACTTTATTAATTTTTCTTTTATGGATCAAGTTTTTGGTGTCAACTCTAAGAATTCTTTGCTGAGTCAGAGATCCCAAAGATTTTCTCCTATGCTTTCTTGTAAACATTTATAGTTTTATATTTTACATTTTAAATCTACTATCCATTATAAATAAATAATTGTATGAGGCATGATGTTGATTTTAATATTATCCTTCTTATTTTATACCTATGTGTGTTGGTTTGGAACTGTCTGTACCCCAGAAAAATCATATTTTTAAGGCTAATTCATTCCTGTGGGTGTAAACCCATTGTAAGTAGGACCTTTTGATGAGGTTACTTCAGTTAAAATGTGGCCCAGGGTAGGTCTTAATCCTCTTATTGGAGTCTGTTATAAATGGGATGAATACAGAAAGAGAGAGGGAAAGAGAAAGACACAGAAGCAATAAGCTGACAGCAATAAAACCTGGAAGAGAAGAGAGAGCAGCAGATGCCACCATATGCCTTGCCATGTGGCAGGGTAGTAGAGGATCACCAGCAGCTGGTTTTCAGGAAGAGAGCAAAGTCTTGATCATGTCTTGATTTAAACATTTTCTTGGCCTCAAAACTATAAGCCTCTAAGCCAATAAATTTCCATTTTTAAAAGTCAACCTATTTAATGGTATCTGCTTTTAGCAACCAAGTAATCTAAAACACAATGGATGTCTAATTACTCCAGAAATGTATTTGTTAAAAGTACTATTCTGGGAAGCAGATGTGGCTCAAGCAGTTGGGTGCCTGCCTACCACATGGTAGGTTCCAGGATTGGTTCCCGGTGCCTCCTAAAAAAGACGAGCAAGACAGTGAGCTGATGTGACAGGTTAGCACCATGAGCTGAAGCAACAAGATGATGCAGCGAGATGACACAAGAAGGAAACACAATGAGAGACACAACAAGCAGGGAGTGGAGGTGGCTTAAGTGATTGAGCACCCCACTCCCACATGGGAGATCCCAGGTTTGGTTCTCAGTGCCTCCTTAAAAAAGAAGATGAGCTGACACAGACAATACGCAATGAATAGACACAGAGAGCAGACAGTAAGTGAAAACAATGAGGTGGGGAGGGGATAAAATAAATAAAATAAATCTTAAAAAAAGTCCTGTTCATCCTCTATTGAATTTTTTAAACTTTTCAAAAATCAGTTTATCATGCCAAAGTCAGATAAAGATACTCTACACGAAGGCAAGATGGCGTTAGTGTAGGAGGGTGCACACTGCAAGCTCCCAGAGCAAGGCGGATTGTGGACGGGGTCCTGCCCGGGGGTCTGTGCTGTGCACGCGTGGAGTGAGAAGCTTGGGACATCTATCTGCGCGGATCGGCGGCGTGGACCGAACGGTGGAGATTCGTGAGTTTTGAGGCTGCCGGTGGAGGTTGGCACAGGCGGCTGAGCCCCACAGTTAGGGAAAAAAAAAATAAAACGGCCAATTAGAGCTGCGGGCGGGGCGAAAAAGTTTTATTTTCTGGGGATCTGGCTTCCTGGCGCCCCTTGGACCTTGTGTGAACAGAGCAAACGAGCTAATCAGCACCCGGTGAACCAGAGGGGGGATTTTGGTCGGGGAACAGAGCTGATTCACCTAGCCACCCAGGGATAAGACCCGGGCCGCTGCGGAGCCAGGAGGAAGGGACACTTCCCAAAAAAGGGAGGGTTCTGTTGGAAGACAGGGAAGGGTATTTTATATTTTTAGACATTGATCTGGCTGCCTGCACTGCCCCATAGCTTTGGGGAGCAGATAAGCCAACCTGAAGCAGCATCAGGCTGAGAGCAGATGCGAATCTGCACTCAAACTGATTTACTGAGCAGCCCGGTGACGCTGGAGCTCGGCGCCAGAAGGGGCGGAATCCGCCGACTTTAGCACTCCTCACTGACTAACATCAGAGTTTCAGCTAACCTGGGGAGTCCAGAAAGTGGGAAGTGCTTGATTAATTTCCACGGGCCCAGCTAGGGTCCCTTCCGTAAGGGGGTTGGTCTAGAGGAGGAATTATTTTGGGTCCTGCATTTGGCTAAAAAAAAAAAGTGAGGTCACCTCAACAAATGAAAAATAAATTCTTTTTAATTTAGTTTAATAGCTAAAAGCTGCTTCAGGACCTGCATATAGAACCCTGTGGGGAAATTCATTGATAAACACAAGTAGGAAGGAAGGATCCACGTGGACCCTAGGGGAATCATTGACCCCCCTTAACTCTGTTTGAATGCTTGCCTGTGTAGATCTTTGGTTTCTCTCTGTTACTTTCTGGTCTATTGCTATTATTCCCATTTTCCTCCCCCCTTCCTTTTTCCTTCTATTTTTTTTTTTTTAAATAGGTGCTGCCAGCAGGTCGCTTCTTTGCTGGGCTTCTTATTCAGTAATTTCCCACTCGCTGTATATATTGATTCTGTATCACAAACTATCGCTTATACTTCCTGCATCATTTTGCCTTCTGTTTTCTGTTGTGGCTCTTAGAGACAACATTTTTTCATAGGCCCACAACTTAAGGGTGTCAATTTCTATCCCATCTATTTTGTTTTCTTCTTCTTCATTTTTCTTTTTTTTTTTTTATTAGTATTAACTTTTTCCTTTCAGACCTTTCTCTACTATTTCTCTCCCTCCTCATAATTCTAGCCTTCTAAATCACTATATATATATATATATTCCTCCATTTGTTTTCCAGTCCATTGTAGGAACTCCATATTAATTCCTAGTACTCTACACTGCCTACACAAGTTAAATATTCATCTCATTAAGTCTCATTTTGCCCCTCTTCTAACTTTTATCAATATTTCTATTATCCTTCTGCCTTCCTTATCTTTTGATTCCTCTGGACCTAACCTTTTGCCTTCAAGGGAACATAGAAAGAAGCAAGGAAATAAAATAAGAAGAAAAACTGCCAAAGAGAAAACTTAACTCACACGCAGAACCAACAGCTAAATAAAATTCTAGAGCATAGAGAAAAGCTAATCAACTGAACAAACCCATCAAGATAATATGATGACCAGAGGGCAACAGAAAAATACAAATGACTCTGAGAAACTGGAAAACATGGACCAGTCCAATGCACAAAATAAAAACCAGGAAGCAATGCAGTACATCGAACAACTAATCAAAGCTATCCAAACAAATATCATAGACCAACTTAAAGAACTGAAGGAAGAGATTAAGGATATAAAGAAGACACTGGGAGAACATACTGATGAAATAGCTAACACACCTAAAAAGGTAATGGATATGATGGCGAGCAAAGACACAAGTCAAGAAATGAAAAAGACGCTGGACTCACATGGCAGCAGAATTGAACAGGCAGAGGAAAGAATTAGTGATATGGAAGACAATACAGTTGAAATCAAAGAGATTGTAGAAAAGATAGACAAAAAGATAGAAAAAATCCAGTATGGTCTCAGGGAATTAACCGATAATGCAAGACGCACAAACATACGCATTATGGGCATCCCAGAAGGAGAAGAGAAGGGAAAGGGAACAGAAGGAGTGTTGAAGGAAGTGATGGCTGAAAACTTCCCAACTCTATTGTGAGAGATGGATGTGCAGATCCAGGAAGCACAGCGCACCCCAAATAGTATAAATCCCAACAGGCCAACTCCAAGACATATACTTGGCAAATTGTCCAATGCTCAAGACAAAGAGAAAATACTCAAGGCAGCAAGAGAAAAGAGAACCATCATATACAAGGGAAGCACAATAAGATTAAGTGCTGATTTCTCACCTGAAACCATGGAGGCAAGAAGACAGTGGTATGACATAGTCAAAACACTAAAAGAAAAAAACTTCCAGCCACGAATTCTCTATCCAGCAAAACTGGCATTCAAAAATGATGGAGAGTTCAAAATATTCACAGATAAACAGCAATTAAGAGAGTATGTCAAGAAGAAACCAGCACTTCAAGAAATACTAAAGGAATCTTTACAAGTTGAAAGGAAAAAACAAAGGAGAGAGAGTTGGAGGAGAGTTTAAAAACAACTGAAACCTCAAAAAGAGAAACAATACAACATATGACATACATTAACCCAAAGAAAAAATGACTGAAGTAAGAAATTCGTTACGAGTAATAACACTGAATGTTAATGGATTAAATTCACCAATCAAAAGACACAGATTGGCAGAATGGATAAGAAAATATGATCCATCTATATGCTGTCTACAAGAAACCCACCTTCGGCCCAGGGATTCAAGGAGGCTGAATGTGAATGGCTGGAAAACAATTTTACAAGCTAAGAATAGCCAAAAACGGGCAGGAATAGCTATTCTAATATCAGACAAAATAGACTTTAAATGCAAAACTATTGTAAGAGACAAAGATGGACACTACATATTAGTAAAAGGAGTAATGTCTCAAGAAGAGAGAACAATCATCAACATTTACGCACCTAATCGAGGTGCCTCAAAATACGTGCGACAAACTCTGGAAAAACTAAGAGGAAAAATAAATTCCTCTACAATTATAGCATGGGACTTCAACACACCACTATCATCATTAGACAGAACATCTAGGCAGAGAATCAATAAAGAAACGAACGCACTCAACAATACATTAGAAGATTTGGACTTAATAGACATATACAGAACACTACACCCAAATACAGCGGGATTTACATTCTTCTCCAGTACACATGGAACATACTCCAAAATAGACCACATGCTAGGCCACAAAACAACACTCAATGAATTCAGAAAGATTGAGATTATACAAAGTAATTTCTCTGACCACAATGGAATGAAGTTGGAATACAATAACGGCCAGAGAAACAGGATAGGCACAAGGATATGGAAGTTAAACAACACACTCTTAGACAAACAGTGGGTCAAAGAGGAAATTTCAAAAGAAATCAGTAACTACCTTGAAAATAATGAAAACTACAACACAACATATCAAAACCTATGGGATGCAGCAATGGCAGTCCTGAGAGGGAAGTTCATAGCCATAAATTCATATATTAAAAAAGAAGAAAGAGCTAAAATTGAAGACCTAACTGCACACTTGGAGGGATTGGAAAAACAACAACAAACTAAACCTAAAGGAAGTAGAAAACAGGAAATAACCAAGATTAGAGCAGAACTAAATGAAATAGAGAATAAGAAAGCACTGGAAACAATAAACAAAACCAAAAGCTGGTTCTTCGAGAATATCAACAAAATTGACAAACCCTTAGCCAGACTAACAAAGAAAAAGAGAGAACAGATGCAAATACATAAAATAAGGAATGAGCAAGGTGATATCACTACTGACCCCACAGAAATAAAGAGTATCATAAGAGGATACTTTGAAAAATTATATGCCAACAAGAATGACAATTTAGAGGAAATGGACAAGTTTCTAGAAACCCACAAACAGCCGACATTGATGAAAGAAGAAATAGATGAACTCAACAGCCCAATTACAAATAAAGAGATAGACTCAGTCATTAAAAACCTCCCAACTAAGAAGAGTCCAGGACCAGATGGCTTCACAACTGAATTCTACCAAACATTCCGGAAAGAGCTAACACCAATTCTACTTAAGCTCTTCCAAAAAATAGAAGTAGAAGGAATACTACCTAACTCATTCTATGATGCCAACATTACCCTAATACCAAAACCAAATAAAGATACCACAAGAAAGGAAAATTACAGACCAATCTCTCTAATGAACCTAGATGCTAAAATCCTTAACAAAATACTTGCTAATCGAATTCAACAACATATCAAAAGGATTATACACCATGACCAAGTGGGTTTCATCCCGGGTATGCAAGGATGTTTCAATATAAGAACATCAATCAATGTAATACACCACATAAAGAAACTGAAAGAAAAAAATCACATGATCATCTCTATAGATGCCGAAAAAGCATTCGACAAAATACAGCGCTCTTTACTCATAAAAACACTACAAAAGATAGGAATAGATGGAAACTTTCTGAAAATGATAAAGGGTATATATGAAAAACCCAAAGCTAACATCATTTTCAACGGTGAAATCCTAAAAGCCTTCCCTCTGAGATCGGGAACAAGACAAGGATGCCCACTATCACCACTCCTATTTAACATTGTCTTAGATGTCCTTGCACGAGCACTGAGAGAAGAAAAGGACATAAAAGGCATCCAGATTGGAAAAGAAGAAGTAAAAATTTCATTATTTGCAGATGACATGATCCGATACATAGAAAGCCCTGAGAAATCGACAACAAGGCTTCTAGAACTTATAAAGGAGTTCAGTAATGTTGCAGGCTATAAGATCAATGCTCAAAACTCAGTAGCATTTCTGTACACCAATAACCAGCAAACTGAGGAGGAAATCAGGAAAAAAATACCATTTACAATAGTAAACAAAAGAATCAAATACCTAGGAATAAATTTAACTAAAGATGTAAAGGACTTATATACAGAAAACTACACAACACTGTTAAAGGAAATCAAAGATGACTTAAATAAATGGAAAAATATTCCCTGTTCATGGATGGGAAGACTAAACATTATCAAGATGTCTATCCTACCCAAACTAATCTACAGATTTAATGCAATCCCAATAAAAGTGAACACTATATTTTTTAAGGAACTGGAAAAACTAACCACAAGATATATTTGGAGAGGCAAGAGGCCCCGAATTGCCAAAGACATATTGAAAAAGAAAAATGAAGTTGGAGGTATCACATTACCTGACTTTAAAACATACTACAAAGCTACAGTGATCAAAACTGCGTGGTATTGGCACAAGGATAGACCTACTGACCAATGGAACCAGATTGAGAGTTCTGATATAGATCCTCGCATATACAGTCATCTGATATTTGACAAGGCCACGAAACTCATTCAGTTGGGAGATAGTGGCCTCTTTAACAAGTGGTGCTTGGAGAACTGGATATCCATATCCAAAAGAATGAGAGAAGAATACCATCTCACACTTTATACAAAAGTCAACTCAAGATGGATCAAAGATCTAAATATAAGAGCCAAAACCATAAAAACCTTGGAAGATAATGTAGGGAAGCATCTACAGGACCTTGTAATAGGAAATGGTTTCATGAACTTCACAGCCAAAGCACGAGCAGCAAGAGAAAAAATTGATAAATGGGATCTCCTCAAAATTAAAAACTTCTGCACCTCTAAGGATGTTATTAAGAAAATAAAAAGGCAACCTACCCAATGGGAAAAAATATTCGGCAACCATATATCTGATAGGAGCCTAATATCCTGCATATATATAAAGAAATCCTTCACCTCGAAAATAAAAGGACAAACAACCCATATAAAAAACGGGCAAGTGACGTGAAAAGACACTTCTCCAAGGAAGAAATACAAATGGCTAAAAAGCACATGAAAAAATGTTCAACATCACTTGCTATCAGGGAAATGCAAATCAAAACTACAATGAGATACCATCTTACACCCATCAGAATGGCAGCTATTAAAAAAACAGAAGACACTAAATGTTGGATAGGATGTGGAGGAATAGGAACCCTCATCCACTGCTGGTGGGACTGCGGTATGGTCCAGCCACTGTGGATGACCGTTCGGCGGTTCCTCAGAAAACTAGCAATAGATCTTCCGTATGATCCAGCAATTCCACTGCTGGGTATATACCCAGAAGAACTGAAAGCAAAAACACAAACAGATATATGCACTCCAATGTTCATAGCGGCATTGTTTACCATTGCCAAAAGTTGGAATCAGCCCCGGTGCCCATCAACAGACGAATGGATAAGCAAAATGTGGTACATACATACAATGGAATATTACTCAGCTGTAAGAAGGAACAAAGTGCTAACACATGGAATAACGTGGATGAATCTTGAAGACCTTATGTTGAGTGAAGCAAGCCAGGCCCTGAAGGATGAACAGTATATGACGTCACTGATCTGAACTGAGGAAAGTGAGAAGTCTCTGAGAACCATTGTCTGAAAGATAGGTTAGCAAAGGAGAGTAAGAGAAGAGCAGGCTTTGAGCCATCACCCATATGGACATGATCTATGGTAAAGGGATAGAGTGTGGTTGCATGTTGGGGGATGGGGCAGATGGGTGGTGGTGTTCCTGGGTTTGGTGGTGCAGAACTGGGGGGTTGGTGGATTAGGAAGGGCTGGTTCAAATCCCCAGGGCATGTAACTGTGAATCTTGGCATTCCATGGGTTGGGAGAGGGAGGTATCACGGGCCCTGGGGGGCTGGGGAGAAGGGAACAGTCATGATCTAATGGGTTGTTTGGTGGTCATGGGGAAGGTTTTTCATTACCTTACAGTAATGGACACAGGACATGGTAAATATCATCAAAATTATTAAACTGTATCATCTAAATTGTAAACTATACTGTAAATCACTGACAATGTTTAGTTGCTATATTTTGCTATCTGCATAACAGTTATAACAATGCTAACAACCAAAAAAAAAAAAGGAGGGGGAGTTAATATGGGGTGCGGAAGGGGGGTGATTTGGTATCTGGGAGTCTCCGGCACTCCGTGTGTCACTTTGCTGTGACCTAAAACTTCTTTGAGGATTAAATGAAAAGTTGGGAGACAATGGGGATTGAGAGGAGGTAGGTGTCATGGCACACCAGACATCCAATAGCGCAGTGATAAAGGGAAGGAAAAAAGGGAAAAAAGAAAAGAGAAAGGAAAAAAAAAGGCATTTCCTTTGCTTTTTTGCCCATTTTTTGAATGTCTCAATCCACTAATTATATTTTATTTTGTTTTGTCCTTTGTTTGATTATTTGTTTTTTTTTTTCCTTCTCTCTTTTTTTTTTTTTCCCCTGAGTTTCCTTGTGTTTGTCTCTTGCATGTAAGCTTATCACACTTGTTTCTTTTTCCTAGTAAGTGTATTTGATTATTTTATGGACTAAATGTTCATGGAGGATTTGGATCACAGAAGGGTTACAATGGGTACTGCAGGGGATTATTGGGGGGGTGTCTGGGGGGGTTTCGTGGGGATTGGTTCATCCGAATATACATGAAAGATACACAAAATCATTCAAAGGATCGGGGGATGGGGCATGGTCACGATGGGTGGATAATCACACAATAAATGAGGGAATCTGAATTCCTAGCCTGGAGAGCTCTGCCATAGTCTCCAAGGGAGCAGCAATAGTCCTCTGAGTGTAGAGACAGTGCCTGTCAAAATAGGATGACCCACTGATGTGTTTTTTTATTGATGACTACCCTTGTGAGTCTTTGCTCTTGTAAATGAGACTTAGCCTGCAGGTGTGGGGTGCCTAAGGGTTGCCACCTGAGAGCCTCCTTGTTGCTCAAATGTGGCCTCTCTCTAAGCCAAACTCAGCATATGATCGCATTACCTTCCCCCCAACGTGGGACATGACTCCTAGGGATGAGCCTCCCTAGCAACGAGGGATTAATACCAAGTGCCAACTGGCAACACAACTGGAAAAAGACCTTGAATAAAAG
>JAKSZT010053840.1:9306389-9386337 GCA_026826555.1 Tolypeutes matacus
TTCATTGAGGGTGGTGGGCCACACTGTGGGAGATGTTTGTGTGGGATGTGGTGGGAGGTGTGGGAGGTGGGCAACATGGGAATCCCAGTGGGTTCTGTGTAATATTTTGAGTAATCTAAGCACCTCTTAAAATATATGTATATATATATATAAATAACATTTTTGTAAGCAAATGCACATATATGCATATATATTTATATATCATTTTGCAAATGTTTGTATGTATTGTGAGAATTTTGATTTTTACCCATAAAAAAAAAAAAAAAAGATACTCTACACAAAAAAGAAAATTACAGACACCAATGTCTCTTGTGATTATGTCTTTCTGTGAACCTACAGAATAGGTTTTGCCAAAGTTCAATGGGCACTTAAGACTGAAAAATGAAGCAGGCCACACCAAATAGAAAAATAATAACAGTTTTTTAAGGAACTTACAAACCAGAAGGTGGTCTTAGTGGCTGCAGGATGTTCAGAGTAGCACTTTGCTGCTCGGTGGGTTACAGGGAATTATATGGAGCAAGAACAATGAAGGCACAGAGCCAAGATGGGATTCGTAAGATCATAAACATGTTTCTTTGAAGCTACTGATATATAGCAGGAGTAGTTCTAGCTATTGTGTTTATGCATATGCACATGCACTTTAAGTTGTAACTAGGGCGTTTGCCTTATCTAGGAGGGTTTGCCTTATGCAGGATTTTATAGCTTCTCTGGCTTATGGCCTCCCAATATAGATGCAAAAAATCCTCAACAAAATGCTAGGAAACTGAATTCAAAAACACATTAAAAGAATTATACACCATGATCAAATGGGATCTTTTCCTGGAATGGAAGGCAGTTCAATGTAAGAAAATAAGTTAATATAATATACCACACTAACATAGCAAAGGAAAAAACATTATTATTTTATAATTAATAATCGATGCAGAAAAGACACTTGAGAAAATATGGTATCCTTTCTGGATTTAAGTACTTAGAAAACTAGGAAAGAGAAGGAAACTTCCTCAACACGATAAAAGCCATATATGAAAACCCACAACTAACATCAGACTTAATGGTGAAAGATGGAAAATTTTCCCTCTAATATCACAAACTACTGTTATTCAACATTGTACTGGAAGTTCTTGCCAGAACAATTAGGCAAGAAAAAGAAGTAAAAGGCTTCCAAATTGGAAAAGAAGAAGTAAAACTTTCCATGTTTGCAGATGACAAACTCCTATATACAGATAATTCTGAAAAATCTACAACAAAGTTCCTAGAGCTAATAAATGAATTCAGCTAATTGGCTTGGTACAAGAACAAAACCCCACACTCAGTAGTGTTTCTATACACTAGTAATGAACAATTGGAAAAATAAATCAATAAAGGAATTCCATTTAAAAGAAGAACTAAAGGAATCAGATATCAAGGAATAATCTAACCAAGGCTGTAAAGGGCTTTTCCATGGAAAACTACAAAACATTGCTATAAGAAATCAAAAAACCTAAATAAATGGAAGGATATTCCATGTCACAGGATTTGAAAACTAAATGTCATTAAAATGTGAATTGTGCTCAAAGCAATTTATAGAATAAATGTAATCCCAATCAAACTTCCAACAGCCATCTTTGCACAAATGTTAAAGCCAGTCATTAAATTTATATGGAATGTTAGAGGGCACTGAATAGCCAACATCATCTTAAAAAAGAATGAAGGTAGAAGACTCACACTTCCTGATTTTAATATTTATTTCAAAGCCACAGTAATCAAAGCAGCATAGTACTGGCACAAGGACAGACATGTTGACCAAATGGTATCAGATTGAGAGTTCATAAATCAACCTTCACATTATGGCCAACTGATTTTTGACAAGGGGGCAAAGTCCACTCAACTGGGAAAGAGTAGTCTTTTCAACAGATGTTGCTGGGAAAATTGGATCTCCATTTACAAAAGAATGAAGGAAGCCCCTACCTCACACCCTATACAAAAATAAATTCAAAATGGATCAAAGACTTAAATATCAGAAATGGAATATAAAACTCCAAAAAGAAAATGTATAAAACATCTATAGGAATGTGTATTAGGCAATGGTTTCTTAGACTTTATACCTAAAGCACAAATCTGACACAAGTGTGAATTTGGTGAATCCCAAAAAGATAAGTAGGTTTTTGAACTAATTCTGTTGAGGGTCCTTTGATCTGCTTTCTTGATGAGATCCATTTAGGGCTTTTGATTGAACTACATCAGTGAAGTGTCACTCAAGTTGAATCTCTGTCCTTTTGCTGGGTCTGGTATAAACAGAGACATAGAGAGAGGGACACACAGATAAAGGAATCTGCCATATTTTATTTAATCCTGCCATGTGAGAGAAAGAGCTCCAGTTTTGCCCACAGTTGAACTGCAAGGAGAGAAAGCCCCCAAGCGGCTCAAAGAGCTGAGACCCAGGGAGAGAAGAACCATATGCTTGATAGCTTGCAGCTGAGCTCCTGCAATCTTGAAGACATCATGTTGAGTGAAATAAGCCAGATACAAAAGGACAAATATTGTGTGATCTCACTGAAATGAAATAATTAGAATGAACAAATTCATAGAGTCAGAAACTAGAATATAGTTTACTGGAAAATGTTGGTAATGGATGGTGGTGATGACAGCACTCCATTGTGAACTTAATTAATTTTGTGAATTATATATTTGAATGTTGCTTCTTGGGATGGAATTCTTAAACCATTGATTTTCAGCTTTTGTTATGAAATATGTGCATTTCAGCTATAAGTACCTCTCTAATCCTGGTTGTAGCTATATCCCATGATATTTGATGATATATTTTATTGTCATTCAGTTTAAAATATTTTCTCATTTCCATTGTTCTATATTATTTATCTAACAATTTATTTAAAAAGTGTAAAATTCTCAAATCACTGGAGTTTTTTGTTATTGCTTTTTGTCTTAATTACACTGTAGTTGTACATCATACTTAATGATTTCAATCCTCTGAAATTTTTGGAGTCTTGCTTTATGGATCAGCATATTGGCTAATTTTGGTGAATGTTCTGTGGACACTTGAATGCAATGTGTATTTTGGGTTCAGTGTTCTATATTCATGAATCAGGTCAAGTTTGATTATCTTGATAAAATCTTTCTTGATGTTTTTGTCTGCTTTGTTTTTTCCATTAGAAGGAGGGTGCCAAATCTGCCATTATTTTTCTATTTCTGCTTATTTTTCTATTTTTTCTTTAAGTCTATCAATTTTTGCTTTACGTGTTTTGAAGCTACGTCATTAGGGACGTACAGATATGCATTTGCCATATCTTCCTGGAGAATTGAAACAACTCTTTTTAAATTTTCCTTGTTTAGCTCTAGTAAGATTCTTGCCTTTAACTTTTCTTTGTCTGATATTAATGTAACTTCACACTATTCTCTTAATTAATATTTACATTTTTTCTTTCAATCTTTTTACATTCTTAATATATAATATGTTTCTTACAAACCGCATATAGCTTTTTTTTTTATATCCCCACTAATAATCTTTGTATTTTAATTAGTTTGGTCCACTAACATTTAAAGTATATTTTCTTTGTGTTTACTCCTCTAGTTGTCTCTCCTTCTCTATGTTCCCTTTTTTCTTTCCTCTCTGCTTTCAATAATATTCATATTTATTATTCCATTTTCTTCTTATTTTCTTGCTCATTATATTATACATTCTTAATTATTGCTTCAGCAATAACCATAGATACTACAATAGTCATTCCTGACTTATTGAATTTTAATAAAATTAGTCCTTTTTTAGCACTTTGTGGACAGTTTAAAGCTGTTAGACCCACTCTGCCACATTTTACTTGCTGCCAGTTCTTGAGTATTTAAATTTTCTATAATGTGGTTATACATATAAGCACATGACTTTGGAGATTTTTTTTTTGCTAAAGTTAGTAATCATTTAGATTTATCCTTTGTGTTCCTATTCAGATTCTCTCCTGCACCTGAAGGTGGTAAATTGCATGACGGTTGATAATTGCTTCATGACCATTCTATTGACTGTGGTATTAGCCAGTGGGATATTTACACCACATCTGAGCAGAAGCTTTAAATGTTGATCGTGACATCAGCTCTGTGTTTTGCTTTTCCCCTCTTCCATGAGAATGAACATGGTCCAACACAGGGCTCTTCCTTCATTTCCCATGGCTGCTGACATACAATGAACATTTGTGGCTATAAGCCTCTGAGATTTTGACTTTGTTAAGCAATAAACTGAGCTTCCATCTGAAGTCATTTCCCTTCTGCCTATAGAACACCCTTAGTGTGGACATGCTGGGAACATATTCTTTCAGCTTTTGTTACTCTGAATAGGACATTATTTCACCTTCATCTTTGTTTTGTACTTTTTATTGAAGTATAGCATAAATACTAAAATTTTTCCAAATTGATGAATTTTCACACTGTACCCTATATCCAGGCCAAGAAATATAACATAATCAGCATCACAGAAGCAACTTCCTAATCCACTCCCCCATCCCCACTGATACCACCTTCCAGGTTAATGGTTACCCCAACTTCTAACACTATAGATTAATTTTGTACACTTTTGAACTTACATGAAGTGATATACAGTGTATATCTTTTGTCTGATTTCTTTTGCTCAATAATACTCCCAAATTTAAAAAGACTCACAATATATAATTATATTAAAATTTACACCTTTAATGTCTTAGATTTTTCTATTTTTCTCTCTTTCTTTTCTCCTCACCTTTGCCAGAAGTACGCGAATTTTTCCTCTTATTATTTATGGGCCTCTGCTTTGTAATTATCACACATCTCCTCTGTGTCAAACCATATGTCAGCCAATGGAAAGACTTAGATGATTATATCACTGTCTTGGCTTCAAGGAGGCTCACAGTCTAGTGGGGACACCGGTCAGGAAGAGGTGTGATGATGTCACAGTTCCTTGATTAACATGCACAGAATGGAGAATTGAAATGAACAATGAGCCATTTGCTCCTTCGGTGGCAGTCCCATTCATTCACTTAACACATGCTTATTTGAGTACTCACTATGTCCCAGGCACTGGGGTAGAACAAAGGTCAGAGCAACACAATTCCAGCTCTCTTTCAGCTTTCGCTTGGGATTGGCACATCCCTAAATAACAAATGAAGCAATAAAGAAATGATATCAAGAAGTGGCACCTGATATAAATGAAGTATAGCAGAGTACTATGAAAGGGAGCGACTGCACAGAGAATTTCAGCAGGAAGTGCGAAGGTTCTGAAGTGTGAACAATGTTAGCTCTGTCAAGGACAAAACGGTCAGTGGTCCCATAATTAGGGAAGTGGTAGGTGGTATGGCATGAGACTGGCAAAGCAGATGGGGACCCTGCCATCGTGGGCTTTGAAGGTCATGGTAAAGAGTTTGGTTTTAATTCTGGGTACAGTAGAAAGCCAATGCAGGGCCTAGAAATGGAGGTAGTGAAGAAAAGGATGCAAATGCTAAGTGTGCTTTGGAGGAAGAATTAAAAGAGGTATTGGAGATGACCCACCTAGAGCACGATGAATTCCCTTGGCTTGCTGGAATTTCAGGTCCAAGAAGTTGTGGAGATGAGCCTGGAGAGAGATAGAGGTCCTTGAATGCCAGGTTGAGAGTTTGAGGCTATCTCCAGAAGAGCAAGAGAATTTGCTGTAGGATTAGTGCAGAAAGGGATATGAACAAAAAAAGAGGTTCAGGATATTGATCTGAAGGTGCCATAAGGGTGGTGAAGCTGGGAAGGCAAAATGGTACTTTTGATAAGATGTTTTGGGAAGAAAAATTTAAAGAGAATAGTGCCTTTTTGCTTTCAGACTTTTCATTCTCTGTGGAGCCTGAAACAGTCAGAGAACATCACATGGATGAAGTACAGCCAGGAAACAGAAGGGTTGTGGACAAGGGCACAGGAGTAGGAGCATGGGCCTCAGTTTCCCGCCCCCCCCCCCTGCACTCTGAGGTTGGTATTTTTGAGCAGACAGTTCATGGCTTTGTGATTTTCTCTTCTAGGGAGTGTCGAGGTTGGTCTGAGGAGCTACAGAGTGATGGGGAGAGGGTGAGAGTGCAGTAGAGATATGTTAATGGAGCCATGCTGAGGATGGCTGGGAAACCAGCATGAAGAGCCAGAATTAAACCTAGTAGGGAGCCACTGTCGGCTTTTGAGTAAGGGAGTGCATGGGAAATCAGTATTTTAGAAAAATTTTCTACGTAGTGGTAAGTAAGATAGATATAAAAGCATCATTTTGATAATGGAGCCAGTAAAAGCAGAAGGAGGTTTTTAAAGTCATTACATTTGAATGCAGGTCTTCCTTCATACGGAATAGTATAGATTTCTGAATATTTATGTTTCTAAATATGGAGGAAGCCTAGTACCCAGAGAGGCATAATGATACTTCTGTTTTTTACCCAGAAAGATACTATATGAATCTAAATCGCTTCTGCATATGTTATCAAGTTTTATTCTCAACATCCTTAAGAGGTAAAAAAAAGTGCAGGAAAGACTCCTATTTACAGGTAGGCAAGCTATGCCATCATTTATGCTCCTTCCCATGGCTGCAGAAGGCCACAGAGGACAGAGCCTGGGATCCTAACAGCCCTAGTTCGGTGGAGCTAATTCTACCAAGGGAACTTTGCTTCCCATACACAAGCCACAAATCTAAGTTTCTAGTTCTGCCCTGTCCAATAAAACTAGATACCATGATGGAAAAATTCTCTAGCTGAGGTATCCAGTATGATAGCTGCTAGTCACATGTAGCTTTTGAGAACTTGAAATGTAGCAAGTGTGTCTAAGGAACTTTATATTTTATTCAATTTTAACTCATTTAAAATCTGACCCTCCATTGTTTCTCTTTACCAGTGGCTCGGTCCTGCTTCATTAGTCTCTAGATCTGCAAGGCTTGGAAATCCCTGCCCTTTACTCACCCCTCCACCTCTTGATTGTTCTTCCTGACCAAAGAAGCAGCGTTTTATTGGGGCGAGGAAAAGGGAGCAGAAGTTTGTTGTTTCAGAGTCTAGGTGTATTCAATGTGAACTCATGGAATTGAGCAATTCTGGGTTAAACAAAGGTTAGTGGATTTTTGCCTTCACCTTTCTCTATACTAATGTCTCAGTGAACATTTCCGTAAACCACTAACTATAGACCTATAATCCCTGGACTTCTAGTGTACTAGGAAGTATATTTTGGAAAACTCTGGATTCAGAGTAAGAGAAATGTGGCTGAGCTACTTATTGGCTGTGATCGCGAACTACTTGTTAGCCTTGCTTGTCTGAAGTTTCTTTATTCATAAAATGCAAATAGTGTCACCTAACTCAGGAGGCTGCTGTGATGATGACCCTTTACTATGTGCCAGGCAGGGTGGGTCCTCAGGGTGATTCAGACACGGTGTCCGACATTGATGAGGCCCAGATGGGGCTGCTAATCTTGGAGGAATGTGGTCTGTTCTGTCAATATTCTAGCAACTCACTGTCAATTAGATAGTGCTGTGCCATTTTAACAGAGATGGGGAAGAGCTTGCTGATGGACAGCAGGTTTTGAAATGTCTTCCCCCCACTTCTATCTCTTTGTCTTACTGCAGTTTCTTGAAAGGATTAGCATTAATACATTGCTGTTCCTTTGAGAGCCTGAATTATCATCACCTTTACCGAGTGTAGCTATCTTGACATGGGTCTGGTTCTCCTTTGTCTGGTACATAAAACCCAGGTAGGGGGAATTTCTAATGTGCAGGTGTTGTATAGTGAAAGCACGCACAAATTGAATATTTGCTGGGCACTACGAATGTTATAACCACACCCCTCCTGGCAATGTCAGCGTCTAAGTGGGATGACCAGCGCTAGGGGTGTAAGAAGCTCTCAATGGCCAGGGCAGCCCACTGTCCATGGAGTGTTGCACAAGCCTCAGTTTTGGAAGGACCAGGGACATGATGAGAAACGAGGTCCTAACTGGTGGGCAGGGCTGATCTGGTGGGTTTGTGCAGCTGGCAATGTGAGGGCATAGTTTACAGAGAAATGGCCTATTTGCATTTCTTCTTCTGGAGGACTATGTTCTGGTGTGTTTATCATGCAACTCTTATTGTTTACATGAACACTCAGATTCTAGGTACAATGCAAGTTCCAGGGCCTGCTAGTAAGGGGAGCTTGCTAGGCGTATATACAAAATTTCTTGCAGCTAGCCTCAATCACTTCTTTGCATGTAGTGCTTAAACCACAATGACTCTGAGATGCTGCACTTACTGCTCACTGGATTGGGAAGTTATCTTCCTGAGCATTGCGACTATGTCAGTAGAGGCTCCTTAGAGGCTGGCCTCATTGGCAACCTTTGATTCTATAGACCATGGTCAAGCAAGCAGCCCCCGGAGAGGCCAGATGAGGTGAGGAGAAGCTAAGTGATCTTGGTGGCTGAACTTAGAGCAAAGAGCACACTCTGGACTCCATTCCATGATCCAGGCTGAGAGAACAGTGTGATCTACTGCCCATGCATGGTCAGGTGGAGTCTGGAAAGGACCATGGGTTCCCCACTGAGCAGGCCACAATGGAACAGATACAGTTAGGTTGGAGGACTGAAGCACGTGAGGACGATGATGGGGGACGTGAATCCTCACTGAGCAGAAGACCCCACCCTGAAGGAAGCCCTGCTCACATTGGTCTCCATCCAGGGGCCTCCCCCAGTCCTGTGGTCAGAAGGGTGCCCAAAAAGGAGGGCCTGAGAGGAAGGCACTTGCTCGAGGATGAGTCAGGAACAGGCCTTCGAGCTCTGTCTGGTATTTTTGTCTTTCACTCTGAATTGCCTCCTCTCTTTTCACCCAGTGAAGGAGCAACTACTAATCAAGGATGGACAGACAGCCTGACAGCCCAGATCCTCAAATCTCTGACAGAAATCAGGGTCTCTTTTTTTTGAAATTTGGGTCACAGCAATTTCGTGTTTGGTCAATGTATGGAAATGGGTAGAACTTGGAGCTTGGGGTGTCCCTAGACCTTATGATATGAAGCCTGGTTTATCCTGCCCCCCATACGGTGAGGTGGAGGGTTCAGGCTAGCCTAGGGCTAGATTATCTGAATATTACTGAAGTTTGGAAAGCAAAAGTAATGGCAAGTCCTCTCTCAATAGAAGCAGAGTGGACTTCACAATCCCTAAATCCTCAAGATTGAGGAATGAGCAAGCATAAGGCAGGAGTGCAACTATGGACTAAAGTAGACTTCTTATTATTCTAGTAATGGAAGAACTTGTAACATTGATATAAAGGCAGTGGTCACCAGAGGTCCTGAGGGGAAAGAGAGGGAAAAATAGGTGTAACATGGGGAATTTTTGGAACATTGGAATTGTTCTGCATGACATTGCATGACATTGCAATGTACAGGCCACTATACATTTTGTTAAAACCTATAAAATTGTGCAGTGCAAAGTGTAAACCCTAATGTAAATCATAGACCTTGCTTAGTAGCAATGCTTAAATATGTGTTCATCAGTTGTAACAAATGTACCACACTAATGAAAGATGTTGATAATGTGGGAAAGTGTGGGAGGGGAAGGGAGTGGGGTATATGGGAATCTCTTATATTTTCAATGTAATATTTATGTAATCTAAAGCCTCTTTAAAAATAAAATTAAAAAAATATAATGGCAAGCCAAATGAGCCATCCAGCAGGATTGATATAAGGAACAAGACAGGGAGGCTCCCCAAACACCTGGTAGTAAGGAAGGCAGCCTGAGGAGCAAACATCAGTGACCACATACCTGCCTCAATCTTCCAAGAACTCCCCCAATAGGGATTCAGGATGGAATAGCAGACTTGAGGCTTCAGTTTTAGGTAGAACTAAGGAAGGTGGGAGGTCAAAAGTTGTGCTTCCCTTCTAGACATTTCCTTGACCCACAAACAGGACTAGTGCCATCTCCGGGCTTCCACCTTAGACTGTGCATTCTCTACAGGTTGTAATTTGTCTGAGGCTCCTCTACATGGCCAAATCAAGGAACAGAGCTTGGCTTGCAGTGGTGCTCAGCAAGTACTGATGGAGACTGCCCATTCCAAACAGCACACATGTTTTATTGTCTGTATACTTGATAGTATACAATCAACTGGGAGATGATTGCTTTTGAGACAAAGGGCAGAAAGTAAAAACAAAAGGGGTTTTTATCAACTGAAAATGACCCTTCTCCTGTGAAAGGTGGGAGTGGGGGAAAGCAGTAAGGAGAAGAAGTCACAGACACAGGAAGCAGGGTCTGCATCCAGAGGGGAGGGGACACCTAGGACGGGTTGAGATACCTGAGTGTGAGGGTTGTCCATCCTCCTCTGGGTTTCTCCCCTTTCCAATCAGGGTTCTGACCTGCCAGGTGCCTTTGGAGGTGTTCCTTAGCCTATGAAGTTACAACCCCTATTTGTTTTGTTTCTTCTCACTCTAAAAGAAACCTTCTTATCTGAAGGTACTGTTTCAGTTTTCCAAAAGCTGCTGGGATGAACATACCAGGAACGAGTTGGCTTTTACAATGGGACTTGTAAAAAGGTTAAAAACTTATTGTTCTGAGGCCATGAAAGTATCCAAATCAAGGCATCATCAGGAGATCCTTTTCCCTGAGCTGCAGCTGTGGGAGATAAGGCACATGGTGGTGTCCAGCATCTCTCCCCTCTCCTCTGGGCCTCCTTGCCTTCAGCTTTGGGTTGCTCCTTCTGTGGCTTTTCTCTCTCCCAGGTTCATCAACTTCTGGAAGCTTCTCTCTGTCTCTGCAGCTTTTTCCTGTATCTGTGGCTTTTTATTCCTCCATTTATAAAGGACTCCAGTAAGAGGATTAAGACCCACCCTGGAGCAATCTAATCACCTGGTCCTGAACTGATCTAATCTAATCAAAGGTTCACAATAGGTTCAATTTCAGAACATAATTTTCTGGGATCCACAAAAGACTCAAACCAACACAGGCACCAACCTGCAGAACTGGGGCCAGGCTAGCTTCTGATTCCAGAGCCTGCAGCCTGGTCTCTGCTAACCGAGCCCTTCATTCAGGAGCTGGCATGAGGGGGGCAGAGGGCTCCCAGAGAAGAAAGCAGTGTTTCCCTAGGATGCCCATCTCCTTGGGAAACTGGGAGCAGTGAGCCTTAGAACCACAGATGTGGGTGGTGGGTGGGGACATTTGCCTCTGGTGCCCAATAAAAACAGGAGTGGGTGGGTTGACATCAGAGACATCAAGGTGGCCTCAGCTGGCTGCTACTTCACACTGAACCAACATGAAAGGACACAGAGAAAAACCAGGAAATTGGAGCTTGCTACCCTTTGGGCAAAAACTTCTACAAACTGATTTTGGGGATGCAAAAGGAGAGAGGGTCTTGTCATAAGGGCATGTGTCTCCTTTTGCCAGGCTCAGATGACAAATATTGCACGATGGGTTGGCTTATCAATGGGAATTTATTTGGTCATGGTTTTGAGGATAAGAAAAGTCCTAGATATTGGCAAGACTTGTTTTCATCCCAAAGACTTAATTTTTTTATTTTTTATTTTTTGTTTTTTTAAAACAATCTATTGAAGTATATCATTCATACATGAACATACGTAAACCATAAGTGTTCAGTAAACATCGTGAACTTACAAAACAAACATGCATAACATCGTACAGGGCTCTCACACATCACCCCCCACCCCAAACACCCTGCATTGTTGTAAAACATTTGTTAACAAATCATGAAAGAGCATCGTCAAAGTATTACTATTAACTATACTCTGTATCTTCCTCCTCTATACATTTTTTTAAAGGATTTATTAATTTACTTTTATCGATTTTTACCCTCCCCACCCCGTTTTTGCTGTTTCTGTGTCTATTCACTTGGCAACTCTCTGTGTCCATTTCCTGCCCTCTCTTCTCATCCTTCTCCTTCTGTCTTCACTGGGATTCAATCCTCGGAAACTCTGATGTAGGAGAGAGGCATCCTATCGCCTGTGCCACCTTAGTTCCTGATTTTTCGGGGCATCTCGTCTTGGCTCTCCCTTGTTTCACTTTCCTGTTATGTCATCATCTTGCTGCATGACTCATGGGGCCTAGCAGCATACCTGCACATGGGGCCTGGCAGCTCACCTGCTTGTGGAGCCTGGTGGCACACCCGCACATGGGGTCTGGTGGCCCACGTGCCTTCTATATATATATATATATTTTAATTTTTACCAGGAGGTACCAGGGATCAAACCCAGATTCCTCCACATGGGAGACAGATGCCTAACCACCTGAGCCACATCTGTCCCCATGCTATATTTCTTAAGGTTGACCAAAGATACCCAAAGTTACAGTCTTTTCTCATACAGGATGGTCATATAATAAATCAGTTTTAGTTTATCACCAGCATTCTAAAAACCAGACCTTGGGAGAAAAACTAGGTCTGGGGACACATGCATGTTTTCTAATATAGCGAATGTTTAGCCTACCCTGATTATCACAAAATCAGGTCTGTGAGAATATTTGCATCATCCCAAAGACTTTAGAGTTCTGCTGCTGGCTGTTGGAGATCCTTGAGGTTCCTTGTCTTTCCTGTCACATGGTCATGTCTTCTCCTTTCTCTTCTAGGTTTTTGTTAGCATCTGGGTTCTCTTTATAAGGTTTTCAGTAATTGGGATTAAGACCCATCCTCATTCAGCTGGCCACACCTTAACTAAAAATAACCTAAAGAAGTTTTATTTGCAATCCACAGGAAAGTGGGTTATAATTAAGAACTTGTCTAAATTGGAGTACATAATCCAATTTAATAAAGGGTGTCAAGAACTACAGACCATGGGCCTTCATCCTCCAGCCCAGAAAACAACACTCCTGGATTTTAGCAAGAGTAATATTTCCATAATTAGTTGTTCAAGAGGATCTGAGAGGTAAACTAGGCTCCAAATACCACCGCCACCTCCCTAGAGGTGTTTCCATTGGTGTGGTCAGGTTGGTCATCGTTATGGGGTGAGGTGAGATGAATAACTATGAGTTGTCCAGCTGAAAGATACTTATCATGACCCTGGGGCTTTATCAGAATCGCTGACAAAAGGACTGTGGACATGCATGGAGGGAAGTTGTTTGGTCCTGGAAAGGATCAGTCTGCCCTGGGTTCAAACTCAAAGTCATTATTTGTTTAGATGAGAGGTCATCTGGAAGATGTCCAGCCCCTACAAGTTTCATTGTCTTTATCTGTAAAAGAATGAGGTGACAGCACTTGGCCCACAGCTTTTGATACAAGTCAAACAAGACGTAGCTGGAGGACACTCCTTGTACCTACACAGGAGCAGCTTCACACTTGGCATCAGAAGGTAACTTGTTTATCTTGGGCAGCAACACAGCTGCCCAAAATTTCAAATACTTGCAAACAGGAATCAGAACCCATCCTTTGTGGTGACTTGTGAAAACATGGAAAAATGGGATTTCAGGCAACAGCCAGGTTTAGTGGAATGTCGGTCCTTCTGATAGCCTGAGCTCAGGTTTGTGTTTGGCGTTTTCCCATCATTTCCCCAAACATTGGAAGCCAGCAGTGGTTAAGTTCAGAATTACCATACCAGTAATTTGTGGAAAAGGGGATTCCTTTTTCTTTCAAGTCAGGAAATACCTTTGAGATGTATAAAGTAGTAAACAAATCTCCCTGCCTCGTTCTACTGCTGAACAATGGCCATCCATGGAAGAGATGTGAAGCAGCTGCATCCATAGAAAGAATCTGGGTTTGGAGTCAGAAAGCTCCATGCTCAACACTGGCTACACCAGCTGCATGACCTTGTGCAATTTGCTTAACATCTCTCCCTCCAGGGTCCTCAATTGCAAAATGAGGCTAATAAATGGCTCACAGGACTATTGTGAGTGTTACATAATAGAATGGATTTAAAATGTTTGGCATGATGCTTGGTATATAATGAGCAACCAAAGGTGGTCTTACTTCACTGGTATATTGGTGACCTTATTTTAAAAGCACATATATGTGCTCAGTTAGGGTCTTTTGTTCTATTTACACATCCAAGGGAACTTGCCTTTTGATCCACATTCTCACTTTGCCAATCTATGCTCAACTTGTGATGCACTCTGACCCCAAATGCTTTTTTGGCCATCTGCCTTTATGAGTGGGACATTCCTTGTAGGTCTACAACAGTTCATTTGTTGGGGACCACGGAGCTAAGTGCACGGGTGCACAGGTGGTGATGTTTGCTGGCAGATATGTGTGAAGTGTGGATATTCTGAGCTGTCCTGTCCACTCAGCCCAGCATCAGAGCAGTGCACAAAGGACTTTGACACCAAAAGCTGGGGATGATGGAGACCAGGTATCTGCTCCCGGGTGCAATCTCCAGGCAGTCTCTGAGTTTGGGTTCCTCACTCATAAACTGGGGCGCATAAAGTTTCATGTTTGCTTCTCCATATTGAGTGGATACACAAGGCCATATTTCATGTGGTGTCAAACCTGTACTAGATATACCACCCCTTTTCATTGATAAAAGGCTGGCTCTGCTCAGGGAATCCTGATATTGTATATCTGAATTATGGAAATTCTAGGAATGCATGATATTAAAACTGGTGAGTTTCTCTCCTATGCATATCTCCTTACTTTTACATTCCTCATCTTTCATTCTAGAAAGAGGGAGTTCTGTGAAATAATAGATCACATTAATAACTGCCAGTTTTGACGTGCTTACTTTCGGTTTTCGTAAGGACTATCTATTATTCTGTTAAAATAGTAGCATGATACTGATGATAATGGTAACAGTGATAGTACTTTCTATCTATCCAACCTCAGACACTGTTATATGGCACATTTATAGAGCACAATAACCCTGCATGATCGCTACCATTATTCCAACTACAAATTTATGAGGAAACTAAGGCTCAGAGATCTTAAGTAGCTTATTCCAGGCCACCAGCAAGTAAATGGAAGAATTTAAATTCAAAACTAGGTTCATTTAGTACAAAAGCCTTGTGAACTTTCTACTGCACTGCATAGACCTCCCATTTTTTAAACTTTATTTTTAAAGATGTTTCAGATTACAGAAAAGTTAAATTGAAAATACAGGAGACTCCCATATACCCCACCCTCTCCCTCCTCTCACATTTCCCCCTATTAATAACATCTTACATGAGTGTGGTACATTTCTTACAATTAACCAAATGTTGAAGCATCGCTACAAACCATGACGGACCTCCCTTTTGATCTTGATTTTTTCAGTATCCTGCACAGAGTAGGATCCTTTCTTAGCATGTGTTGAATGAATAAATGAGCTAATGAATGAAGATATGAATGGTTTAATTCAAACTCAATTTTGCAACTGTGATGCACTGAGAGACACCACATTTTCTTGGCCAAATTAACATACCTTTTCCCTTGCTTTGCTTGGCTGTGTTTGCCCCTGGGATATGTGACTCTGATGAGCTGACCCACTTTTTACACCTTCCAGCAGCTCCTGTCAGGTGGGGAATGAGCTCTGTGCATTTGGCACTTAAAATGAATCCTACTCAGAGAGGTCAACCAAAGCAAGAAGAGGAAGAAAGACCTTTCCACCTGGCTTACCTCTCTCCAAGATTTGCAGGACACTGAGAGATTGAGAGAGGGTATGGGGATTTGGAGCGAGGACCTGGTGTGATAACAGGCAACAGGGCTGGGCCTCTGTGCCCAAGAAGCAGTGTGGAGCAAGGTCAAACCATCCCTACCTCCCCAAAGATGCTGCCCCCTCAGTGACCCTTGGCTGCAGTGGTTGGTGGACTTCTTGGGCCCATGGTTTATCTAAAAAAGGAAAAAGGACACAGACCTGAGCATGTGTCTGTGTGAGGTCTACCTACCGAAGGATCACTGATTAAGGGCCTTTGCCGGACTTGAGGGAGAATAGAAAGATGGTGCACAAAGTGTCTGGAAGGGGCTAGGTATAGTGTCGGGGTTAATAAATGGTAGCTTTTAGTACTGATATTCCGGTCAGATACAAACTCACCCATGCCTTTTCCATGGTTGAGTTTGCCACTAAGATGTCTCCAAAGTTTCCCACCCCAGCCACTTGCTCAAGGTTCCAAAGTTGGCTCCTTTGTCATGGTTTTTAACCCTGATCAAGGGCCGCCCTGGGTCAGGTTCTTTGCTAAGCACTTTATACAGATTATCTCATTTCAGACCCATGACAACCCTATTCTTACATCAATTTTCCATATGAAAAAATACACAGACAGGGAAAAATACACCCTGGGTCACATAATTAGCAAATGGAACATTGAGAAGTGTACCCAGGTGAGCTTGAGTGCTCAGCTTTGCAACCTCCACTGGAGACTCTCTTGGGGTGCTATATGGCTCTGCTGCTGCGGTGGGAGCCTCTGTGCTTACTTTGCCAAGCTCTGGCCCCCAGCTTCTGGAACAGTCAACTGTAGGGGTTTCCTTGGAAAGCCTGTGCTGGGAGCCCATTTGGAGCTATTGGGCCAGCTTCCCCACCCGTGTCAGCACACTGGGCTGGTGAAGTGGTTTCTTGCCTCTACACACAGGCCAGCTGCAGAAGGCTCTGTATGCCATGGCTGTCTGTGAACTCACAGATCTCCTTGAGCCCCCTTTCATAAAGACATGGTGCTAAAGACTGCAGAGGCATGGGGCATCTATCTTCTAGAAAAATGTCATCAACAGCCAAAGGGATAGGAGAGGAACAAAGCATTTAAGGTCCAGTGACAAAGAGCTTGCCTTTTATACCAAGATCCATGCTATATTCTAGGACCAGGAAGCATGGCGGGCTGGTGATTTTATTTTGAAGGGTATGTGCTGGATTGTGGCAGCTATCTGCAGTGTTCTTCATTCCTGTTTTGGCACTGAATCACAAAACAAAGCCTTGTTCTCGCTCCCTCTCCTCTTTGTCTGTACATACTCTGTTTAGCAAAAGGCATGGCACCGAGGAGGCATTCTCAGTAATGCCTCCTTCACTAATTAGAAACAAGTTTGTTTCAGATTCAATCCTTCCTTCCTTCCTTCATTATAAAATATTAACTCGCCGTCTGCTAAGTATTGAGGGTGAACTGAGAGTTGTGGATGCGATTGTGATGCCTGAGAAACGATCCCTATTCTTATGGAGATAGTCATTAAAGAATGACTCTTGCATGCACAAGTGGAAAGACCACATAGGGGCCAGTCAGGGGACATCAAGAGAAGCTTTGCTGAGAACATGAGTCTTCAGCTGAAATCTGATTTAATTAAGTGAAGAGGGGAAGGAAACACACCCCAGATGGCGGGATGTAGTGGTTTAAAGAAATTATATCTGGAGCCTCATCATCCTGCCTGGACTAGTCATGAGTTTCCCTTCTAAGTAATCACCTGGTTAACCCTGCTCTGGGCACAACCACAACTAACAAGGCCTGCACCTCCCTATGGTTAGGGATAATAAAATCTCCTGCCACTTCTACCATTTCAAGCCTCATAGTTCTAGCAGGACAGGTACACCTATATGGTTTGCCCTCAGCTTCTCCAAACGACCTTTGATACTTCTGTTTTTTTGTGACATATGGTTTGAAACCTTTAATATATAGTATCCATGGGAAATTACACAGATCCTCACAAGAGCTTAGGTCAGGTAAGACAGGGCCCCTCGGCTGCCCCCTCCAAGCTCTTTAATCCAATAAAGATATCCTTTCTTGTCCTCTCAGCAGGCTGGCTATCTGTGTTTGTGCCTAATCACCCAAAAGAACCTTCACATCACATATGAAACAAAGAAGCAGCACATGCAAAGACCCCATGGCAGGTAGGAGCACAGTAAATGAGGAAAGACTTGGAGATGGTGTGGATGGAGCAGAGATGAATGGCACCCAGGAGCCTGGGGGAAGGGGCTGTTGGGCCATACAGAACCTGATATACCATGTTCAGGTATTTGTTTTGTTTCTCTGTTTTTGTTTTTGCCTTTATTTATTAAAAGATATTAAGCAAACATTATCATTGACACTATCACATATGTTCACTTGCTTATTTCAAACACTACTCTAGCTGCAGTCTGAAGAAATAATTGCATGAGGTTAGAAAGGATTCAGGGAGACCAGTTTAAAGAAAATTGCAGCAGTCCAGGAGAGATGATGGTGGTATTAGTGAAAAGAGGACAGATTTGCAAGATGTTTAGTAGGTAAATCTGGTAGTACTTAGGGCTAGATTGGGCAGATGGGTGGGTAGAGGGAAAAGCAGGTGTCAAGGATGACTTGACGGTTTCTAATGTGAGCACCTGGATGGAGGAGATGCCTTTTCTTTCACCAGGGGGTGGGTGACATAGAGGGCACAGGTGAGGATCATGATCTCAGGTTGGCACATGCTGAGTGTGAGGTGCCTCTGAGACATCCAATAGGGCATGTGGCACTGAGGATCAGATATTTCAGTTTGGACCTAAGGGGAGAAATCTGCACTGAAGATGTATCTTTGGGGGTCACTTGTGTGCAGGTGGCAGTTATGGATGAGACTCAGGTGGAGTCAGGAAAGGAGAGTGCCTTGGGCTCGGCCTGGAAGGCAACCAGCATTGGATGCCCACAGAGGAGGAGGAGGATAAGCCGGTATAGTCAGAGAAGGCATGGCTGGGGAAGTCAACCTGGAAAGGGATGCCCTGGAGACAGGGAAGGAGGCTGCATTAGGATGAAGGATGGTGCTATTGATGAACATCTCTGAGAGTTCAACAAGAGGGGACCCAAAGGTGGCATGGATATAGCCATTTGAAGGCTGGGAAGCCCAGCTGAAAGAGGCTTTATGAGATTGGGGTGGGCCCAGAAAGTGGTCCCTGGAGGCTTATGCTGCTCTTTCAAGAGGTTTGGCTGAGAAAGAGGGTTTGAGTGGAGATTTTTGCATTGTTTTGTTTGCAGTTTTTAAGTGCGAAAGTCTTGGGCATGTTTAATGCTTATGGAAGATCCAGTTGAGAAGGAGAGTTTGGAGATACAAGGGAGAAAAGAAGGTCCATGGTTCCTGGGAAGGTCAAGAAGAGATTAGAAACCAAACTCAGGAGGTGGGGTTAGATCTTGACAGGAAGGTGGGGCCATCCTTGTAAGAGGGGAAAGGAAGCCAGGATGCTACAGAGAAGGCACTTGCTTTTCTGGTTGGTGTCCACCCTTGGCTTGGTCCCATCTGAGCCCTGGCTCCTCTATTCTCTGAACCACAGTTTCTGCATTGGAAGGAAGAATATACTTCTCTCATGGCTGGACACAAACATGGCATCATTGGAACCATGGCCAGCTAGAAGGAGGTAAATAAGTAAATGCCCACTGAATCTGTAATTTATAGACATGGAGAGATCTTAAATGTCCCTAGTTAAAGTGATGGCCCACTTATTTTATGGATGAAGAAACTCTGACACAGAATGGGGAGGAGCTCTTCCCTGAGGTCTCCCATGGAGTGAGAAGCAGAACAGGGAGCTCTGGATGGCCACTGCAGCATCTGTTGGTGTCCACACTATGAGGAGAAGAATCTCAGGCCAGAGAACCAAGAATGGGCCCAAGATACCTGCAGCTGAGTGGCAGAGGCCTGCCTACCCCCTCCATCCTCTGGCCTCTGCCTTCCCTCCTTGCTGCTCCAGGTCCCAGCAATGGCTGCTTCCTTGCCAATACCCCAGTTGTTCTCTCTCCAGGTGCTACTGGCTGCAGGACCAAGGTATTTACCAGGAGGTGGGCCAGTGCCAGGAAGGGAAGAAAGCATGGCCTTGGCTTGAGCAGAACCTCTGCCAGATCTTCTGAGTGGCTCTGAGTGAGGGCAGATTCTGCCCAAGCAGCTCTGGCTCCCAGGACATCAAACTCTGCTCCTGACCCCCACCCTTCTGCATAGATAGCAGCTTCCCTTCTTCTGAAGCCCTTTCCTTCTGCTGCCCATTTTTGTGGGGCCAGCTCAAGCTGTCTGTCCAGGAAGTCTTCTGCAACAGCCACTGCCCTCAGTGCCTGCTCTTGCCTCTGAACTGTCAAAGAGCCTGCCTTGGGTTCCACATCTCCGTGGCTCACCTGAGTCCTGGTGACCAGAGCAGGATGGGTCCACGGCATGCTCTGTGGGCAAGTCGCTACCCCTCTCTGGGCCTCGGTTTCTTAATTTGTCAGATGATGAGGTTGGACCAGATGCTTTTAGGTGCCCCTTCTAGCTCTATAGAGCTAGAAGGCAGTTCTTGAAGGTCTATGGAGACTACGTATCTTTGCGTCCTAATGTTTACCTTTGTAAGACGAGTCCAGTTTAGTCATGGCTGAAACTACTTGTGCATCAGAAAGGGAGTTTATACTTATTTTCACACCTCTCAGGGGGTGCACAATGTGCTTTTGCTGATTTGATTTGTCATGAATCTTAGCTTCTAAGCCAAGATCCAAACCACACAGACTGGGAAAAGCTTAGCCCTATTGTAGCCTGTGTTCTTGTCTGCTAGTCACTGGCATGGGGATGTGGTGTGAGCTAGATCATCATCCAGGAAAAAGAGAAGGGTGGTAATAAGAGTGGGAATATACCTGTTGTTAATTTTATGTGTCACTTTGGCTGGGTTATGTTGCCCACTTGTTTAGCCCAGCAATCTCTGGCTTGATTACTACTGTGACGGTATTTTATACATTGATTTGCAACTATAAATGATTGAATGTATCTATGGCTGATTGCATCTACAATCAACAAAGGTGGCTGCTCTTGCAGTTCAGTTGGAAGACTTGAACCCAGAACTGAAGATTTTAGAAGTCAGAAGAATTTCTATCTCTTCTTCAGCCAGCTAGCTTCTCCTGGGGAATCCCACCTCACTTTCATTGGACTTTCCAGTTTGCAGTCTGCTCAACAGAGTTCAGACTTGCCAATTCCCATGGTCACATGAGCCAATTCCTAGAATAAATCTTTCTCTTTATCTCCCTCTTCTTCTCCCCTCCCCCAATTCCTGTCAGCGCTGTTTCTCTGGAGAACTCTGACTAATACATCTGATATAGGCAGAGAGGAGACAATAGGACTCAGTCTATTAATTATTATGTATAGGTTTGTAATGCACATAAACACCTGAAAAATCAAACACTAAAAAGATCATTAGAAAAACAGCACCTCCTGTGTAACTCCCTAGAGCCCCCAGTCTAGCCCCAAGTTCAGTATTATTAACTTCCTTCTTGCATTTACCATCATATTTTTAATACAATGCCAATAGCACTGCTTCTGTATTACCATTTTCACATGTTCTTTGTTTATAGGCTGTGCATCAGATTAGGATTTATTCCTCTCACATCTCCCTCCACATTCCTTCCCTGCCTCTTGCCCTTCCCAGACCCCCATCCTTCCAGGTTAGTTTTTAAATAAATTTTCATTAAATCCATACTACTTAAAGTTCATATTTACCCATACTTATCTGAATTATGTTTAGGTCACAGGTCACAGATCCCAGACACTGGCACAGAGCTGTCCAGGAGAGGATAGAGCAAACAGGGATTTTAACTCCATCCCAACCTTCCCTCCAATTCCATTGAGTTTTGGAACACATGTTGTTTGGGAGCTGGAGGCTAACTTTTTTCCCCAAGGACTACATATTGCCTGGGTTAAAATTTTAGGAGCTGGAGAATATCTTTTCTTTTCTTTCATTTTGTGGGTGTGAGGCCAGCACCACGATAATCATATATGTTCTATTAATGCATTGTACAAATGGGGCTGGAGATTTGGAGAATTGAAACCATATAGATTTTCTCTGGAAAAGCCGAAATGATAGCAGGAAAATTTCAAAACTTTTGGAAACTAAACAACACACTAGTAAATAATCCATGGTCAAAGAGAAAGTCTCAAAGGAAATTAAAAACATACATTGCATTGAATGGAAATGAAAATATGGCATATCAAAATTTGTGTTAAAGCAGTGCTGAAAGGGAAATTTATAGCACTATATACATACAGTAAAAGAGAGGAAAACTTGCAGTTCAACAATGCAAGCTGCCCTATCAAAGAGCAAAGTGAGTGTAGAGTAAGCAGAATAAAGATAAGAGCAGAATCAGTGAAAGTGTAGACAGAAAAATAACAGAGAAAATCCAGTGACCCAAAAAGCTGGTTCTTTGGAAAGTTGAATAAAATTGACAAATCTCTAGCAAGAATGACTAAGAAAAAAAGAGAGAAGACACAAATTACCAATATCAGGAATGAAACCAGTTATCAGTATAGATCATGCAGACTTTAAAATGATAATATGGGAATGCTACAAACAACTCTACACACATAAATATACAACTTAGACAGAATGAACTAGTTCCTTGAAAAACACAAACTACCATGACTAAGTCATTATGAAATAGATAGGAGGAATATCTCTGCAACTATAAAGGAAATTGAATTCATAAGTTTAGAGCTCCCCCCCATAAATCTTCGGGCTCAAAAGTTTTACCAGAGAATTCTACCCAAAATTTATAGGAGCATTAATACCAATTCTATACAATTTCCTAGGATTATAGAAGAGGAGGAAACAATTCTTAATTCACTTTATGAAGCTAGTGTTACCTGATACTAAACCAGACAAAGACAGAAAAAAGAAAAGAAAGAAATCTAACCATTAGTATACCTCATGATATAGATACAAAAATCCTATCAAAATATTAACAAATAGAATTCAGCAATATATAAAAAGATAACTAAACCATGACAAAGTGAGATTTATTCTAGGAATGCAAGGCTGGTCAATATTTGAGAATCAATCAATGTAATGTACCATATTAATAAGATCAAGAAGAAAATTTACATGATCTTATCAATTGATTAAGAAGTATTGGCAATATTCAACATCTATTCATAATATAATCTCTTAGAAAAATAGGACTAGAGGGGAATTTCCTCAACTTTATAAAGAACATCTACAAAAATCCTAGAGTTAAAAATATCCTTAATGGTGAAATACTGAATGATTTCCCACATAAGATTGGGAACAAGATAAGGTTGTCCAATCTCACCTCTCTTATTAAGCAAGGTGCTGGAAGTTCTAGCCAGTGCAATAATGAAAGAAAAGGAAGTAAAAGGCATGCATATTGAAAAAAAGAAATTGTTTCTGTATGCAGATGACAGGATTGTCTATGTAGAAAATTCCAGAGAATCTGCAAATAAACTCCTAGAACTAATCAGTGAGTTGAACAAAGTCTAGGATACAAGACAAACATGCACAAATCAATTGTATTTCTAATTACCAACAATGAATACATCAGCACCAAAATTAAAAATACAACCATTTAAATCTATAAATCTGTAAATCTAACAGGTTCTTAAATACTTACGTGTAAATCTAACAAAACATGTACAAAACTTGTGTGCTAAAACTACCAACACTGATGAAAGAAGTTAAAGAAGATCTAAATAAGATCAAAGATTATATGCCATGTTCATGGAATGGAAGATGCAACATAGTAAAGATGACAATTCTCCCTGAATTGATATACAGGTTTAATGCGATTCATATCACAAATCACACCAAGAACGTTTGTATTTTATAGAAAATATTATTCCAATACTTATATGGAAAGGAAGCGGAAATAGAATAATTAAAACAATAGTGAAAAAGCATAAAGTGAGAACAGTCAGTCCAACTGATTTCAGGACTTGTTATGTAAAAGTCCAGTAGTCCATTAATCCAAACAGTGTGCCACTGAAGGAGGTTTGGACACATAGATAATTGAACAGAATAGAAAACACAGAAATAGACCACAGAAATATGCACAACTGATCTTTTACAAAGCTGCAAGAGCAACTCAATGAAGGAACAATACTTCAACAAGTAGTGCTTAATTAATTGGACATCAATAGGCAAGCAAAAAAAAAAAAAAGAATCTTGATTTAAGTCTCACTTATTATACAAAACATTAATTGGAAATGGGATCATAAACATAAATGTAATATGTAAAACTATAAAACTTCAGAAAAAACACAGGAGAAAATCTTCAGGACCTAAGGCTAGGCAAAAAGTTCTTAGACATGACACCAGATACACAATGCTGGGAAAAAATGATAAATTGTAGTTCATCAAAATTAAAAAACTTTCTCTGTGAAAGATCCTGTCAAGAGGATGAAAAAAGAAGCTAAAGACGGAGAGAAAATATTTATAATTGATACATCTGTCATAGACTAGTATTTAGAATCAATAAAGAGCTCTCAAAACTAAGTAGTAAAAAAAACACACAAAGAAACAAAAATCATAAAGACAAAAACACCAAACAATCCAACTAGAAAATGAGAAAAAAAACATGAAGAGCCATGTCACTGAATAGGATGTACATATGGCAAATGAAAATATGTCCAACATGATTATTGATTAATATTAATTAATGGTGTTCAACATCTTTAGCCATTAGATTAAATCACAATGAAATATCACTACACATCTATCAGAATGACCTAAATAGGCACGTCTCACTCTGCAGCACACATGCAGACCATGCCTCGGACTGTGTACTTTTCTCATTTTCTTGGTTCTTAATAATCTCTTTACTCTTTTGCCTACCCTATGGCATGTCCTTGAATTCTTTTATGTGACATAAGCCAAGAACCTAGAAGCCCAGAAACCAGAGTCTTCTGCTCACAGGAGGTCTGCACTCTGTTATATAGGAGAGTGCCCTGTCCTTGATTTTAACACATATATTCGAATTAAGGAGTAATGCTGCATCGTGTTTGTTACTTATTTTCAAATGGTTCTAAAAAATCTTTTATAAAAACATATAGAAAGAGAATGAAAATGACAAAGCACTTGTGGTAAAATGCTAATATTGCTTTAGGGAATTAGGGATTAGGAATTGGAATGAAGGGTATATGAGTTCTTTGAATTATTCTTGTCACTTTTTTATAAATTTGAAAAAAAAAAGAATGACTTAAATAAAACAAGAGTGACAACTACAGATGCTGGCGAGGATGCAGAGAGACTGGGACTCTCATACATTGTTGGTGGGAAAGTAAAATGATCAGTCACTCCAGAAGAAAATATGACAGTTTCTTAAAATACTAAATATACAAGTACTGTCTGACCCAAAAAAACACTACTGGGAATTTTATGTCAGAAAAATGAAGACTTATGGTCATATAAATACCCATACATGAATGTTTATAGCAGCTTTAATTGTAACAGCTCCAAACTAAAAATGACCCAGATGTCCTTTAATGGTCACACAAACTCTGGTACATCCATTACATGGAAGACTACTCAACCATAGAATGTACCACGTGGATACACATGACGACTTGGCGGAGTCTCCAGAAAATTATGGTGAGTGAAATATGCCAATCCCAAAATGTTACATAACGTAAAATTCCATTTGTATAACATTGGAGAACAGGTTTGTTGTTGCCAAGGGTTAAGGAGGAGAAGCAGGTGAGAAGGAAGTGTGGCTTGAAAAAGGCTACACGAGGGACCCTTGTGGTGATGGTTCTGTATCCTGCCTGCACCCATGTCTATATCCTGCTTTGAGATATTGTACTGTAAGTTTTTGCAAGTTGATACCATTGAGGAAAACTGGATAAAAGGGTGCCTTAGCTATGTTAGTGGCTGCAACTGCATGTGAATCTACAATTATGCCTAAAAATCTTGAATTAAAAAAAACTCTTGGAGCATTAACTTGAGAGCAAGAATTGTATTTTGAAGTTTAATTTCTTTTCTTTTTTTTTTTTTTAAATGTTATTTATATATATATATATATATATACATATATTTTAAGAGGTGCTTAGATTACCCAAAATATTACACGGAACCCACTGGGATTCCTATGTTGCCCACCTCCCACACCTCCCACCACATCCCACACAAACATCTCCCACAAGTGTGGCCCACCACCCTCAATGAACTTACACATCCTGGAGCCTTGCCACCAACCATAGACCACAGTTCACACTGTAGACCACACTCTCTCCCACTCAGTTCTGAGTGGTGTGTGCTGATTTAAAATGGCCTACATCCGTTGCCACAACAGTACTCAGGACAACCTCCAACTCCCAAAGAAGCCCCTGTATTTCAACTGCTCATCCCCTCCCTACCCCAAAAGTGTCAAGTGGCCACTGGCTCCACCTCATTGTTATAATTTCTTGCATTGCTAGAATCACCATATGTGAACAAGAGAATACCATTAAGTCCACTCTAGTTAATTTCTTTTTGCTTTATTTGACCTTGTATTTGTCCTGGGAACTTCATGATATGAAAAGGCCATTCTGGGTCTTTTCCCTTTTAATATGATCTTGTTTTCACTTCTCTCTCTGCTATAGCAGACTCTGTAGGCTTTTAGAGTCCCTTCTTCAACAGGGATGTTCTCAAACACCATGATGATGTACCCTGCTCTGGATATTTTTTTCATTTGTTATTCTGTGCATTCAAATGAACCTTTCAATCTGATTATTTAAGTCCTTGAATTCTAAAAATTTCAAGCATTATTCCTTTGTTGATGCCCTTTCTCATATTTTCTCTGTTCCTCTTTTCTGTGCCTTTTACACTTCAAATACTGTTTGGCTTCTGCAACTGGAATCACTTGCCAAGCAAAAGGTGCTCAGTGCCAATTCACAGTGCATGGCTTCAGCCCACTGTTTTCACGGCATCTTGTCCCCGTTCAACCTACCTCTTTAGTCACTCTTCCATTTCTGTCTAGCTTCACCCTTTGGCTATATATTATTTACTACCACTTAGTTTCTTTCTGGAAAAAAAAAAAGTGGTGTACGTTTAGTCAACAAAACTACTGAGCACCAACTCTGTGTTGGTCATTTTGCTAAAGGATGAGATCCAGCTCTGCTTGCAGAACCACAAGCACCCCGGGGCTTCGGGTGAAAGTTTTTCAAAGGTTGAACATGGGACCCAAACTGTTGTGTCATAACAATGTACACTGAACATGTTCTTAATTTATCTTCTTGGTAAATTGTTTGCAAAAACTGGTCACAGCAGTTTCCCTCCCTATGTCCACCCTTGGGAAGCCCACCCCATAATGACTCTGGTCTAAGCCCTATTATTTACTTTGGTGAACTTTCAATAACAAACAGATCAGAAGCAGGAATTTGAAAATTGCTAGCATACTGGAACTTGTCCTTCCTTGCTACTTTCAGGAACCTGTGGCCACCACCACATGAGATTGGTCCAGTCTGCTATTTGATGTGAAACATGTGGGACAAGTCATTCTCATTGCCTCAAATTACCTGAATACATGGGTGAAGCCATCCTAGACCAACCAACTCCAGCCAAGCCAGCCCAGACCAGAGAGCTGCCCAGCTGACCCAGGGACTCATGAGTAAAAACAGATGTTTATTCCAGGGATGCAAGACTGGTCCATATCTGAATATTGATCAATGCAATCCACCATATTAAAGAAGAAAAATCACACAAGGACACCAGTCAACCCTCCAAAAAACATTTAACAAAATTCAACACTCATTCATCATTTAAAAAAACCCTCAGAAAACTAGGAAGAGAGGGGAATTTCCTCAACTCAGTAAAGAACATCTACACAAACCCTATGAGCTAGCATTATTCTTAATGGTAGAAGATTGTTGCCACTAAGTTTTTAGGTGGTATCTTGCGCCACAAAGAAGCTAACTAATTTAACAGTAAAGTTTGACTGTTATGAGAATCATGTTTGTGGCTTTGTCCCAACACGTCAGAAACCTTTAGGAATAACTTAATCCCCCATCCAATGGACAGCTTTAAGGAATTTGCTATATAAAGCTCCAAATGTTTTATATCCAGCCATTGATAAGGTCCTCATGATACTGTCACTGGCGCTTCTGCCATCCTCAATAGCAAAATCACCTTTAATAGGAAAAAAGGATTTCTCACTAGCACTTTCACATGAGCTCCCTTCTTTGGCAACCATAGATGGCCAGAGTTCTCTCACTGCAATTCACAGTGGTAATTCTGTTTCTATTGATTTTGTTTGGAAAGATTCTGCTCACAGCCCAGGTTGCCCATAAAACCGTCATGCCATCATTAATGCTGAAGCAACTTAGGAACTCAGCTTTATTTAGTGCTGTTTTATGTACTGAATGGAGATGGGGCTGCCCGAGCCTTCAGAGGCATTGCAGTGAGTCAGTCTACCTCATGCCCATTCACAGATTCTCTCCTCCTCCTCCTTCTCTGCCACCAGTGCCCATGACCATTTCATACTCTGTTCTCCTTCTCATTTCTTACTCAGCAATCTCTGTATCTTTTGCATATTTGCATTGCTAGACCTTTTCACATTGCGCTGGATTGTGAGTTTACTCTCCAGTACGGGACATGGAGCGTGTCAACAGCATAGGAAAAGTTTGTTTATTTGCCAGTTTAGTTATCTGCCAGTTTAGTTATCTGACCACTTCTTGTCTTGTAGCTATCTGCTTTAGCATCCACCCAGTCCTCTATGGCAGGGGTGTGTCTGTGCACTTTTTAAAATATATTTTTTATTTATTTTTTAAAAGATACTTAGATTACATAATATGTTACATTAAAAAAATATAAGGGATTCCTGCATGCCCCACTCCCCAGACCTCCCACTTTTCCCCACATTAACAACTTCTCTCATTAGTGTGGTACATTTGTTACAACTGATGAACACATTTTGGAGCATTGCCAGTAAGCATGGACTGTAGTTTACATTGTAGTTTACACTCTCCCACTCAATTCTGTGGGTTATGGTAGGAGATATAATGGCCTGTATCTGTCATTGCAATGTCATTCAGGACAATTCCAAGTCCCGAAAATGCCCCCATATTGCACCTCTTTTTCCCTCTCCCTAACTACAGCACCTCCAGTGGCCACTGTCTCCACATCAATGATATAATTTCTTCCATTGCTAGAATCACTTCTGACTCTCTGCATTCTTTAATTTCTGGCACAGGAGTCACTGACTCCCACAGGCTGCCCTTGAGTCCATCACTCTCACACCACCCTCCTTACATCCAGCCTGGGTCCTGTGCCCTCCTCTGAGCTCTCCAAAGCCACAGCATATCTCTGCTGTGGCCCTTATGCTTTTCTGTGGATTCCACCAGAAACAGACCCTGAGGCAAGGATTAGAGCACAAGTGGTTTATTTGGGAATTGTGGAGAAGGCTGCAAGGGAGTAGGAAGAGATACTAGGAAGGAAAGCCAGCCAATCAGGATGCATTTGAAGTCAGACAACAGTAGGCAGTCAGAGCTTAATTCCCACAGGGAAACTGAGCCAGTGCCACACTCTCCAGTGCTCCCACCAAGGGAGGGAGCTGGGTTCTTCCTACACCCACTCCTGAGAGTCATTCGTGGAAGGCTGCATGTGTGTGTGCATGTGTGTATGTGTGGCTTCTCTGGCACTTCCAGCCTTTCTTACTGTGGGAAGAGTGGTTTTATGCAATTTTTGATAAAGCCCCTCAGCACAGAGGTGCAAATACTGACAGCTGGAGTCTGCAAAGTACACTAGAATTGCCAACATCAGAGGCATATGGGTGGGGCACACACAGCATCTGCTTCAGCTTATCACTCCATATACCTATATCTATATTTATAGCTATATATCTCTATTGCTATATCATCTACATCTATATACATCATCTCTCATCTATATATCTCTGTCATATCTATCATCTATCTCTATCTATGTATGTACATGAAACCTGCTCATAGATCTCACTCTGAATTTCTTTGGCCCAGCCCAATGGCTGGTGCGAGGGAAATAACACACTGATTGAGTGATGAAGGAATGAATAAATGGATGGATGGAAGAAATAAAGCAAGGCAACCAAAGCATTGATTTCATATATTTTTCTCTCTGGCAAACTTAGAAGAATTTGTAAGGTTTTTTAGGCCAGCATAGGGGAAGGCAATAAGCTTTTTCCAAGGAAATTTTTCCCATATACATTAAGAAAGGGAGGGATATTGAACAAACCCATCTTTGCTGATTAATTGGATTATTCAAACATCACTATTTTTGCTTTAATTTTTTCATAGTAACATTTAAAGGGTCAAATTATTCTATAATGTTTGTTTGGAAAACAGTAGGCAATGAATTTAAGCTATTTTGACCTTTCTTTTGATTCAGATTTTTTTTTTTTTGTATTCACCTTTATGTCTTTAAATAAAATGCTTATATTTGCTGCTTCATGATTTTTCAGTTTTAAGCATTATGCATTGACCTTTCACTATATTAGGTAAAGACTTATCTCTTTCACCACCCTTACCCCCACCATACACACTTCCCTTCCCACTCCTGTCTGCTCAAGTGTATATTATTGCAATTATGCAAATGCCATTTCCAGCTAAACCATTAGTATATACCATGGTTGCTTATTTTTTTCCAGTCCACTCTTTTTCTTTAATATTTTTCTGTCTCTCTGCCTCTATTTCTCTATTTTCTGTGTTTTTATCACTAATTCAACCAAAAACTCTCTAGAAATGTTCAGACAAATCTGTTATCCTATCAATCTTACCTTCTTGATGAAATCTGCACCAGGACTCTTTGATCTGCTCTAACCTGTCCTATTTGACCTCTTAGCCTGGTCCACACTCTTGTTTCTGTACTCTTCCTTCCCAATCCACATGGGGGTTTCTGACTCTGCTCTTGTTTGCATCCCTAGATTCCTCTTTCTTGTTTACTCCCTTCCTTTGTGGAACATATCTTCCAGTAGCCTCCTGAGAAAAGGTGTTTGGAAGATGAACTTTTGAGACCGTGCATACAGGAGCGCTGATTTAATTGAGTCTTAGTTTATTGGGTGTAGAATTCCTTCAGAACTCGGAAGCCATTCTTTCCTTGTTTTCTGGTTTCTATGGTGGCTGTTGAAATCACAGAAGCCATTCTGTTCACTGATTCTGTGTGGTTAAACGTAATTTTTCTCTCTAGAATTGTATAGGATTGTTTCTTTGCTCCCTGTGCTCTGAAATTTCACAATTGTGCAACTTGGTGACTGATTTTATCACTGTGCTGGGCACTCCATGGCCCTTATCCACTCTGAACATTTGTGGCCTTCACTCTGGGAAATTTTCTCAAATTATTTATTTCATAATTTCCTCCCCTACATTTTCTATGTTCTCTTTCTTTAATTTTTAAAAAAATGAACAATTTATTTTGAAATAATTTCAAAGTTACAGAACAAAATTATACAAAACCCAAACTGAGAACTCCAACATAACCTCAAACAAAATATCCAGATCTACCAGCTTTTAACATCTTGTCACATTTTCCATATCATTTCGCCTATATATCAGTATCTCTCTGACTATCTCCCCCTCCTTCTCTTCTTTTTTCCTGGAGTTTTACTTCACCAAAGATGGATATCCTGGGCTGGTTCTCTAAGATTCATATCTCCCTTATATTTTCCATCTTATTCTGCTTTCTTTCTCTGGAGATTTAATTAGCTTCATCTTCTGAATTGTATTCATTTCTTTTATCTTGTTTTTAGCTTTGAAGAGCTTTTTTCCTTCTTTGCAAATTCCGTTTTTATAACATCTTATTCTTTCCTTAAATACACAATCTTTTCTTAGATATCCGAGAGTATTTATGATAGTTTGCTGGTGATGGTGTTTCTCTGCACAGTCTCTACTTTTTTGGGGGTGCTTTTTAAAAATTAGATTGACTGCAGTGCTTCTTAGTGTGGATTATGTGCTAGTGTATTTCCTAGTTTTTGTCATGAGGATTGTAGTATAAAGTACTTGGCTGGTCTTTGTTCCCAGTTCCTGGGAGACAACCTCTAAATCTTTGGGAATGTCCCATGATAGAAATGTCTTTGTTATTCATATTTGGCTCAGGACCATAGGTGATGGTTTATACTAGTGAGGTGACAGGGTGGGGTAAACCTTACCTGTAGGCTTCGGGTGGGGTGTCTGACCATACCAGAAAGACTGACCATGTTATTATGGGATAGGTGGGCATGAATTCCAGCAAACATGTCTATTTACTGGAACCCCCTATAAACTCAGCACACTGGAAGCTCCAGTGAGCTTCCACAATTGATAAGATATACCTGTGTGATGGGATGGTGACACATTCAGACTCCACGTGGAGAGGACAGGGAAACTCGCATTTGAGACCTTCTCAGACCTTGCCCTGTGCATCTCTTCTTTTGGCATCCTCTGATTTATATCTTTTTTTTTTTCCCCTATAATAAAACTATAATCATAAAGAAGTGCATTCCTGAATTCTGTGTTTCATTCTAGGGAATTATTGAACCAGAAGCAGGTGGTGGGTATCCCCAAATTGGCAGCCAGTTGGTAAGAAGCCCAGGTGGCCTGGGCCCTGAACCTGCAACTGGTGTATGAATGCAGTCTTGTAGACTTAACCAGTAGAATCTGGCCTAACTCAGGGTGGAGTCAGAAATGCTTTGTAGCTGGTGACTGAAAATACTGCAATATTTGCAGTTGATGGCAGAAGCTATTGAACTTATAAGGGGCAACATGCAAGTATGAATGTGAAATGTTTTGGTTATCCTAGGCAGGTCAGCTTTTTTCTAACATTACTCTAAATAACAGGTGCTAGTACCCTTTATTTATCAACATGTGCTATAACAAAAACAATACAGTAAATTAAAATCACCTTTTATAATTTTAATATTTAACTTTAAATTTTCTTAAAATAAATGACAATAATCTGATACTCATTAAGTAAAATTGTTCTAATCATAGGTACTTTTGCCAAACTTTTGGGCTGTCCATGTGCCAGATGGGCCTGGAAACTCAGTGGAGCAGCAACTCCTACTCTACAGCTCATTGGACTCACTCAGGACAGCTGGTGGGGAGATGATGATGGACAATGGCCATCCCAGGGAATGGAGAGAGTCTGCAGCTGCAGGCAAAATAATCCCATCCATCTTCCCCCTGGGATATAAGCTCCCTCTCAGTTGGAGGTGGAGTGAGCATCACCATCCCAAACTCCTCAGGAGGTGGGGAAGAGCTATGAACTAGAGAGGACTTACTGGTATTCTACTATAGACATATTGTGATTCAAGCAATAGAAGAAATTACAACACTGATGTGGAGCCAGTGGCCACTGGAGGCTCTGGGGGCAGGGAGAGGGAAAAACAGTTGTAATACGGGGGCTTTTCGGGCTTTGGGAATTGTCCTGAATGACACTGCAATGACAGATATAGGCCATTTTATACCATCATATAACATACAGTAACTGTGTGGGAGAGAGTGTGGTCTACAATGTGAACTATGGCCCATGCTTAATGCCCCAGGATGTTTTTCTCAATTGCAATGGATGTGCCACACTAATGAAGGATATTTATGTGGGAAGTTGTGGGAGGTGTGGGAGGTGGAGCATATGGGAATCCCTATATTTTTTGTGTAACATTTATGTAATCTAAGTATCTTTTTAAAAAATTAAAAAAAAAAAAAAAAAAAAAAAGACACAGGCTTGCTCCCCCTGCACCCACCTCCTTATGGACCACGAGGAAGGCAGCTATAAAGCACTTGCATCTAGGCACTGGGAGTCCCTGTGATAAGACCCCCATCTACCTCCCCACTCCTTCCCTGGGAAAGTCCACTTCAGATCATATAAAATCTCCCTATTTGCCATTCAGACCCTGGTCACAGGCAGGGCATTTGCAATGTTTGGACTGTGACTAGATGCAGTTTTGAGGTGTTAAAGTGCTTTCTACTGTGGTTCTCATAGAAGCCCACATTCTACCATGGACCCCTTCCCCTCTCCTTACCAAATAAAGTTGCTTTCTGGCACAGAAAATGAGCGGATGGGGAAGCGGCTGTGGTTCAATCAGTAGGGCTCCCATTTACCATATGGGAGGCCCCGGGTTCGGTTCCCTGGTCTCCTGGTGAAGGCAAGCCCGCCTGCGCAGCGTGGTTAGCTGACCCAGCGAGCACAAGCAGCAAGGGAGGGATAAATGAATAAATAAATAAAATCTTAAAAAAAAAAAAAAAAAAAAAAAAGAAAATGAGCGGATGGATCTCTGAAACAACCCCAGGGCTGGTTGAAGGTCTCTAATATGGCTGGATGAGGGTTTCTAAAATGGGTGGATGATGATATCTAAAACTTCCTTCCCTTCCCATCATCCCTCCATCTATCCAGCATTTCCTTGGTGAACATACTGGGAATAACAAGGACAAAGCTCCAGTCTGTTCATGCTTTCAGTTTTAAAAAGGGACACAGGCATAGAATTGGCTCACTTACCATTTTCTTCTATATGAATAGGCCACGAATTTTTATTGTCTGGTGTTAGTGTACTTTTTCACTAAATAACTGGGACAGGATTTGCCTTTATGAAGACTTGTTGCTTGTCAAACACCCAGGCTAGACATATTTCGCCACATCCCCACAATGACCACAAGGGGGCGATGCAGCCACACTCATTTCACAGAGGGGTGCTGAGCCTTGGGCTGGGTGAGTCGACCAGGGTCACGCTTATACTGGGCTTTGCCTACCATAGGCGTCTCCCCACCTGCTCTATTCTCTGTTACACCTGGTAGTCACTGCAGCAGGGACAACCCACTAAGCTTAAGCAAAGTTAGGTTTCATCTAGATTAACTCAATTTCTTAAAGATAAAATTGATTTTGAATCTGCTGGTTGGAGTGTAGACCACATGGCGATAATTCCTGCTGGACAAGACCTAGAATGGTTGTTGGTTGGTGGCCAAGGGGACGGGTGCCTGTTTTTTGCTGGGAGAAGTCTGACGGGAGCAAGCTGACTCGGGCATCCAGCGACAGTGGGCCAGGAGAGGGGGATGCCATAGGGCAAAGTGCATTTCATCTGTTTGGGGAGCAACACTGTAAGTTTCCTGTGGGCCAAGCAGCTGCCACAGAAGGTAGGCAGACTTCGGAGGTCTTGATAGGACCCCTCTCTAGACACTGCTGGGTGAGAAACCTTCAAGGTCATACCTCAGGGGCAGGAGCTGAGAGGGGTGTTCAGAAGTGGTAGTACGTGAAGGCACTGCAATTTGGAGGTCCCAGCAAGCCATTCTGGAAGACCTCAACTCAGTCTCCACTCAAGGCCAATGGTTGACAGCACTATTTGCATTTTCCAGGCCATTCTCTTCTACCTCAGTGGTGCAGCAGGAGAGCAAAGCACCAGACCTCTGTAGGAAGCAGGTCAGAAGGTCATGTGGATCTTCTTCAACTCGGAATACTACCTGGAAGAATATGGAACTGGGGAACTAACTCAAATTGCATTTCCCTCTCTCCATTGGATAGCTGGGAAATACAAACCCAGCAAGAGCGATAAAGTTGCTCAAGTCTCCCACTCCCAGTTACTGGCTGTGATGGTTAGTTTATGTGTCCACTTGGCTCGGCTACAGTGGTCAGTTACTAACCCAATGCTAATCTTGGTGCTGCTCTGAAGGTATATTGTGGATAACATCTATCATCAGTTGCCTTTAATTAATGGAGTTTATCCTGGAAAATGTGGGTGGACCTCAGCAAAAACAGAGGCTTCCAGGAGAAGAAATCCTGTCCCAAGACGGCAGCATCGACTCCTGTTTGAGTTTCCAGCCTGCCAACCTGCCCAAAAGATTTGGACATATCCACCCCCACAATCATGGAAGCCAATTCCTTAGAACAAACAAATACACAAGTAAGCACATAAAATATACATATCCTACTGGTTCTGGAGAACCCTCACTGACATGGTGGTTTAATTGGGATACTGACCCTACACATTATATCACTTAAGAAGAACGAATTCTTCCTTATTTATTTTATCTATCATCCAATTGTTCATTTATTCAGAAAATGTTCAGCACTGTCATTACATTGATGCATGGGGCTAGCCCATAGCCTCTGTTCTCATGGAGGTCCAAGGCCAGGTGGGTACACCTGGCCATTACATGGGCCATTAACCAGTTATCTGTGCGATCATGAATCCTGCACCTGGTTTAGAAAAAGATATAATAATTTTATAAAGTTACATGGTTTAGTTCCAAGAAAATCCCTAAACCATATTAAAAAGGCTACAATTCAGCCTTTGGTTGTTGCTCATCTCTGGTTTTATTTCCAGTCTTAAGTACTGGGTGGAAAATATAAACTTGAAGTTTTTGTAGGTCAAATAGTGGCAATTTCAAATGGTTCAGCCTAAATAGAACTAATCCTGAAACACTCTTTGAATCCTGGGCTGGCTGCTCAGCTTTACATTCAAAGCCCACTAAGTGTGGTTTTCTTAAACGTTAGATCCTCCCATAAATTACAGACATAGGGGATCTCATAGTCCCCTTAGGCCTTACCCACTGAAAGGAAGGAATTTACTTGGGATTGGCTAGAAGTCTTGCCATCTTCCATCACCTTTATCAAAGCAGGATATAAATAATCTCTGGCTCACACATGCTCAGCCTGATGTAATGGCAGAATCTTGAACTTTCATAGATTCTTTTGAGACTTTTGTCCAGAGCTAACCCATCTGTCAGTGTCTTTTGTTTACTTGTTTGTTTTTTGATAGCTACAGCTGGTGTTTTTGCTAATTTCAAAAGAATAATATTTACAGATTGAACCCAGCCCTTGGATCCTTGGCAATAACTAAAATCTCTGACCTGTTTTTGTTTCAGCTCAGTATTAGTTAAGATTCAGGCTTATAAGAGCAGAGCTTTAAGACACATTTGCATAAAACATTAAAAAGACTTGAAGAGGGCATGTCAAGTGGCTTTTCCCCAGGAGTCCTGGAGTCATGATGCTTTGGTGGGACACAGCCCTGGAAATTAATTTTGTAGTGGTGAAAAGGTCATGGCTTCATAATCAGGTCTGTGGGTTTCCACCTGGTTCTGACCTGGCTTAACAAAGACAAGGGCTCATGAACACGTCAGCTCAGGAAGCTTCAGACAGTCAACCAAGTTAAAACTTGTACATGTTGTACATGCTGAAGTGCTGAATGCTGCAAGCTGAGCTCCAGCAAGATTAAATTACTTTAACCTATTAACCACGTGTTCTTTCCTCCAGAAAAAGAGAAGAAGTTAAGCGTTGGACTTGGGAGGACAGAGTGATGGGTGGCCAGGGCACAGGAGATCACCATGGGTCTGCTCAGACATTACTGAAGAGCTGAGTGTCAGATAATTTCCTCAACATTTTAATATTTAATTGCAAGTCAGAGTGACCAAAACCCTGTAAAAGGTTATAAATGGCTCAGAGCATGCATCTATGGCATATGAAGATGTTCAAGTGATCATGGGGTCTTGTCTTGGTGGAGGGAGAGCCACACAATAACCAAAAGAATATTGAATTCCCATCCTGGGAAATCCTGCTACATTCTCTAATAGAGTAGCAAGAATCCCCCGAGTACATGGGCAGTGCCTAGTGAAGGAAGGCAGACCATTATGCCAGGACCTTGATATTGATGGTTGTACTTATGAACATTTTCTTGTGAAATTGAAACTTAGCCTTATATTATATATTGCCTAAGAGTTACCCCCTGAAAGCCTCCTTGTTGCTCAAACGTGACCTCTCTCTAAGCAGAGTTCAGCATATAAATGCACTACCTTTCCACTAATGTGGGACATGACTACCAAGGATGAGACTTCCTGGCATTGAGGGATTATTACCAAGCACCAACCAGCAGTGAATCTGGAAAAAGACCTTGACCAAAAGGGCGAAATATTAAATACAAATGAGTTTTTATAGCTAAGAGATTTTGAAGTGAGTTGGGAGGTCATTCCAGAGGTTATGCTTATGCATGTCTCAACAGGATCTCATTGACTGTCACAGTAAACAGTGCCTTAAACAGCAGGACTCCTGAGGGCTCTAGAGACATCTAGACACTATAAGCAGGAAAGACAATCCCAGGAATTAGGCACCCTGTCAGTGGGTCTTACTTTGGAATATGTGCTCCCCAATATAACAGTTAGACTCATTTATAATTTCCCTACACATGGCTCTTCTTCCCCTTTTATTTGAACCTATAATTAGCACTATTATTGTTAAATATATGTCCCAGAGACTTAAATCTTTGGTCTGTTCATATGCTGGTTGAGCCCTGAATCTCAGCAGAGTTACAACACCTACTTTCCAGTTCATCGGACTCACCAAGGAAAGTAACAAAAGGATGATGATGGACAGTGCCCATCTCAGGAAGCAGAAGGTGTCTTCATCTGCAAGGAATACAGTTCCATCCATCTTCCCCATGGGATCTAAATCCCCTCTCAATCAGAAACAGAGTGGGCATCACCATCCCCAAATCCTCAAAGTTGAGGAATGAACAAACATAAGGGGCAAATACAGCTATGGCCTAAAGTAGACTTATTATTATTCTAGCAATGGAATAACTTGAATGATTGATATAAAGGCAGTGATCACCAGAGTTTCTGAGGGGAGGGAGAGGGAAGAATAGGTGTAACATGGGGCATTTTGGGGACATTGGAATTGTCCTGTATGACATTGTAATGAAAGATACAGGCCATTTTACATTTTATCAAAACCTATAAAATTGTGTGGGGTAAAGTATAAAGTATAATGTAAACTGTAGTGCATGCTTAGTAGCACTGCTTCAATAGGTGTTCATAAATCGTATCAAATGTACCACACTAATGAAAGATGTTGTTAATGTGGGAAACTGTGGGAGGGGGAAGGGATGGCATATATGGGAATCCCTTATAATTTTGATGTGGCATTTATGTAATCTAAAGCTCCTTTAAAAATAAGTAAAAAAAAAAAAAATACACACACACACACACATATAAATAAATGGCCCAGAGACTGAACTCAAAGCCGGAGGTGGATGTAATTAGTGTTTTCCACTATGCGATGTTCCCATGCAGAACTGCACTGGAGGCATAAGCACCCCAAAACTCATGCCATGCCCAATACAGTCCTCCACTGACTCCATCCTGTTTCCCTCTTCTCAAGCACACCACACGCATGGTCCCCCATGAGCCTGCTCACCTGCTTTCTTCCAGGCTCCCTCATAGCCACCCACCAAGTCTCAGCCCAAGAACATCCTACTCTTTGAGGAAATTTCTGCTGACCAACCCCACCTGACCATGCCAACCCCCGGCTGAGTTGCACCCCCATAGCACCTTCCTACTACCTCTATTGGCACTTAGCACATGGCTGTGCAAGGACTCTTTACTCCACTATTTTTCCTTAGATGGCAACATCCTTGGGGACAGGGACTGTCCTTCAGTCATTTCTATATCTTCAGCATCCAGGATAAATCTGGCATATTGTGAGGATAATACAAATAAAAATTTAAAAATATTTGCAAATATTTGCATATTTTAAAAATATGAATTAAACAAAAAAAGTTGAGTATTTGTAGGGAACAAGGGCTGGCATCCACTCTGTTGTACAGTTCCTCACTGCCTAGCCACCAGGCAATCTATACCCACTGCTGGGGAAGTCACAGAAACACACTCAGCTGCCATCTCCTAGTCGTCACCTACCTCCTTCCTCCTCTTTCATTGTGCATGGTGTTTCAGTCTGCCTCCATATCACAACCTGAAGGAGATTTTAAATTGAATAAAAAGGTCCAAGCAGACCTTAAACCCAGAGACCGGGAATGAACAGCTCTGGTTGCTTATCAGGACAGGAAATCCCAGGGGCTGGGCCACACTCAAGCAGTATAGATTGGTTTCTCTTCTCCAACACGAAGTGGGATGTGTGGAGCTGCCATCTACTGACCCCAACCCGAGCAATTTTGGCCACCCCAGAGACCAGCCAAGATGGGATCCCTTCCCCTGCTCTCTTGGACCCTTGCACTGTGTAAGTGATAAAGCTGTCATTTGCTGAACGTTCCTGTGGTGCCCTGAGCCTGTGTTCCTATGATGTACCATGTAGTGACTCTCTCCACTCCCTCATCTTACCCTGACCCACCCACTGGACTGTAGTCGTCTGCCCTGTCTGAACCCATCCTAGGAAGGACTAATCACTCAGACTTCTGGAGAGTTTGTGATGAGGGAATTCCATATGAAAGTACGATCTGATTTACATTAAGCTCATTGCACTCTTTTTGGACATGATCTGAGTTGATTGAATTGCCTTGAGTGCTCATGCTTGAAGCGTTTATAAGTATGTGACCCAGAAAGCTGCATTCATTTATTCATTCATTCATCATTCACTCATTCCTCAGAGGTGTATTGTGCTCCAAGCACTAACAAAGCCCAAGTGAGCCAAGTTCCTATTGCCATGGAAACAGACAATTAACATGTACATATGTGATATGTCAGGTGGTAATATGTCAAATGAGAACCAGAGGAACAAATCATAGAGGGTTTTTTTAAAAAAATAGGGTGGTCACACTGGAAGACCTCTCTGTTGAGGGGATATTGGGCAGAGGGTGCAGAGGTCAGGTAGAAGCCAGGGAGACTGCTGGGAGGCAGTGTAGGCAGAAGCAACAGCAAGTGGTGCAAAGGGAGTCATGGTATGCAGCAGGGACTGATCATGTTGGACTTTGCTACAAAGGTGGAATTTTATTCTAAGAAGGAGGAAAAGGCACTGCTCAACTCATCCAACTTCTAAAAGCATCACTCTGGCTGCTGGGTAAAGAGCTCACTATAGAGGGGTGAGTGTGTTGCAGGGTCTAGGTGAGGGATGGTGGTGGCCTGGGGATACCTAGGGTAGCTGCACTTAGGAATGGTGGAAATGGTCAGATGTGTGCTATGTTCTAGAGGGGGAGCCCACTGGATTTGTGAATAGATTCAATGTGGAAATCAGGGGGAAAAACAGGGTCCAGAATGATGAACTAGGAAAGACCCTCCTGGGACCTATATTTCTGTTGTTCTAGTTCTCAGCATCAGATGCTACCTGGAGGTCTTTGGGCCTCTTGACCTCCCTCCAGCTTTGCTCAGACACATCCAGTGGGGATCCAGAGCCAATCCTGGGGCTCTGCTCAATCTCCTTGTCCTGGCACTTGGCTCTCTCAATGACAGTAGGTTTGGGAGAGTGGGATGACACATCTCACTGCCAAATGGATTTAAAGGACTGAGGCCCCTCCAGGAACTGTTTCAAATTTGCATCTTTTTTTTTTTTTGTCCTGCTGATTCTATCCCAGGAGCCAACTGAGGGGCTGGCATACATGATTGAGCCTGTTTTGTAGCATCTCATTCTTATTGTATCTGAGAAGGTGACCGAGCACATGCTGCTTTGTGCCAACAATGGTGCATTTTTCTCTCAGAATTAAAGTGTTGTTTTAGACAATGTCAGATCAAACAGGCAAGTATGTCTCGAGGGTCTACTATGTACTCAGTGCTGAGCTGAATTTAAAATATTGTTCTTGCTTTATTAGCTGTGTAATCTTGGCCAAGTTCCCTTATCTCTGTGGGTCTTTGTTTCCCCATTTGGAGCAGAGTACTTACCTCAAAATGAGTGGTTGTTATTTTTCCCTCATAATTTTATTTTTGAAGTGAATGAAAAAAAAAAAAAAAAAAAAAAAAGCAGTACATTTGCTAGCACCTGGGTAGGCACATAAAAGCCAGTTACTGTCGCCTATCCTCACCTCTCTGGAGCTCTAAGGCATGTAAGTCTACGTATCTTGTGTCAAGGCTCCAGGCTCTTAGCTTCTGGGATTCTGTTCCATGGTTTGGGAAAGGTCTTTGGGGTCTTTCTCATCCTTGATCTGGACTTGGATATGGTGAGTGGTATCTTAGGGGGTCTGAAGGCGGATTTGTAGAGGGCCTCTCTATGTGCCAACCCTAATAGATATTCAGTATTGACTTTATGAGACAGAAGTGGTTTTAGTCACTTTGCTAGAGTTGGATGCCAACTAAGGCCAATGACTCAGGTTATGAATTGAATCGTGTCCCCCACAAAGACAAGTTCAAGTCCTAACCCCAGCCCTGTAAATGCGAAGTCATTTATAAGTAGGATCTTTGAAGATGGTATTAATTAAGGTGAGGCCAGATGGAACCAGGGTGGGCCTTAATCCAATAAGACTGGAGTCCCTATAAGCAGAGAAATTTTGACACAGTTAATAGGAGGAGATGGACAGGCAGAGAGACGACTGTGTGATGGAGGGAGAGGCTGAGTTATGGATTTTCAGCAAGCCACCACTGGAACTCAATGGACTGGAGGAAGCATGGCCCTGTCAACACCTTGTTTTTGAACTTCTAGCCTCCAAAACTGAGATGCAATACAATACTGATGTTTAAGCCAACCTGCCACAGCAGCCCTGACAAATTAAGACAACTCACACAGCATCTGTAAAATGAGATGGCAGTGCCTTTCTCAGAAGGTTCTACTTAGCATTAACTATGATAGTGCTTGAAAAGTGCTAAGCACAATACCTGTCCCATAACAAGTGCTCAATTTAAGGGGAGAGATTGGAGGGGCACGTTATAGGGAGGAAGGAAGGAGAAGGAGAAAGAGGAATATTTGGTCTGGCAGTATTTTTTAAAAGTGTGGTAAGAGTATATTGATAACTTGTACTTATTGAACAACTGCACAGGACACCTTGTCAGCCTTGCCTGTGCCTTGCTAGTTAGCAGATGAGGGAGTAGAATTACAGTAAGTTGAAGTGCTTTGCCTGAGGAGCCAGTGCTGGTCAGAGGCAGAGCTGGGATGCGAGCCCCGGTGTGACTCCAGTGTCCTTCCCAGTTGCTCTTTCTACTCTGCCATATTGTTGCTCAAGACAAGATAGTCTTACTGGCCTTGGCACTGAGACATCCAAGGCCCAGGAGGGAGGCTGTGTGTGGAGGGGAAACTGGGTTTGAAGGAGGAAGTTTAGGATGAGTTGGAGGAAGGATTTCAAGCTGGAGCTGAGAGCCACCTGGAGAAGGTTGCAGATGGACATGTCCCAAAGGCTTGAGAGGACTAAATGTAATGTGGGGTGGTTAGGACGGCAACTGGGAGTTCACTCAGGCAGTTCAGAGGTGTCTAAGAGAAATGCAATCAAAAAGCGTTGCTTGGAGAGTAGAACAAACTCTCCCCAACAACTTGCCACTGGAGCATGCAAGGGACTGGCCTAGGAGAAAGAGATGGAGAATCCCAGTCTGGGTATTTTGTCAGGCCCTCAAGTAAGTTATGTCCAGCCTCAAATGGGGATGGCATCTGAAGTTAGGGAGAAAGGGCCAGGCTGGTGATTATCAAGCAGTCAGCTGGGCAACGGGTGAGAACAAGGACCCTAGAACCTCTGCTCTGAGTTCAAGTCTTCACAAGATTGTAACCAGGATAAGTTTCCCAAGTCCTCAGTGTAAAACAGGGTTATGACCTTGCAGAGGTTGAATGAGATAATTCACATGAACCTCTTTGAACAGTGTTCGACACATGTAGTACAGACTTAATAAAAGTTAGCCATGTTTATGTGTGAACACTAAATTCAGGTGAGCATATCATATATGGGATCTCCAAATTTCATCTCTTCAGACAGAGTTAAACATAGTGTCAGTTCCAAACGACTTTAGGGCAAGGTTCTCCGACTTAGACCAAACTGCTAGGTTGTGTACTCACAGGCTTTGAGTGCTGGCTATTCTATGGGGGAAAGACTGAGTTGGCTGAATGGGTTATAGGGTCTACCTGGAAATTGTGTCTTTGTTATAGCTAAGTTGACCGTAGAATTTATAACCCAAACCAGAACTCATTTGAGAATTTTAGGGGGTGTTATGGGTTGAATTGTGTCCCCCCTAAAAGATATGGTGAAGCTCTGCTCCCCAGAACTTCAGAGTGTGGACTTACATGGAATTAGGGCCATTCCAGGTGGAATCAGTTAAGATGACATCATCCTGGAGCAGGGTGGGCTCTTCATCCCACTGACCAGTGTCCTTATAAAAGGGGATATGAGACACAGACAGACACAGGGGAGAAGGCCACGTGAAGACACAAATAGAGGCATCTACAGGCCAAGGAACACCAAAGTTTGCCAGCAAGCATCAGACGCTAGGAAGAGGCAAAGAAGGACTCTTCCTTAGAATCTCAGAGGGACCGTGGCTGTGCTGACCCTTGATTTTGGACTTCTGTCCCCCAGAACTGTGAGACAATACATTTCTGTTGTTTGAATCCATCTGGTTTGTGGCAGCACTGATACACTGAGACAGGAAAGCACTATTATTAATTATGCAGGGAGAACAGGTGTCCATTTGGGCAGCGCTGTACATATGGCCAGCCCACACATAGCTCATGGGGATGGACAGGCTTCCTGAGAGGAGGGGACTGCTCTGGGGACACAACTCTGGGAAATGCCAAGGGTTGCTGAGAATGGCAGGAGTCCCAAGGCTGTGCAAGTCTCCAGACCCATCTCAGTCCCCTCCTCCTCGATGACCAAGCATCCTGGAACATGCCAGCCTTTCCATTCCAAGATTTTGCCTCCATTGTTCCCTCTGCCTGCTGGTTTTCCACCAGCTCCCCCTCTGCTTGCTCTTCCTCATCCTCCTTCCATCAGCTCAAATACCCCCTCCCAGAAACCAGTGTCCCACCATCCAAAGAAGGTGCCTCTGCTCAAGCTATGCACTATCACATCCCAGATAATATCCTGCACAGCTCTTGTTACAACCCACATCATTTAATAATTAGTCCATTGTCTCTGTCCCACTGGCATGGGAGATCCATAAAAACAGTGACTGTGTCTGTCTTGTCTCCGCACACGTAATGGTGCCTGGTGCACAACAGCCACTCAATCCCTACCAATTACAACCCCATTGGTATTCTCTGCTTTGAAAGTTTGTTGAATCTATAATGTAATATTGATTTTGGAATTACATTCCTGGCCTACTTTGTTCAATGGTATATTAAAGAAATGTGCATGCTTTCTACCATAATGGCCTTTGGTGGCACCCAAAATACAAGCCTCCTCTCCTTGTACCTCCAGCTAAATTCCCAGGCTTCCCCACCTCTTGGGAGCCCTTGCTGATGGCCCATAGTACCCAGGGTTCCTCTTGTTCCCTAAGCTGCATCTGCCCATTTCAGCGTCTCTCCCATTAGGCTGGGGCTCCGTGAACTCAGCGCTGTTCTTGGCACAAAGCAGTGCTCAATTAGCCCAAAGAGTATGTGAAAGATGGGGAAGGGATGTGCACATATATAATTAGCCTGGGACACCAAGAGAGAGGCTTTGTGGAAGAAGATCCTAACTCCACATGGGATGCATGTGGTTGCAGACCCCAGATGCTAATAGTGGAAAAAATTTATTCTGAATACAAAGGCAGTTAACATTCTGCAAACATTTTCTATCTCAGACACTCATAGAGTAATTTTGATGAAATGTGTTGGTTTACTGGACCTTTGGCATTATACATATCCGCTGAAATGCATTTGGACTTTCCTCTGCCTTGGAGGACTATTGTGGAAGAATGTAATCAAATCACCGCTGAACTCGATATTGCTTTCCTCTGGATTATTTGGAGGTGGCTCTAATAAAAATGCTTGCTTTTTTTTGTCCAGCAAATCATTGCTGTGTGCAGCCCTGAAATGCTGTTGCACTCCTACTTTACTGCAGATTTAAATTACTTAGATGATTTTGTTGGACAGTGGCTCCCCGAAGCACAATGAATCAAATCATTAATTACTGCTTGAATGTGCACGATCCATTGGAAAACATTAAACTCCACTCAAGAGCTCATTTGGTGATAATGTCTTCTGAGTCAGTCCCTTGGGCCCCAGATCAGATGGAAACTTCCAGACCACAAGGTGTTGCCTTTTGCTCCTCTATACTAATGGTGGCAAATATTGTGTTATAGGTGGTATAGGTGGGTCCCTGGCATGCTGGGCTTCCCAGTCTTGGTGGAATGCACACTATTAGGACAAGCCCTCATCACCTCTCACCTAGATTTCCCTACAATGGCCTGTTATTTTGCACATATCTCTCCTTCCCTGGACAGCACAGAGTGCACTTTCTAAGATGCAAATCTTGCCATAGCCCTTTCTCTTTCAAAATGCCTCAAGGCCTTCCCATCGACCAGGAAGGTGAGTAAAGTCTGCTCAGCTGGTCCTGCACAGCTGGCCTGTTCCACCTCTCCAGCTTCATTTCTTGTTGTTTCCCAAAGCCCTTTCCCACCCGACTCTGGAGCCACCTGTCAGACTGGCTTTCTGGTGTTTACTGTGTTTTCGTGTCTATGAACAGCCCTTGAACTTCCACCATTTTTCATGGATGGACCTCAAGACATAGCTCAGACATCAGTCTGTGTAGGATTCTTATTCCAAAGGTGAGAGGTCATGTACTGAGCTCACGAGCACCTTCTGATTACCAGGGTCAATCTCTACCCCGAGTACATCAGGTGTGGCCATGTGAAACTGAGGTCAACCTCTCCAAAGCCCACAAGGGAAATGGAGGCCAGCCAAGTGAGTGCAGTAGTTCCAGGAGTGTCCTGAGTTGTGGGGACTGAAGTAGAGCAGAAAGATGGTCAGAGGGGTTGTTGCCACTGTCACACTCCAGGTGACACTGCTGCACAGGGAGGCCAACTCCGGGGGTCTGGACCCATGGATGATTTAAGGAGGTGGGAACTCCCAATTCCATGCAGATTCTTCTGACTTTTAAATGTTATAGTGAAAACAAAGTTGTGTTTGCTTTTGCAAATATATTTCCAACACTGTGCATCTTAAGCCAAACAATCGTGCATGTCAGATGTGGCCCTCAGGCCACCAGCATTGTTCTCTGGCATGGGTGGGAATGAGTGGACATGGGTGGCCATCCCCTATGCTGCCCCTGCTGCAGCACTGACCCTTCTGTCCCCAAACTTTAGGCTCCTGGAGGGCTCAGTCATGGTGTCATCTGAATGGTAAATACTGTCAGGTGTGGGATGTCCCAGAAGAACAGAAAGAACATTCCAGAAGACAGAGGCAGTGGATGGGAAGGTGTGGGGAAGGGCTGAGGCTTGACCCTTCAAGGAGTGTGAGAATCCTGGCGAGCAGGGGATGGCCGCCAATGACAAGCAGGGGAGTCTTTACTGATGCCACAGGCCATAGGTGGCCATGGCAAGTTCTAGCAAAGGTAGTGCCAAGGGGAAGGAAGTGTTGGGGGAGAACACTCTGGCCACAGTTGGGAAAAGACCTTGGAGACTGGCTGGGAGGGTCCTGTGTGATTCGAGCTTGGTATCTGCAAGACCACGGGGAGGTGACTCCACACACCCAGTGGAGGGAAACGGGAGAGAGGCAGCTCCCAGATATGGGGCTGTGCCTGGTAAAAGGAAGGATCATGGGATCAATGAAGGTCAGTGATATGAAGGCACATGTGGCAGATTGAATTATATGACCCAGAGAAAAACACATTCCTAAAGTAACTCCCATTCCTGGAAGTATGAACCCATGGTAAATATGACCATAGGACGATATTATTTTTAGTTAAGCAAACTGAATCTGGATGGGTCTTAATACTATCACTGGAGGTCTTATGAAGAGAAAGTCGGAGGTGCTGGAAGTTGGAAGTCAGAGAACTTGGAAAAGAAAGGAGAGGACATCACCATGTGACAGTAAAGCCAAGGAACCCAAGGATTGCTAGCAGCCAGAAGGCTAACAACCCTGGGAGGAAGCAAGCCTTCCAGCCTCTGAAACCTGTGAACCAATAACTGCCTGCTGTTTAAGTGAACCCATTGTGTTGTACTTGTAGCAGCCTGGAAACCTAGTTCATTACTGAGTTTGCTTGAGGAAAGCTGAAAGCAAATAGATTTGTTTATGGTGATCAACTTCTGGAAGAGGCACACGTACCTTTCCAGGATGAATTCTGTGCTTTGAGTTGGAAATGAAGCATGGAGGTGGTCGGTATGGCAGAGGCAGTTTACCTCCCCCCCCCCCCCCATGCTCTTTCTTTCTTTTCTCACACACTTTCAGCTGAACCATATTTCCTGGCCCCCTTGTAGTTAACTGTGGCCACAGGGCTGAATTCTGGCCATGGAATCTGGGGAAGTGAAGCACCTCACTCTGAACCTTGGCCCATAGAGGCCTCTCTTACCATCCTCCACTCTTTCTCTCTGGTCTGCCCAAAGTCATGCTGTCAACCAGGGTGATGTTGGAAACCACTAGATTAAGAGAGGGCCCCTGGGTCGCTCCCCTCCTTGCCCGTCTTAAGAATCAGTGCAAGCTTCACCTTCTGTGTGTGAACGTCTGCACATGCAGTTATTAAACTTGCTTCAAGGCAGAATGAAGGAAGAATGGAGCGTGGCTGCCCAGTAGAATTCTCAACTCACTGGGTCAATTAATATTCCTCAGGGGATTTGGCATAAAGGTCTCCAAGTTGATTTCCTCCTCACTTTTTTTTTTTTTACAAAGAAAGAACCAGATTATTTAAAACAATCATCTATAGAAAGTCATTTCTGTATTTCCTTAAATTGTATTTGATTAAAAAAAAAAAAAAAACTAAAACCTTCCATTAGTGAAACATTTTAGTTCATGTGGCTGTTGGGAAGTTTGATGTAATTATGAATTCCAAAAATATAATTGGATCATGCTTGTAAACTGATCTGTTAATCTGGGCTTGATTAAGTTATGATTAGGGCATTGAGCCCCACCCCTTGGTGGGTGGGGAATCTAATATAAAAGGCAAGGCAAAGAACAGAGTTGAAGCAGTCTTTTAAGAAGCAGCTTTGATGTTAGAAAGAAGGCCCCAGGCGAAGAGAAGCAAGCCGTTCGCCTGATCATCTACAGCTGACCTTGTGGAGGAAACAGGAGCTAAGCCCAGAGAGAAATGCAGCCCCAGGAAGAGAGGAACCTCAGAAGCCTGAAGCCTGGCAAACGCCAGCAGCTGTCTTGCTCTAACACGTGGCAATGGACTGTGGTGAGAGAAGAAACTTAACACTTCATGGCCTGGTATCTGTGGAGTTCTACTCCAAATAAATACCCTTTATAAAGACCAACCCATTTTTGGTATTTCACATTAGCACCCTTTTGGCTGACTAATATAGTTCATAAGCAAAAAAAAATTGCCTGATAGTGTATTTCCCATCACAAAATCACCTATTAATATTTTCTAATGAGCCCTCAGAATTTTATCCCTAAATGCCATCTTGACACTTTGGGACCTTTGGTAGCTAAACAGGGGCAGTGCTTAAAGATGTAACAAAAATGAGGTTGGACATTGGTTGTCTCTCATTACAGAACATGATATATAGTTTAATACTTTATTATGAAATTTTTCAAATGAATTAAAAAAAACAGAATATTATTACCAGTCTCCACGGCACTGCTTCAGCATTTTCAGCATGTAGCAAATCTTGTTTATTCTATAACCATTCCTAATTTTTTTTTGCTTTTATTCTAGCAAAAGGAGTCTGGCAAACAATGGATGCCACCCCAAAATGGTTTAGTGGCATTTATTATGAGAGAGAGGAGGTTTATAGGAATCAGCCAGGACTGGAGGAGATCTGGGTACCATCAACAGCAGACACCATCTTGAAAGAGCAAGGGATGGAGCGATGTTGCAGACCTTAGAAGAACTGTCACTGTGGAAGGGGAATCCCACCAGAGGCTGTCGATGTGATGGAAGAGTGTACCCCTGATGGGACTGCACCTGGCAGTGAGGGAGGCAGATCAACAAATGCCCCTTTTTCGCCTCCACTCTCAGGTCTCCTGATGGTACCTCCAATTGGCTGAGCCAAAGCGAGAGGCAGGAGGAAGAAAGCCTGAGTGATGTGATTTCACTAATGAATACCTCAGAAGCAGCATAGCAGGTAAGGACTTCTCTTCTTTCTTAAAATAATCCCAAGAACAGTGTCACTCCTACCAAAGTTAACAATGATTTCTTTTTCTTTAGTATACAAAATCGTTCAAAAGATCAAAAGATGGGGCATGGTCACGATGGGTGGACAATCACACAATAAATGAGGGAATCTGAATTCCTAGCCTGGAGAGCTCTGCCACAGTCTCCAAGGGAGCAACAATGATTTCTTAATGTCAACTGATACCCAGTCCATGGCCTCATTCTTTAAAAGCCCTATTTGGAAGTAGAAAGGTAAAGCTATGTTCGTTGGAAGCATTGTAATGTAATGGCAAGAACCAAATAATGGTGGTGGGAAATACTGGCTTGTAATGTAACAATTTGTGATTTTAAGCAAAATCACTTTATTTCTGGGCCTTTTATTGTGTGTGCCTCATTTGGAAAATAGCAATGTTAGCCTCACAGCATGTGAAGGGAAAAATGACTGCTTCCTTGACACTTGTCCCTCCATCTCACTCATTTTATTAATTATTTTGGCATCATTTGGAAGTGATAGTAATAATTAAAAATTTCTCTAAGTTCTTTGGTTTAAAAATGTTTAAATGTTAAAAGAAAAAGGTATATGCAATTGGTTAGCTATAAATCTCATTATCAATTGGTGTGTGAATCTCTGTTGAGTACTTATTATTTGCCAGGCATTGAGGTCCGAAAGAAATATAAAATGGTTGACTTTCATAAAACCTTCCAGTCCTTAAGTATATAATTCTTTTATTGTACAACTCAGGTGAGTCATTTGATCCTTTTGTCTCAGTTTCTTCATTCACTTGGATGGATACAACATTTGTCTAAGGTTTCCAGGCAAACTGGGAAGGGACAATATATTACCAGAGAGTTGGATGATGCATTATCTTCACTTATGTTACATTTACATCTAAGAACCCTATGATAATGGTAGAAAAAGAGTTTGGGAAACTGTCTTAGCTTCCAGGCTGCTCTGGCAAATTCCACAATGGTTTGATTAAACAATGGGAAATTATTGGCTCATGGTTTTGAGGCTAGGGGAAGTCCAAAATCAAGATGTTGGCAAGGAAATGCTTTCTCCCCAAAATCTATAACATTCTTATGCTGGCTGCCAGTGGGCCTTGCGGTACCTTGGCTTGCATCCCTGCCTTGTGTCACTTGGTGATTTCCTCTCCTTTCTCATCTGGGTTCTGTTGACTTCTCACTTCTGGCTCTTCCTCATAGCTTTCTCTTTATAGTGTCTCCGGTAATAGGATTAAGACCCATCTTGATTCAGTTGGCCCTACCTTAACTAAAAATATACCATCTTCAAAAGGTCCTAGTTATGATGGGTTCATACCCTCAGGAATGGATTACAATTAAGAACATGTTTTATCCTAGTGTACATAATTCAGCTTACAGCAGGAACTGAGGCTCAAATGAATCGAATGACTTGCTCTGTGTGAAATAGCATCATGATGTCATTAGAACAACTATCTCATAGTAAGTGTCTGCTGTATCCCAGGTGTTTAATAGATGTTATTTCATTGAATCTTCACCCTGAGCTCTGAAATGTTAACATTAAGGCACAGGAAGTTCACACACAAGCAAAGTGCCATGATTTGTTGTTGGTGAGCTGGGCCTCAAACTCTGACATGTGCTCCATGCCATAGCCCTGCTACCCTGCCAGGGTGGGAACAGAAATGAGGTGTCTTATTTGCCAGAGCTGTGATAAATACCATGCATTGGGTAGGCTTAAGCAATAGAAATTCATTGCCTCACAACTGAAGTCCAAAATTAAAATACCAACTGCCATGCTTTCTCCAAGAATCTGTAGCATTTTGGTCCTGGCTTGTTGTAATCCTTGGGGTTCCTTGGATTGCAACTCTGCCTCTGTCATATGAAAATCTGTTTAATTCTCTGACTTCTTACAGATTCTGACTTCTGCTGACTGTCTGAATTTCCTTTGCCTAATATAGACTCCGATCATATAGATTAAGGCCTATCTGATTCAATTTGGCCTCACTTAAATAGGATCTTTGGAGATTCTATTCACAAATGAGTCCACACCTTAACTGATAATAATTTCTTCAAAGCTCCCACCTATAAATGGGTTCATACCCCCAAAAATGTGGATTAAAACTTGGATTTATCTTTTGTGGGTTCAAAAGATTTGTTCAATCCCCAGCATGGGGTGACCATAGGAAGGCATTGCTGACCGAGGTGGTGTGGTCCAGGAGGTCCAGACCAGGGCTGGGTGAAGGGCCACATTCCTGGAAGGGATCTGCCCATTTCTGTACCTTGCCCATCCTCATGGGCATTTCAGCTGTTCTAACAGTATCAAATCTCCTAGTGCCCAGTAGGCTTCCATTTTTATAGCTTTACTTCTTATTTTTGTTCCTCTGTGCATACAGGCTGTGCTGCTTGTTCCCCTGGGTCAATTGGAAGCAAGATGTGCCAATACCACTTCTTATCCAGAGTCCCAGCAGGAATTGGAATTAAATGAAGCTGCTGGTATCCAGTTACCTTAACCCCTGTGGCTACCAGTGGTCAATCTCCATCCTTGATACCCACTGGACAGAAGACAACCTACCAAGAATCTGTAGGGATGATGTTTTAGTTTACTTGGATGGTCAAACAAATACCATGCAATGGTTCAGCTTAAACAATGGGAATTTATTTACTCACAGTTTTGAGGCTAAAAGAAAGTCCAAATCAAGGCATCAGGGCGATGCTTTCTCCTCAAAGACTGTGGCATTCTGGGGTTGGCTGCTGCTGATCCTTGGTCCTTAGCATATCACATGGCAAGGAACATGGATGCAACTCCAGGTCTTTCCCTTCTCTTCTGGATTCTGTCGATATTCAGCCTCTGTTTGCCTCCTCTGTGGCTTTCTCTCTGTGTGTTTGAATTTCATTCTGCTTATAAAGGACTCCAGTAAAAGGATTAAGACCGATCCGGATTGAGGTGGGTCACAACTTAACAAAAGTAGCCTCATCAAAAGGCTCTACTTACAATGGGCCCATACCCACCAGAATGAATTAAGTTTAAGAACATGTTCTTCTGGGATACATAGCTCCAAACCACCACAGACAGTGTCACCTAATCTCTCTCTAAAGTCCTGCTATCCATGGGAAAGGACATCCTATGTCTCCAGGAAGCTGGGCCAGGTCTGATCCACTGTGTCCATTCATTCATTCATCCATTCATTACCAAGGCAGTCTCTGAGCATCTGGCACACACCACACTGCACTGGATCTGAGAACACAGATGTGGATAAAAGGGAGACCCTGTCCTTAAGGGGTTTTCAGTCTAGACAGTGCATTCTGGTGCTGACAGTGGGGCATGTGAGGGCTGCTGCTGTGTGGGGTGGGGCACCTGGCCCTTTTTCAATGTTCTGGAGACAGTGAAGAGTTCTTGGCATGGTCCAGTTAGGTAACAAGTTATCACGCCTTTTTGCCCTCATTCTCATACCTGTACTTGCCTCTATTTCCATTGACCCGCTACCCACAGATACCTGGCCCTAAGTTTGGGCCTGGATTTAATCTGATCTTTACCATAATTTGATTTTAGTAAGCTCTCATACTTAAAGGACTTTACTCTCATTTTTGCTATTTATTCTTGATTCCCACTGGAGAATTGTTCCCTGATTTTTGGTCTTTGGCTGGCCCTGAGCACACTCTGCTGGCCAGTCTAGGTTGCCATGCCAAGCACCTGTTGGGGCCTTGTTATAATAGGACTCAGCAAACACTAGATGGTTTCACCCATCCATAATTGTGTATTAGCAATTTGCCATATGCCAGGCCTTCTGTTGGCAACTGAGGACACCAGGATTCCTAACACATGTTCAAGCTCTTGAGTTGGTCTGTGTGTCATTCAGGGAGAGTTAGCATGTAGCCATTTCACCACTTACTTGACTGGAGCAGACATCAGTCATCAACTGCAGCATACTTTCCTGCTGAGCTAGAACTCAAAACTTGGGTTTAGAAACCTTCTCAAACCAGTGTTCTTGTATCTTTACTAATATGATAAGAATCTGATATGAAAGATGAACTATGCTTGTCCTTCCTGGTCGATGGTTAAGAGAACACACCCTGAAGGGTTCAGACTGGGGATAGACAGTGGTATTATCAAGGTGTCAACCACTGTGAGCTCAAGAATCCCCACCCTGGTTTGAAGGCCACCTGGGCTTGTTCTCTTCCTGAGCAGCATGTAGAAAGCATGCAACTAGCAGGGCTATTATGTGGGTATGACAGTGGTTGAAAGGGAAATTCTAAGGTCGTGTAAACTACTAAAAAGAGAGCTAAAAAATGTAACATGGGACTGTATATCATAGTAAAACCTCATGTGAAATATGAATATGGGTAATATTGCATATGTTAGACTGTTTTTATTTGAAACTGAACAAATGTATGTCAATGTTACAAGATGTTGATATCAGTGAAAAAAACCGTTATGCTAACAAAGAAACCTGACACAAAGTACTACATATTATATGATTCCATTTATATATATATAATATAAATCAATTTATAAAGATGAAATTAGATTAATGGTTAGGTAGCGCTGGGGAAAGATAAAGGGCTTGAGAGGTGACTGCTAAGGCGTGTGGAGATTTTCTTTTGGAGTAATGAAATGGTTGTAAAATTTTTTATGGTGATGAATGCACAATATTGTGATTATACTAAAAGCCATTGATTATACATTTTGGACAGATTGTATGGCATCTAAATATATTTCAATAAAACTGCTTTAAAACAAACAAACAAACAAACAAATAAATAAACAAATAAATAAGTATGCAAGAATAGCCAGAAATAGCAACTATGTACAGCAGAGGAAGCATAGAGAGATTGAGAGGTGATGATTTTTTTGTTTGTTTGTCCATTCTTCTTCATATTGAAATAGTGAAAATGATCTAATAATAATTGAAGTGATGAATGCACAACTGTGTGATTATGCGAAATACCTTTGATTGTACACCTTGAATGGATTGTATGGTTTATCAATGTGTCAATAAAGGAGATTAAAAAATGAATACTAAATGTTGAAATGACTCAAAAGAAGGGAGGAAAGCAAAAGAAAAACAAAAGCAGATAGAATAAACTGAACACAGGTAATAAAATGCTAGACCTAAATCTAAACATGCCAACATAAAATTAAATGTTAGTGGTGTAAATATACCAATGGAAAGATGGACATTGTCAGAATGTATTTTAAAAATGGATCAATGGTTAATGGGGTCTTGCTGTCTACAAGAAACTAACTTCAAATATAATGATATAAACAGTTAAAGGTAAATAGATGGAAAAATAAATACCATGCAAACACTAATCAAAAGAAAGCTGGTGATGGCTCACAGCCTACTCTTCTCTCTCTCTGCCTTAACCTATCTTTCAGACAGTGGCTCTCAGAGACTGCTCACTTTCCTCAGTTCAAATCAGTGAGGTCATATACTGTTCATCCTTCAATGCCTGGCTTGCTTCACTCAAGCATCATTTAAAATATATATGAAAAAAAAAATTATGTAAACAAATGCACATATATGCATATATATCTATATATCATTTTATAAATATTGGTTGGTATTGTGAAAAATTTGATTTTTACCCACAATAAAAAAAAAAAAGAAAGCTGGTATAGCTTTATTAAAGTAGACTTCATGAAAAAGAAAATACAGATACAATGAGGGACAATATATAATGATAAAAAGGTCAATAAACCAAAATGACATAGCAATTGTAAATGTGTATGCTCCTAAAATCAAAGTGGAAAAGATACACGAAACTAAAGCTGACAGGACTGAAATAAGAAATAAACAAATCTTAATGATATTTGTAAACTTCAATACTCCTTTCTCCGTAATTGATGGAACTCATAGATAGAAATTCAACAAGAATGTAGAAGAATTGGACAACATTAACCATCTGGATCTAATTGTCATTAATAGAACACCCCACCTAAAAATGGTGGGATAATAGTTTTTTTAAGTGCCATGTAACATTCACCAATACAGACCACATCCTAGGTAATCAAATAAAAATTCAAAAGAATTGAGACCATACAACTATGTTCTCTGAATATAATTAAATTAAACAAGAAATAGGTAAAAGAAAGATATCAGTAAAACCTCTAAACTTCTGGAAATTAAACAACATTCTTCCAGTCAGTCCATGAATCAACGAGGAAGTCTCAAGGGAAATCAGAACATGTTTTGAACTGCAACAAATGAAAATAAAACATCTTTATTTGTGGGAGGCAGCTAAAGAACTGCTTAAATAGAAAAACATGGTATTAATGCTTATAGTAGAAAAAAAAAGGTTCTCAAAACAAGAATCTAAGCTGCCAACTTAATAAACTAGAAAAATAAGAGCAAAAATAAACCCAAACTAAGTAGAAGGAAGGAAATAATAAAGATGAGAACAGAAAATAATGAAATTGAAAACTAAAAAATAGAGAAAATCAATGAAAGCAAAGCTGCTTCCTAAAAAAGAACAATAAAATTGATAAAACTTTAGCAAAACCAAGAAATATAAAAGAGAGAAGTTACAAATTTCAAATGTCAAGGATATTACTTGGAAAGGATATTACTATGGAAACTGCATACATTCAAAGGATAATGGGTTACTATGAATAGTTATAGGTGTATAAAGTCTGTAACTTAGATGACTTGGACCAATTCCTCAAAAAATCCAAGCTACCAAAACTCGCCCAAGGTTAAATAGATAACCTGGACCACAGAAAATCATGTTCTTAAAGTGAACCCATTCCTGTGCCTGTAAACCCACTGTAGATGGGCCCTTTTGATTAGATCACTTCAGCCTTTGATTAGATTGTTGGACCCAGTGTCTTTTTTTTTTAATATATATTTTTTATTTTTTAAAAGATACTCAGATTACATAAATGTTACACAAAAAATATAAGGATTCCCATATGCCCTACCTACCTCCCACACCCTCCTATATAAACAACATCCTTCATTAATATGGCACATCCATTGCAATTGATAAACACAACCTGGGGCATTGCCACTGAGCATGGACCATAGTTCACATTGTAGTTTACACTCCCACACAATTCTGCAGGTTCCAATAACTATTTTTTACAGGGAAAATTGGTGAGGGCTGAAAAATGCTATCAACTGTTTGTGATTGGGCAAAATTAACTACACAGTAGTTAAGGATGGTGAAGGGGACACCGTGAGACAAATATTCCGTTAAAGTGTCATGGGATAAGTCCTGATGAGCTAATTCTTTTCATGATAATCAGGTTGTTTGCTGAGATGAACAAATATCTTTCCAGATATTGTGTAACATCTCTTTTTAAAAATAATAATTAAAAAAAATTTTTTTAAAGATACTTAGATTACATAAATATTATACAAAAATTATAGGTATTCCCATATGCCCCACCTCCCACACCTCCCACAACCTCCCACATGAACATCTTTCATTATTGTGGCACATCACCTGCAATGAATATACACATCCTGGGGCTTTGCTCTTAAGCATGCACCATAGTTCACATTGTAGACCACACTCTCTCCCTGACAGTTCTGCATGTTAAATGATGATATAAAATGGCCTATATCTGTTGTTGCAATGTCACTCAGGATAATTCCCAAGTCCCTAAAAAGCCCCTGTATTACAACTGTTTTTCCCTCTCCCTGCCCCCAGAGCATCCAGGGGCCACTGGCTTCACATTAATGTTGTAATTACTTCCATTGTGTGAATCACAATATGTCTATAACAGAATACCAGTAAGTCCACTCTAGTCCATAGCTCTTCCCCGAATCCTGAGGAGTCTGAGATGGTGATGTCCACTCCACCTCCAAGTGAGAGGGGGCTTATATCTCATGGATAAAATGGATGGGATTATCCTACCTGTGGCTGCAGGCTCTTTCCATTCCCTGGGATGGCCATTGTCCATCATCATTTTCCTGCCTGGTGTCCTGGGTGAGTCCATTGAGCTGTAGAGTAGGAGTTGCAGCTCCCCCGAGATTCCGGGCCCAGCTGACACATGGACAGCCTAAAGACTCCAGTCTCTGGATGTACACCTACAAACTCCAGAACCACGTATAGGTTTGAATAGAAGGGACAGATGAACCATGTGCAGGGAAGACATATTTGAGTCCAACTCTGTCACTCTCAGGAGCACAGATTCCAAAGTAGGGCCCACTTACAAGGCACCAAACTCCAGAGCTCTCCAACCTGACAAAGGGCCTGAGTGTCTCCAGAGCCCTCAGGGCCCCCTATATTTTGGGTGATATCCACTTTGGAAGCCTATGAGGTCCTACTGAGATGTGCATAAGTGTTACTTCTGGGATGACCTCCCGACTCACTTTGAAGTCTCTTAGCCATATGAATTCATTTGTCTTTACTTTTCTCCTCTTTTATTTGAGGTCTTTTTCCAGTCATATTGCCAGTTGGCACTTGGTAGTAATCCCTCAGTGCCAGGGATGCTCATCCCCAGGAGTCATATCCTATGTTGGGAGAAAGGTAATGCATTCATACGCTGAGTTTGACTTAGAGGCCACATTTGAGCAACAAGGAAGCTCTCAGGAGGCAACCCTTAGGCACCCCATAACAATAGGCTAAGTTTCAATTTCAAGAGCAAAGACTAAGGCTAGTCATCAATAACAAGGGCCCATCAGTGGATCATTCTCCTTTGCCAGACACTGCCTCTGTACTTGGGGGGCTGTTGCTGTTCCCTTGGAGAATGTGGCAGAGCTCTACAGGATGGGAATTCAGTATTCTCTCATTTATTGACTGATTCTCCACCCACTGTGAACAGTTTTAAATACCTTGTATGTATGTTCAGGTGAACTTCCTCCATGTACCCTCCATACCTGACTACCCCCCACCAATGATCCTCTTCCACCCCAATTGTAACCCTTCTGTGATCCAAAGCTTCTTTAAAGATGAAGCAAATACAATAGCCAAGTGCAATTAATAGGAAAATGAAATAATAATGATAAGTTTAAATGTAAGAGATAAAATACATGAAAACTTAAAAAAAACTAAAAATAAAATAAAATTAAAAGATTGGGATATTCAAAAAATGAAAAAAAAATAACATTTTTTTGACCTTTTGCCTTTTATCACTGCAAAATGTGGTGACCAGTCTGTACCATGGCACCTTCCCCCTCTCACTCCCCAGTGTCTCACTATTTTTCATATTGTTTTCAAAGAAGTTTTAGGTCACAGCAAAGTCACACACAGAATACAAGAGCCTCTCATATACCCAAGCTACTCCTCCTTTCCTCACCCCATATTAAAACCTTTTTGTATGCGGATGGTTGCATTGTTATAACTGCTATACAGATAGTGAAACATAGCTACTAAACATTGTCAATGGTTTACAGTATGGTTTACAGTTTAGACTGTATATTTTTATAAATTTTGATGATATTTAAAATTACCTTACAGTCCTGTGTCCATCACTGTAAGGTAATGAAAAACATTTCCACTGACCACTAAATACCCCCTGTTTGATCTATTCTGTTCCTCCCTCCCCATCCCCCTGGGACCCATGGCAACCCACTGGCTTGACTCATTGGATGACAAGATTCATCGTTACATGCAACAAGAGGTCATGACACACTGGTTTGTCCTCCCCTATTAGGAACCACCCTTGCTCATAAGAGATGCCCACCTGTCTATTTCTGAGTGAATCGGTCCTCCCAAAATGGGAGTCCATCTCCTATCTGCTTATTGTGTGGGTCTCCACCCATTGATACAACACATTATGCCAGGATGAACACTTACACACTTTCTAGAATCCTGCTCCAGATGTGTCCTGTCCTGAATGCCCCCTTCAACCAACACCCTAAACCAGTGACACTTCCTTGTCATATTGCCATAAGAGCATTCCCACCTCTGTACTTTCAACCTCATACCCACAAATCCCAAGTGTTCACCTGGTCCCTCTCCCATCTCTCCCCCCAGTATCCTGGGTATTCTAACCCACCCATCCCAATCTACCCACCTGTCAACTCTGTACCACCAAACCCAATAAAATCACTACCCACTTGTCCCATCCCTTCAATATGCAACTACACTCTATCACTTTACCATAGATTATGTCCATATGGGGGATGGCTCACAACTTTCTCTTCTCCTTCTCTTTCTTTCTGACAATAGTTCTTGGAGACTGCTCAATTTCCTTAATTCATATCAGTGAGGTCATGTACTGTTCATCCTTCAATACCTGGCTTACTTCACTCAACATAAGTTTTCAAGATTCATCCATGTTATTCCATGTGCTAGCACTTTATTCCTTCTTACAGCTGAGTAATATTCCATTGTATGTATGTACCACACTTTGCTTATCTATTCATCTGTTGATGGGACCTGGGTTGATTCTAACTTTTGGCAATAGTGAACAATGCCACCATGAACACTAGTGTGCATATATCTGTTTGTGTCTTTGCTTTCAATTCTTCTAGGTATATACCCAGCAGTGGAATTGCTGGATCATATGGAAGATCTATAGTTTTTTGAGGAACAGCCAAATTGTCATCCACGGTGGTTGGACCATTTCACAATACCACCAGCAGTGGATGACGGTTCCCATTCCTCCACATCCTCTCCAACAATTATAGTCTGCTGTTTTTTTAATAGCCACTGTTCTAATGGGTATAAGATGGTATCTCATTGTAGTTTTGATTTGCATTTCCCTAATAGCTGGCGATGTTGAGCATTTTCTCATGTGCTTTTTAGCCATTTATATTTCTTCCTTGGAGAAGTGTCTTTTCAGGTCACTTGCCCATTTTTTTAAATGGGTTGTTTGTCTTTCTATTTTCGAGGTGTAGGATTTCTTTATATATGCAGGATATTAGGCTCTTATCAGATATATGGTTGCCAAATATTTTCTCCCATTTGATAAGCTGCCTTTTAATTTTCTTGATAACGTCCTTTGAGGTGCAAGAGTTTTTAATTTTGAGGAGATCCCATTTATCTATTTTTTCTTTTGCTGCTCGTGATTTGGGTGTGAAGTTGATGAAAACATTTCCTATTACAAGGTCCTGTAGAAGCTTCCCTACATTATCTTCCAAGGACTTTATGGTCTTGGCTCTTATATTTAGATCTTTGATCCATCTTGAGTTGATTTTTGTGTAAGGTGTGAGATGGTGTTCCTCTCTCATTCTTTTGGATATGGATACCCAGTTCTCCAAGCACCACTTGTTGAAGAGGCCATTCTCTCCCAACTGAGTGGGCTTGGTGGCCTTGTCGAACATCAGATGACTGTATATGGGAAGATTTATATCAGAACTCTCAATTCAGTTCCATTGGTCAGTATATCTATCCTTGTGCCAATACCATGATGCAGTTTTGAGCACTGTAGCTTTGTAGTATGTTTTAAAGTCAGGTAATGTGATACCTCCAACTTCATTTTTCTAGTTACTATTGTAAATGGTATTGTTTTCTTGATTTCCTCCTCAGATTGCTCATTATTGGTGTACAGAAATGCTGCTGATTTTTGAACATTGATCTTATAGCCTGAGACATTATTAAACTCCTTTATAAGTTCTAGAAGCTTTGTTGTAGATTTCTCAGAGCTTTCTACATATAAGATCATGTTGTCTGCAAATAATGAAATTTTTACTTTTTCTTTTCCAATTTGGATGCCTTTTATATCTTTTTCTTGCCTCAGTGCTCGAGGAAGTACTTCTAAGACAATGTTAAATTGGAGTGGTGATAGTGGGCATCCTTGTCTTGTTCCCACTCTCAGAGGGAAGGCTTTTAGGATTTCACCATCAAAGATGATGCTAGCTTTGGGTTTTTCATATATACCTTTATCATATTTGGAAAGTTTCCTTCTATTCCTCTTTTGCAGTGCTTTTATCAGGAAAGGGTGCTGTATTTTGTCGAATGCTTTTTCTGCATCTATAGAGCTGATCATGTGATTTTTTTCTTTCAATCTGTTTATGTGGTGTATTACATTGGATGATTTTCTTATACTGAACCATCCTTGCATACCCGGGATGAAACCCACTTGGCCATGGTGTACAAACCTTTTGATATGTTGTTGAATGTGATTAGCAAGTATTTTGTTGAGGATTTTAGCATCTAGGTTTATTAGAGAAATTGGTCTGTAATTTTCCTTTCTTGTGGTATCTTTGTTTGATTTTGGTATTAGGGTAATGTTGGCATCATAGAATGAGTTAGGCAATATTCCTTCTACTTCTATTTTTTGGAAGATCTTAAGCAGAATTAGTGTTAGCTCTTTCCAGAATGTTTGGTAGAATTCAGCTGTGAAGCCATCTGGTCCTGGGGTCTTCTTAGTTGGCAGGTTTTTGATGACTGAGTCTATCTCTTTACTTGTAATTGGACTGTTGAGTTCATGAATTTCTTCTTTCATCAGTGTAGGCTGTTTGTGAGTTTCTATAAATTTGTCCATTTCCTCTAAATTATCATTCTTGTTGGCATATAATTTTTCAAAGGGCAGGAGTAGCTATTCTAATATCAGACAAACTTAATGAAGTGATACTCTTTATTTCTGTGGGGTCTGTAGTGATATCCCCTTGCTCATTCCTTATTTTGTGTATTTGCATCTGTTCTCTCTTTTTCTTTGTTAGTCTGGCTAAGGGTTTGTCAATTTTATAGATCTTCTCAAAGAACCAGCTTTTGGTTTTGTTTATTTTTTCTAGTGCTTTCTTATTCTCTATTTCATTTAGTTCTGCTCTAATCTTTGTTATTTCCTTCTCTCTACTTCCTTTAGGTTTAGTTTGTTGGTGTTTTTCCAATTCCTCCAAGTGTGCAGTTATGCCTTCAATTTTAGCTCTTTTTTCTTTTTTAATAAATGTATTTATGGCTATGAACTTCCCTCTCAGGACAGCTTTCGCTGCTTCCCATAGGTTTTAATATGTTGTGCTGTCATTTTCATTAGTTTCAAGGTAGTTACTGATTTCTTTTGAGATTTCCTCCTTGACCCACTGTTTGTCTAAGAGTGTGTTGTTTAGCTTCCATATCTTTGTGCCTAATCTGTTTCTCTGGCTCTTAGTCATTTCCAATTTCATTCCATTGTGTTCAGAGAAATTACTTTGTATAATCTCAATCTTTCTGAATTCATTGAGAGTTGTTCTGTGGCCTAGCACTCAAGAAGAATGTAAATCCTGCTGTATTTGGGTGTAGTGTTCTTTACATGTCTATTAAGTCCAGATCCTCTAATGTATTGTTCAGAGTCTTTTTTTCTTTATTGATTTTCTGTCTAGATATTCTGTCTAATGATGATAATGGTATATTAAAGTCCCCCACTATAATTGTAGAGGCATTTATTTCTACCCTTAGTTTTTCCAGAGTTTGCCTCATGTATTTTGTGGCACCCCAATTAGGTGCATAAATGTTTATGATTGTTCTCTTTTTTGAGAGATTACCCCTTTTACTAATATATAGTGTCCATCTTTGTCTCTTATGATAGTTTTGCATTTCAAGTCTATTTTGCCTGATATTAGAATAGCTACTCCTGTCCTTTTTTGGCTATTGTAAGCCTGTAAAATGGTTTTCCAGACGTTCACTTTCAGCCTCCTTGAATCCCTGGGTTGAAGGTCGGTTTCTTGTAGACAGCATATAGATAGATCATATTTCCTTATCTGTTCTGCCAATCTGTGTCTCTTGAGTGGTGAATTTAATCCGTTAACATTCAGTGTTATTATTCACAACGAATTTCTTACTTCAGCCATTTTTTCTTTGGGTTAATGTATGTCATATGTTGTTTTGTTTCTGTTTTTGTCTTTTTAGTTGTTTTTAAACTCTCCTCCAAATCTCTTTCCCTTGTTTTTTCCTTTCAACTTGTAGAACTTCCTTTAGTATTTCTTGAAGTGCAGGTTTCTTATTGGCATACTCTCTTAATTTCTGTTTATCTGTGAATATTTTGAATTCTTCATCATTTTTGAATGCCAGTTGTGCTGGATAGAGAATTCATGGCTGGAAGTTTTTTTCTTTTAGTGTTTTGACTATGTCGTACCACTGTCTTCTTGCCTTCATAGTTTCAGATGAGAAATCATCACTTAATCTTATTGTGCTTCCCTTGTATGTGATGGTTCTCTTTTCTCTTGCTGCCTTGAGTATTTTCTCTTTGTCTTGAGCATTGGACATTTTGACAAGTTTATGTCTTGGAGTTGGCCTTTTGGGATTTATACTGTTTGGTGTGCGCTGTGCTTCCTGGATCTGCACATCCATCTCTATCAATAGGGCTGGGAAATTTTCAGTCATTATTTCCTTCAACACTCCTTCTGTTCCCTTTCCCTTATCTTCTCCTTCTGGGGTGCCCATAATGCGAATGTTTTTGCATTTTGTGTTGTCGTTTAAATCCCTGAGTCACTGCTGGAGTTTTTCTATATTTTTGTCTATCTGTTCTACTATCTGTTTGATTTCAGATGTATTGTGTTCCACATCACTAATTCTTTCTTCTGCCTGTTCAATTCTGCTGTTATGTGAATCCAGAGTCTTTTTGATTTCTTGGATTGTGCTATACATCACCATCATATCCGTTATCTTTTTATGTATGTTTACAATTTCTTCCATATGTTCTCCCAGGGTCTTCTTAATATCCTTAATCTCTTTTTTCACTTCATTAAGTTGGTCCATGATATTTATTTGGAAAGCTTTGATTAGTTGTTCGATGTTCTGCATCTCTTCTCAGTTTTTAGTTTGTTCATTGGACTGGTCCATGTCTTCCTGTTTCTCAGTGTGGTTTGTAAGTTTTTGTTATCCTCTAGTCATCATTTTATCTTGATGGGCTTATTCAGTTGATTAGCTTCTCTCTCTGCTGTAGAGTTTTATTTAGCTTGTGGTTCTGTGTGAGCGTTAAGTTTTCTCTTTGACACTATGTTATTCTTGTTCTATTTCCTTGTTTTTTCTATGTTCCCTTGAAGGAAAAAGATTAGGGCCAGAGGAATAGAAGGAGATAAAAAAGGAAAAAGGATAATAGTAATAATAATAAAAGTTAGAAGAGGGACCATATAAGACTTAGTGAAATGAATATTTAAGTCATGTAGGCAGTGTAGAGTAGTAGGGGAAAAAAAGTGGAGTACCTACAATGGAATGGGAAACCAAATAGAGAAAAATATATAGAATGATTTAAAAGGCCAGAATGATGAGAAGACAGAGAAAGAGTAAAGAAAGGGCTGAAAGGAAAAAGTTAATAAAAAAAAAATAAAAAGAAAAGAAAGAAAAGAAAACAGAATAGACAAGATAGAAATCAAAACCAGTGAAGTTGAGGACTAATGAAAAAAGGTGGAATATACAAAACACAACAGAAACAGAAGAAAGAAAGATGAAGGAAGGAAAAGAGATAACGTTGGTAGACAAAATCAATATACACAGAAAATGGGAAATCAATGAAGAAGCAGCACAGCAAAGAAGAAACAAGCTAGCAACACCAAATTTAAAAAGGGGGTCGGCGGGGGGGGAGAGGAAAGAAAAGCAAGACACAAACAAAGAAAAACCAAGCACCAAACAAACACACAAGCAAGCAGTGAAACAAAGCTAAGGAAGAACAGCTTTTCTTCTTGCGTCCTTGTGGAGCCTCTCAGTCTGCCTGTGTTCATCAATCAATTACCCTGTAGCCTTCTCTCTGCAGGTTTTGAGGCAGATTTTAGAAAGGAAATGGAGTTAATTTTTTTTTAAGTTACTGTTTTTTTGTTTTGTTTTGTTTTGTTTTTTGGAGAAAGAGGGGACACGAAAGAAGTTAGTACAACAATAATGTCTATGTTTCCCTTGTCCTACATTATCAGCTGGTTGTTAGATATCCTGGTGAATCACTACTCTTCCAGGTGCTGGGAATCGAACTAGGGACCTTATATAATCAAGTCAGAAATTCCTCCACTGAGCTAACTTACTAATTGGGTCAGTTAACTCTTCAGAAAACTATTTAGTCACTTTCCCCCTGACAAGTTTTACTCTCCTGTGGCAGCAGGATTCAGCAGGCTGTATGAGCAGATCCCCCCTCCCCTCTTCTGGTCAGTTTGGGTTCCCTTTTGAAATTCAAATTGGACCGTGATGACTGAGTTCACCTCACTGAAATGGTTTACAAGCCTCTTCTAGACTACCCCCTCCTCTCAGGGGACCCTAAATAGGCTTGTGGAAACTTATTAAGCACTACCCACTGCCTGACTCCCTTAGGGGTGTTGAAATTCTGATAGTGCCCAATGTGGAACTATTAAATTGGCTGAATCCGCCCTCTCTCAAGCCAAGCCTCTGTATCCCAGGGCGGTTAGGTAAATCAGGCTTCCTCAGCAGATTCGCCTCTCCCCTCAGCCTGGTGCCACTTCTAGCCAGCTGGTGTGCTCCCAAAGCTCTAAGGGGGTCCAGACTATCAAGTTCACCACACCAAAATGATTTACAAGCCTCTTCTAGACCACCCCTTCCTCCCAGGGGACCCAAAACAGACTCTTGGAAACTTATCAAACACTTCCCACTGCCTGAACCCCCAGGGGAGCTGAAACTCTTGATAGTCCTCAGCTCGGAACTATAAAATTGGCTGACTCTGCCCTCTCCCGAGCCACGTCTCCGTATCCCAGGGCGGTTACATAAATCAGGCTTCCTCAGGATATTCACCTCTCCCCTCAGCCCGGTACCACTTCAAGCCGGCTGGTGTGCTCATCAAAACTCCAAGGGGGTCCAGGCAACCAAACCCACAGAAAGGAAACCCCTCTCCACCCTCTGCCAGAACCCTCCCACTCTCGGAGAATGCTCCCGTTCTTCGGGTTGCCGGCCGGAGTCTGCGCTCACCCTAGCCCTTTGCCTTGAGGGTGGGGCTTAGCTGTCCACGTCCGCTAATTCCAGCTCAGGAAAAACTCATGGTTTTATCCTGAGCAATCCACCTTCCTGTCCAGCTCCCTCCAGATCGATGTCCCAAAAGCTCTCGCTCCATGGGTTCCCAGAGCAACCCACTTAGGCAGCATCCTGTCCCCAATCAGCCGTCCTCTGTGGGAGAGATGGTGAGTGCCCACCTAAACCGACGGCATCTTCCCAGAGTGTGTCTTAACCCTCTTACTGGAGTCCTTTATAAATGGAGGTCTAAAAAGCTATAGACAAACATGAAAAAAGCTGCAGAGACAGAGAAACCCTGATAGGCTGAGAAAGAGGTCCCAGAGGCTAGAAGTTGAAATTAACGAAGCACAGAGGCATGGAAAGAGGCCCCTGAGAAGCTGAAAGAGGCCCGCAGGAGAAGGGAGAGATCAACCTTGTGCCTGATCATTTACAACTGAGCTCAGGGAGAAAGTGAACCTGGATGGGAGAGACCTGCAGAGCTCCATTGTCTTACCATGTGGCAGGAGTCCAGGATTGCTAGCTCCCATCCTTTGGTGAGACATCATCTTTGATGTTGCTTTGATTTGGACATTTCACCATCTCATAATTGTAAGCTTTTAACCTAATAAATTCCCATAATAAAAGCCCACCATTTCTGATATATTGCTCCTAGCAGCTTTTAGCAAATTAAAAGAGTGGTGATTGCTGAAGGTTGGAGTGGCTTTGGCAATTTCTTCAAATAAGACAACAATGAAGTTTGCCACATCAATTGACTCTTCATTTCATGAAAGATTTCCCTCTTGTAGGTGATGATGTTTGATGACATTTTACCCACAGTAGAACTTCTTTCAAAATTAGAGTCAATTCTCTCAAAACTTCCCACCGCTTTGTCAACTAAGTTGATGTAATATTTTAAATCTTTTATGTTATTTCAATAATGTTCACAGCATCTTAAGAAGGAGAAGATTCCATCTCAAGGAACCACTTTTTTTGTTCATGCATAAGAAGCAACTCCTCTTGTAATAAAACTCTTAGTTTTATTATGAGATTGCAGTAATTCAGTCCCATCTTCTAGTTCCACTTCTAATTCTAATTCTCTTGCTATTTCTACTGCATCTGAAGTTACTTGCTCCACTGAAGTCTTGAATACCTCAAATCATCATGAAGTTTGGAATCAACTTCTTCCAAACTCCTATTCATGTTGATATTTTGACTTCCTCCCATGAATCACGAATGCTCTTAATGAAATCTAGAATGGTGAATCCTTTCCTGAAGTTTTTCAATTGACTTTGCCCAGATCCAGCTGAAGAATCATTATATATGGCAGCTATGGCCTTACAAAATATATTTCTTGATAAGTTTTGAAGGTTGAAATTACTCATTGATCCACGGGCTGCAGAATGGATGTTGTGTTAGCAGGCATGGAAACAACATTAAGCTCGTACATCTCCATCAGAGCTCTGGTGTCCAGGTGCATTGTCAATGAGCAGTCATATTTTGAAAGGAATCTTTTTTTCCCTGAGCAGTCGTTCTCAGCAGTGGGCTTAAACCATTCAGTCAACCATGTTGTAAACAGATGTGCTTTCATCCAGGTTTTGTTGTTCCATTTATAGAACACAGGCTGAGGAGATTTAGCCTAATTCTTAAGGGCCCAAGTATTTTCAGAATGGTAAATGAGCCTTGGCTTCAATTTAAGGTCACCAGCTGTATTAGTACCTTACAAGAGAATCAGCCTGTTCTTTGAAGCACTGAAGCCAGGCATTGGCTTCTCTATCTTGCTATGAAAGTTCTAGATGACATCTACTTCCAGCATAATGCTATTTCATCTACATTGAAAGTCTGTCATTTAGTGTAACCACCTTCATCAATTATCTTAGCTAAGATCTTCTGGACAACTTGCTTCAGCTTCTCCATCAGCACTTGCTGCTTCACCTTGCACTTTTATGTTATGGAGATGAGTTCTTTCCTGAAACCTCATGAACCAACCTCTGCTAGCTTCAAACTCTTTCTCTGTGGCTTCTTTACATCTCTCAACCTTCATGGAATTGATGTGAGTTAGGACGTTGCTCTGGATAAGGCTTTGGTTTCAGGGAAGGTTGTGGCTGCTTTGATTTTCTATCCAGACCTCTAAAACTTTCTTCATATCAGCAATAAACCTGCTTCACTTTCTTACTATTTGTGTGTTCCCTGGAATAGCACTTTTAATTTCCTTCAAGAAATTTTCCTGTGCTTTAACAACTTGGCTAACTGTTTGGTGCAAGAGGCCTAGCTTTTGGTCTATCTCTGATTTTGACATGCCCTCCTCTCTAAGTCTAATCATTTCTAGCTTTTGATCTAAAGTGAGAGACGTGTGACTCTTCCTTTCACTTGAACATAGAGGCCAATGTAGGGTTATTAATTGGTCTAATTTCAATATTGTTGTATCTCAGGGAATAGGGAGGCCTGAGAAGGAGAGAGATGGGGAAATGGCCAGTTGGTAGAGCAGTCAGAGCACACAGAATATTTATTAATTATGTTTCCACTATTATATGGGTGTGGTTTGTGGTGCCCCAAAACAATTACAATAGTAACATCAAAGATCACAGATGATCATAACAGATATCATAATAATGAAAAAGTTTGAAATATTTGGATGAGCCTCCCTGGCAACGAGGGATTAATACCAAGTGCCAACTGGCAACACAACTGGAAAAAGACCTTGAATTAAAGGGGGAAAAGGTAAAGACAAATGAGTTCAAGTGGCTAAGAGACTTCAAAGAGAGTCGGGAGGTCATCCCAGAGGTAACTCTTATGCACACCTCAGTAGGAGCTCATAGAACATCTAAGTGCCTATCACCCCACACAGTGGGGCTCGTGAGAGCTCTGGAGACACCCAGGTCCTATATAAGGGGGGATAGACCCAGAGACCGATGCCTTATCAGTGGGTTCTATTTTGGAATCTGTGCTCCTGAGAGTGACAGAATTGGACTCAAATAAGTCCTCCCTGCACATGGTTCATCAGTCCTTCCTATTCAAACCTATATGTGATGCTGAAGTTTTTAGGTATACTTCCAGAGACTGGAGCCTCTGGCCTACCTATGTGCCAGGTGTGCATGGAATCTCGGTGGAGCTGCAACTCCTACCCTACAGCTCAATGGACTCATCCAAGTCACCTGGCGAGGAGACAACGATGGGCAATGGCCATCCCAGGGAATGGAGAGGGCCTGCATCTGCAGGCAGGATCATCCCACCCACCATATCCATGGGATATAAGCTCTCTCTCACTTGGAGGTGGAGTGGACATCACCATCCCAGTCCCCTCAGGATTGGGGGAAGAACTATGGACTAGAGTGGACTTGATGGTATTCTGTTGTTCACATATGGTGATTCTAGCAATGGAAGAAATTATAACAATGAGGTGGAGCCAGTGGCCACTTGACACTTTTGAGACAGGGAGGGGACGAGCAGTTGAAATACAGGGGCTTCTTTGGGATTTGGAGGTTGTCCTGAGTACCTTTGTGGCAACGGATGTAGGCCATTTTAAATCAGCACACACCACTCAGAACTGTGTGGGAGAGAGTGTGGTCTACGGTGTGAACTGTGGTATAGGGTTGGTGGCAAGGCCCCAGGATGTGTAAGTCCACTGAGGGTGATGGGCCACACTTGTGGGAGATGTTTGTGTGGGATGTGGTGGGAGGTGTGGGAGGTGGGCAACATGGGAATCCCAGGGGGTTCTGTGTAATATTTTGGGTATCTAAGCACCTCTTAAAATATATTTATATATATACATAAATAACATTTTTGTAAGCAAATGCACATATATGCATATATATTTATATATCATTTTGCAAATGTTGGTATGTATTGTGAAAATTTTGATTTTTACCCACAATAAAAAAATAAATAAATAAAAACTTATTCATAGGGTGTTGTGAGGAATAAATTAAATGGGATCACTTATCTAAAGCACTTATATAAAGTCTACAGGAAGTGCTCAGTTAGTGGTAGCCTCCTATCCTTGTTGCAACTAGGATGAGAACCCAGTATAATTATGAGATATCATTTAATATTATCTTAGTGCTACTTTATTGAATTATACTTGTGATTAAGAACATGTTCTATGAAGAATTTCTCTAACCTGTTTTTTTTTCTTTTCCTTTTTATTAGAGAAGTTGTGAACTTATGAAACAGTCATGCATAACATGTAGAATTCCCATACATCACCCCTCCACCAACAGCTTACATTGCTGTGGAACATTTGTTAAAAATGATGAAGGAATATGATCAGACTATTACCACTAACTATAGTCCACAGCGTATACTTGGTGTATTTATCCATACACTCCCTGTTATTAACACTATGTATTAGACAAGTACGTTTGTTATAGTTCACAAGAGAACACTCTCATATTGGTACTGCTAACCACAGTCCATCTCCCACCATATGGTTCACTGTGTTATATAGTCCCATGCCTTGTAGATTCTATTCAAAGTGTACACTCTGTGGCTCTCACGTTCATCACAGAGTTCTGCAGTCATCACCTCAGTAAACCTTTGAACCTTTTCCTTAGTCCAAGAGAAATAATCCTATATCCCCCTATTAGTGACGTTTAGCATTGTTATAGTACTTTCTTTGACACTGATGCAAGAATATAACAATTTTGCTGTTAACTATATTTCATAAGTTAATTGTATTTTCCCATGCAACACTATATTCCCACCACCTTGTAATATGATGTACATCTGTTCTAGTTCATAGAAGAACATTCTTGTATTTGTATTGTTAACCATAATCCTTATCCACCTCTGATTTCACCATGTTATTCAGTCCCTAGATTATTCTCTAGCTTTCTGTCAATTGACATTTACATCTCTAGACTACCCTTTTCAGGCACAATCCCATTTATAAACCTGCTGTGTTAATTATACTCACTATAATGTGTTACCATCAACTCTATCCATTTCTACACTTTTACAGTCAAGCTAATTGAAAATTGTACATACATTAAGCATCGGTACTCCTTTTCAGTCCCATCTTACCTCCTGGTAACCTATAGTCTAGGCTTTAACGCCATTTGTTTCGTCTTCATGTTTAGTTCATATTAGTGAGACCATACAGCATTTGTCCCTGTGTCTCTGGCTTATTTCACTTAGCATAATGTCCTCAAAGTTCATCCATGTTCTAACTTGTTTTCGATCGCTTCTCCTTATACTCATTTAAGAATGGTTATCTGTACTCATGGTTGGAGTTATAACTCAAGATTGAGCCTGTCTGGGTCACCCTATTCCCAGGTCTAGGGCTCTTTCCTTGAATCTGTTTGCTGATGGCCTCAGCTCCTGATGTGGTAATCTGAGATGTCCCAAAGACAGCGATTCTGGGAGAGCTGAGGTGGCACCCCCCATCATGCTTATAATCAGCTTGTCCAAAATTTGATCTCAATTGAGAGAGCAAGACCAGCACCGCTGAACCCAGTCACATTACTGCACTATTGTCATGCTCATTCACTGGACAACCACATCTTTCCACCTTATCAAAATTGTGCAGAACAAAGTGTAAACTATAATGTAAACTGTAGTCCATGGTTAGTAGCAATGCTTCAATATGTGTTCATCAATTGTAACACATATGAGGAATGTTGTTGATGTGGGAAAGTGGAGAGGTGGAGGGAGTGGAACATATGGGAATCCCTTATATTTTTTATGTAACATTTATGTAATCTAAAGTGTCTTTAAAAATAAAAATAATAATTAAAAAAATTTGATCTCAAGTTGGACTCCTCTCAGGTTTTCCAGGTGCAAGTTGTAGAGAGGGGAAAGCTGAATAGACATTTGTTGACCCCAACCACTTGCTGGGTCCTTTAAGTTGATCAGCTTACTTTAGCTTCCTAGCAGTTACACAGGGTGAGTGTTATTATATCCACTCTATAGCAGTATGATTTTTTGGTCCTGAGTCTACTCTTCCCTTTTGGAATAACTGCCAGATTGAGGGTATCTAAGTGATCAAATCTTCCTTTCTTGGGTTTGCATGAACCATTTATTGTTTGCCTGCTCCATGGAAGACTTTTAATTTAAGTTCTTGAGATTGGGACTTCCGATTCAATTTAGAGTCCCCCAGCATTTCTTCCAATGCTTTGCACATGTTACGAGTTCAAAAAATATTTTTTAGATGGATGCAATTATTTATTTCCTGAGGAAAATACAACCTGCAAAGAGGAAAGCTATCATTTCAGTTCTGCCCATTGGAATCAGATTTATGTTCTGCAATCACTAGTCACAACAACCAATGGATCACTCCGGGTGTTAGGGCAACATCTATGAGATTCTCCTCCAGAAAACTTGGGAAGAAGAGGAAAGCCTTCCTGAAGTCCCTATGTTACTTTGTAATCTGAAAAAGTCAATGAAAAACCTCTTGGATAGTTATGCTTCTATTTGAGTAGGTTATATTCTTTCAGTAAGCTGTTCAACCATTATATTATGTGGATATTATACTTTTACATTTTTCTCACTGTAGCATAAAAGAGTGGAGAGCTTTTCATCTGCTTTTGTTAGCAACTCTAATAACTTTGGCCTAAAATGAGAAACCCAGTATGAGACAAATCAAATCATCTAAGGTACATTCTGAAAGTTCTAACAATAAAATACAAGACCTCTCAGTACCATCAATGAATTGCTTTTATTGTCACATTGGATACTGAGTTTCTTGTTCTATGTTGGTGTTGAAATCACCAGATGTTCTCATCCTTTTGCAGTTAGATTTGGAGAAGGCAATTTTACTCCTTTCTCCCACTAGTTTGGAGCTCTCCAAAAATATTTAATCTTTGTAACAAAGTTTTACTTGAGACATACGTTTAAACTCAGTGAGTCCTGCTGGATGTGTATGACTTTGCGTTGGTAATTATAATATTGTTTCTGTGCTTACAATTCCTCAAGCATAAAGTGGAAATATGAATGCTTATCTTTTCAGAGTTGTTAAATTTAAATTATGTAGTATATAAGATGACTGTAAGACTCATTTATAATTTCCCTACACATGGCTCTTCTACTCCTTTTATTTGAACTTATAATTAGCACTATACTTGCTAAATATATGTCCCAGAAACTTAAATCTTTGTCTGTTCATATGCTGGTTGAGCTCTAAATCTCAGCAGAGTTGCAACACTTACTCTTTAGTTCACTGGACTCGCCCAGGACAACTCACAAAAGGATGATGATGGACAATGTTCATGCCCCAAAAAACAGAAAGAATCTACAACTGCAAGGAAGACAATTCCATCCGTCTGCCCCATGAGATCTAAGCCCCTCTTAGTCGGAAGCACAGTGGGCATCACCATCCCAAACTCTTCAAGACTGAAGAATGAACAAACATAAGGGGGGGATGCAACTGTGGACTAAAGTAGACATTATTTTTTAGCAATGGAAGAACTTGTAATATTGATATAAAGGCAGTGACCACCAGAGGTTCTGAGGGGAGGGAGAGGGAAGAATAGCTGTAACAAGGGGGCATTTTTGGAACATTGGAATTGTCCTGCATGACACTGCAATAACAGATGCATGAGTTATAAGTTTTGTCAAAACCTATAAAACTGTGCAGGGCAAAGTGTAAACTGTAATGCAAATTATAAACCATGCTTAGTAGCAATGCTTCAATATTTGTTCATCATTTGTAACAAATGTATCACATTAACGAAAGATGTTAATAGGGAAAGTGTGGGAGGGGGAGAGGGTGGAGTATATGGAATCCCCTTTACTTTTATTGTAACATTTATATAATCTAAAGCTTCTTTAAAAACAAAAATTATAAAAAAATGAAATAAAAAAACTAAAAAAAAAAAAAAGGGTACATAGGAAAAAAAAGATGACTATAGCTGTTCTTCAAATATTAATGTTCCTTTCATTCTCTCACCACCTAAAGGAAGAGCTGTTGCTTTTACTTGTGGTTGTGTGCCTGTTATCAATTTAGTGCATCTCAGCTCCAAATGCACCCTTCAATATATGCTCTGTGATAAACAACAAAAGTCCTTTAAGCATTCCTCTTTTACAGTGAGGATGATGTTAAACTTTTCAGTGGAGGTTGCTAGAGGACATTGCAAGAAGAAAAGGGTCACCTGCAGTCTCCAGGGTGGGCTGGTGTTAGCAGTATGGGTGTGAAAAAAGAAATAGAAGATTCCAGATTTGAATAGAAGAAGTAAATTTACCTCTATTCACATATGACATGATCTTGTATATGGAAAATCCCAAGGATTCCACTAAAACATATAGAACTAATAAATTCAGTAAGGTTGCAGGATACAAGCTCAATATACAAAAATCCACTGTACTTTTATACACTAACAATGAGCAATCCAAAATGCAATTAAGAAAAAAATTCCATTTACTTTAGCATCAAGAAAATACAAAATACTTGGAGTAAATTTAACAACAACAACAAAAAATGTAAGACATAGGCTGAAAACTACAAAACATTGTTGAAAGAAATTCAAGAATATCTAACTGAATGGAAGGGCATCCCATGTTTCCAGATCAGAAGACCCAATATTGTTAAGAAGGCAATATTTCCCAAATTGACCTACAGAATCAACACAAAATCCTAATCAAAATACTAGCTGGCTTTTTAAAAAACCTTTCTTTTCAATTTTATTGATACATATTAAATAAAGCATAAATCCATCCAAAGAGTACAACCAATGGTAGTCGGTGAAATCACATATTTGTGTATTCATTATCCCAATTATTCCCAGAGCACTTTCATTATTCCAATAATAATAATAAACAACAAACAAAACTCATCACCTCTCAATTTCTGCCTGCCGTACATAGGTGCTATTCTGTTTATTTCTCTCTTGTATATTTGTATTTATATTTTGTAAAAACAGTCTTACATATGCAATATCACTCATATTTGTGTTTTACATGAGGTTTTACTATCTTATACAGTCCCATGTTACAGTTTTTAGCTTTCTTTCTAGTCATAAACTTGACCTTAGACTTTCCTTTTCAACCACTGTCATACCCATACAATAGCACTGCTAGTTGCAAATACCATGATATGCTTTAACAATTTCTATTCATTTCCAGAGATTTACAAACAACCTTTTTATTAATTCTGAACAGATTAATCCTCAGCTTTCCGTTTTCTACCCTCCTTCTATTTTCTGGTGACCTATATTCTAATAATTAACTCCATGAGTTTACACAATATATTTAGTCCATAACAGCACAATCATATAGTATTTGTCCTTTTGTGTCTGGCTTGCTTCACTAAGCATAATGTCCTCCAGGCTCATCCATGTTGTCTGATGCTTCACTACTTCATTTCTGCATAATATTCAATCGTGTATACACCACAATTTGTTTATCCATTCATCAGTTGATGGACCCCTGGGTTATTTCCAACTTATGGCAATCGTTAATAATGCCACTATGAACACTGGTGTGCAGATGTTTGTTCATGTCACTGCTCTCAGTTCTTCTGGGCATATACCTACCTAGTAGTGGTATTGCTGGGCCACATAGCAAGTCTGTATTCAACTTCCTTAGGAACTGCCAAACAGACCTCCATAGTGGCTGTACCATTCTACATTCCTACCAACAGTGAATAAGCGTTTCTATCTTTCCTTGTCCTCTCCAACACTTAGTTTTCCAACTTTTTAATAGTGGTCAGTCTAATAAGTGTTAAATGATTTCTCATTGTAGTTTTGCACCACTAGTGATGGTGAACAATTTTTTATGTGTTTTTTCATTATTTTAATTTCATCTTTGGACAATTGTCTTTTCAAATCTTTTGTTCATTTTTTATTGTTGAGTTGTATGATCTCTTTATATATCATGGATATTAAAATCCTTATTGGATATGTGATTGCCAAATATTTTCTCCCCTTGAGTCATCTGCCTCTTCATCCTTTTGAGAGAGTCCTTTGAGGTGCAAAAGTGTTTAATTCTGATAGGCTCCACTCATCTATTTTTTCATTTGTTGCACGTGCTTTGGGTATAAGGTTTAAGAAACTACAACAAGATCTTGAAGATATTTTCCTACATTTTCTTCTAGGAGTTTTATAGTTATTGCTTTTATCTTTATGTCCTTGATCCATTTTGAGTTAGTTTTTGTGTAAGGTGTGCGATAGGGGTCCTCTTTCTTTCTTTTGGATATGGATATCCAGTTCTCCCAGCACCATTTGTTGAATAGACTGGGCCACCTGAGAGGGCTTGACAGTTGTCAAAAATCACTTGACAGTAGGTGTGAGTGTCTATTTTTGAATTCTTTTTTTTTTTTTAATTTATTTATATTTTATTGTGGGTAAAAATCAAATTTTTCACAATACATACCAATATTTGTAAAATGATATACAAATATATATGCATATATGTGCATTTGCTTACAAAAATGTTATATATATATATATTATATATATATATATATTTTAAAGGTGCTTAGATTACCTAAATATTACACGGAACCTACAGGGATTCCCGTGTTCCCCACCTCCCACACCTCTTTCCCTTGGACAATGTGTCTGTCTTTATGCCAGTACCATGCTGTTTTTACCACTGTAGCTAGGTAATATGCTTTAAAGTCTGGAAGTGAGAGTCGTCCAAATTCATTCTTCTCTTTTAAGATCTTTTTGGCTATTCTGGGCCCCTTACTCTTCCAAGTAAATGTGATAATTTATTTTTCCACTTTTGCAAAAAAGCCTGTTGGGATTTTTATTGGGGTTGCATTAAATTTGTAAATGAGTTTGGATGGAATTGACATCTTAATGATATTAAGTCTTCCAATCCATGAACATGGAATGTCCTTCTATTTATTTAGTCTTTTTTAGTTTCTTTTAGCAATGTTTTGTAGTTTTCCTTTATGTCTGTATTAGTCAGCCAAAGGGGTGCCAATGTGAAATACCAGAAATGGGTTGCTCTTTATAAAGGGTATTTATTTGGGGTAGAAGTCCACAGTTACCGGGCCATAAAGTGTAAGTTTCTTCCCTCACCAAAGTCCATTGCCACGTGTTGGAGCAAGACAGCTGCCGACATTTGTCAGGGTTTCCTGGGGCTGCGTTTCTCTAGGAGCTTAGGTCCTCTGTTTCCTCCACAAGGTCATCTGTAGACTTCCAACATCAAAACTCCAACATCAAAACGGCTACTCAAAACTGCTCCCTCTGTCCTTTGCCTTGCCTTTTATATTCGATTCCCCCACCCACCAAGGGGGGGCCTCAACGCCCTACTGATAGTGGCCCAGTCAAGGCCCTAATAACTTAATCATGCCCAGAGTAACAGATCAGTTTACAAGCATTATCTAATTATATTTTTGGAATTCATAATTACGTATTCAAATTGCCAAACGGCTACAATGTCCTTTGTTAAGTTTATTCCTAAATATATGATTGTTTTAGTTGCTATTATAAATAGAATTTTTTTTCCTGGTTTCCTCCTCGGATTGCACATCAGTCATATATAGACACACTATTGATTTTTTGTATATCAGTCTTGTACCCCACCACTTTGCTGAACTCATCTATTAGTTCTTTGTTGTGGATTTTTCAGGATATTCTAAATGTAGTATTTTATCATCAGTAAATAGTGAAAGTTTTACTTCTTCCTTTCCTATTTGAGTGCCTTTTATTTCTTTACCTAGCCTAATTGCTCTAGCTAGAATCTCTAGCATAATATTGAATAATAATGGTGACAGTAGGCATGCTTGTCTTGTTCTTGATCTCAGCAGGAAAGCTTTCAGTCTTTCACCATTGAGTACTATGCTAGCTGTAGGTTTTTCATATATGCATTTTACCATATTGAGAAGTAGCTGGCTTTTACTGCAGGAATTGATAAGCTGATCCTACAATTCAACAAAAATGTAAGAAAGCAAGAATAGTCAAGACAATCTTGAAAAAGAAAAACAGAGTTGGAAGAGTCACACTTTCTGATTTCAAAATTTACCACAAAGCTACTGTAACTGGGAGAGTGTGATACTGGAATAAGTATATATATAATATTATTGAGCATATAGAAGCAAATCCTTACATGTGTGGTCAATTGATTTTGATGAGGGTGCCAAGACCATTCAATGGGAGAAAGAATGGTCTCTACAATGAATTGCATGCTTTATTAATATATATCAATACAGCTGATTTGCTTAAAAATAATATTTTCAACAAACGGTTCTGGGAAACTGGATATGTGCATACAAGGTAATGATGTTGGATTCCTTCCACACAACATACTAAAAACTAATGCAAAGTAGACCATAAACCTAATAGGAGCTAAAACTATAAAATTCTTAAAGAAAAACATAGAAGTAAATCTTTGAGGCCTTGGGTTAAGCAGCTGTTTTTAGATATATCACAAAAAACAGCCACCAAAAAGAGAAAAAAAATTGTACTTGATCAACATTAAAATCTTTTGTATTACACACAGTACCAACAAGAAAGTGAAAATATGTGAGAGTGGGTGAAAATATTTGTAAATCTCATGCTAATAAGGGTCTTGTATCCAGAATATATAAAGAATTTTTACATCTCAATAATACAATGACAAATTATCTAATTAACATAGTAGTAAAGGATTCAAATAGAAGCTTCTCCAAAGGAAATATACAAATGACCAATATTCATGAGGAAAGATGTTTAAACAGCATCTTTTGGGAAATGCAGATCACACCCACTAGGATGGCTATAGTCAAAACATACAAGTAGTGGCAAAGATGTTGAGAAATTGAAATCCCCATGTTTGCTGGCAGAAATGTAAACTGGTGCAGCCAATTGGGAAAACAGTTTGGCAGTTCCTAAAAATATTCAACATAGAGTTATCAGATAACCCAGCAATTCCACTCCTAGGTTTATAGCCAAGAGATTTTAAAACATTTCCAAAGGAAAACCTGTACACTACTGTTCATAGCAGAATTACTCATAATAGCCAAAATGTGGTCACAACCCAAATGTCTATAAACTGATGAATATATAAAATGTAGTATTTCCATACAATGGAATAATATTCAGCCATAAAAAGAATGAAGTACTGACACATGCTGCAATGTGGATGGACCTTGAAATTATTATGTTGCTAAGTGAAAGATACCAGTCACAAAAGATCACGTATTATATGATTCCATTCATATAAAATGTACAGAATAAGGAAATCTATAGACAAAGTAAGTATATTGGTGTTACATAGGGCAGGGTGTTCTAGTTTCCTCGGCTTCTCTAGGAAATACCATGCAATGGGTTGGATTAAACAATGGGAATGTATTGGCTCCACATTTTGAGGCTAGAAGAGCAAATCAAGGTGTCATCAAAACGATGCTTTCTTCCTGAAGACTGGTGTTCTGGGGCTGGCTGCCAGTCATCTTTGGTCTAGGTTCCTCTGTCACATGGCTGTTGCACATGGCAGCCTCTTCTGGTCTCTCCCTTCTCTTCCAGGTTCCATTTAATCTCAGCTACTTGTTCCCTCTCACGTTCTCTCTCTGTGTCTGAATGTCATTCTGCTAATAAAGGACTCTGGTAATAGGATTAAGACTCATCCTGATTGACTTAGGCCATACCTTAACTGAAATAACCACATCAAAAATTACTACCTACAATGGGTTCAGACCCACAGGAATGGATTAAGTTTAAGAACATATTTTTGTGGGGTACATAGCTCTAAAACATGACAAAGTATAATAAACAGTGACTGTTAATATGCACAGTTTCTTTTTGGGGTGATGAAAAATTTCAAAAACGAGATTGCAGTGATGATTGCATATCTCTGTGAAGACATTAAAAATCATTGAATTGGACACTTTGGGTAGATTTTATGGTATATGAATTATATCTCAATAAAACTTAAAATTTTTAAAAGAAAGGAAAGAAAGATGAAAGAAAGGAATAAAGGAAGGAAGGAAGGAGGGAGGGAGGGAAGGAAGGAAGGAAGGAAGGAAGGAAGGAAGGAAGGAAGGAAGGAAGGAAGGAAGGAAGGAAGGAAGGAAGGAAGGAAGGAAGGAAGGAAGGAAGGA
>JAKSZT010053840.1:9386347-9445140 GCA_026826555.1 Tolypeutes matacus
GGAAGGAAGGAAGGAAGGAAGGAAGGAAGGAAGGAAGGAAGGAAGGATAGTGGACTACAGGGTGGAAACTTGGACCTCTGAAATCATACTTTCTAGACTCCCTCTTATGTCAATTTTTAAAACCTCCTGTCTACCTACAATACTCATTCTTTTCTTTCTCTCCACCTCCTCAAATACATGTGCGGAAAGTTGTAGAGGGCCCTTCCTGAGGATCAGAGACGTCAGTGACACTCCATTTTTGGACTGCAAAGCCTGTCATGACTTCTTTCTGTCCCCTCTTGGAGCCCGCTGGCTCCCCAGGGGCAGCCTTAGCTTATGCCCAACACCCTCAAGTGCCTGACATACTATATCTTCTTCCCCACCACCACAACCACATCAGAACTCATCCGGTTCAGTAATAAGCTTTTGCACTTATATTTTAGCAGCAAAGACATCTATTAAATTTTAATAAATCCCTGAGTGACAAAATATGGAAATTTACTGATGAGGTTACAAATTTAAGTACACAAATTGTGAGGAACAGACAGGATGATTTGTCTCATAATAAAGCACACTGGATATTGAAAAAGACATGTTAATTTGTCATTTAACCACTATCTATTTCAGCAAACTTTTGCAGTGGAAAATTGCTAAATTCTGACTTTCCTAGACCCTGGGTTTGGTGGATTTAATTGGGTGGCCTTATTATTGCATCACCTTATCCTTTCCATTTTTATTTTATATAAAATATTATTTACAGTGTGTGCACACGGGCCTGCTAAAGAGACACTTTTAAAGCCATTTTCAGATGTCTTTTGGAGGCAATGAGGGAATACCTTTGGGAAAATTCAGTTATAATCCTTTCCAGCTAAGCGTTCTACCAAATGGCTTTTGAATGTATCTGAAGTTCTATTTTATTTTAAAAACTATTCTAGTTGTCAAAAAACTGAGTACTTCATCACATACACCGTGCATTGTGGTGCTCAAAATGCAAATGCTCTCACATACACACTTCTTTCTGACCCTTTCAACAGGTGCTCTGAGAGTTTTCCAGGAGGAGACAATTCATCTGAGGACCACACTGGGAATGGGTGAGCCCAGACGAGGGCCCTGCCTGGGCCTTCTGGACCAGCCCCTGCCCTTTTTGCTCTTGAGGCTGCCTGGCTACTGAGTGATCTCTCCACCCCACCATCCTGCCTAAAGTATTCAATCCATCTTTTGGTGTCTCCCTGCTTTTCCTATGGAAATGTGAGTGGGGTCTCTGACTGTATAGGACCCCAGTAAGGGGAATAACAGGAAGTTATTTTTAAGAGAACAGTTAAAATACGATTTTTGATACCTAATGCCTGATTTGGAACATTACACTTTTCTTATTTCCTTCCTACTTTCCTTCCTTCTTCCCACCAACAAAAACATTTTGTTTTTCAGTAAGGCTATTCTTTATTGGATCATACTATAAAGAATGGTGTTAAAATTAAGTGTTATACACAACTTCTTTGACACCAAATGAGCAAGATCTGCCAAATGGATAGATTTTCATCCATTTCTTAATCTTTCTTCTACAACACTTTTAGGTAATTAAAATTTGGCTGTTTCCAAATGTACCTGAAAACAGTTTTTATTTTTTAAAATTGAGGTAAAATTCACCTAACGTAAAATTAGCCATTTTAAAGTGTACACTGGCATAGCATTTAGTTCACTCACAATGTTGTAAAACCAGCAACTCATTCTACCTCCAAAATATTTCCAACAGCCTGTGGGAAACCCTGTGTCCATGAGCAGTCACTCCCCATTCTTCACTTTCTCCACGCCCTGGAAACCACTAAGCTTTCTGTTTCAACTCATATATTTGGAACTCCTCTTCCATGTCAGGCTGCGTGCTGGGTGCTGGGGGAATTGTCTGTCTTCCCCTTTAAGTCTCATCTATAAAATATGGCCCATCTCCAGAGGCCAAACATGAACTTACTCCTTAACAAAAGCCTGGGATCCTCCTCCAGCTGCCTCTCATTCCAGGTCTGGAAGTAAACGAAGACAGCTCAAATGAGAACAAACAAAAGCTATTTATTCGGAGCTTGCTATACAAGGGTGTCAGCCACCATCACTTGCATTTGGCAGAGGCTCAAAGGCAGGCAGAGGAGTGGGAAAGCTTTATAGTGGGCAAAAGGGAAGACTTCAGGTATGCGATGATTGGAGGCTGTTGGCATGGGGAAGCTGGAGGTGGGCTGAATAGAAGCAGGGCATCCTATGTGATTGGTTAGCGGTGTGTATTTGGCTTTCTCTGGTTGGTACTAAATTGGAAACAGGCAAAAATCTGAGGAACTATCATGGCTAGTTTGGGTTCCTTGTTATAGGGATTGTGGTTTAGCTTCCTGAATAGAGGCCGGTTTTCTGGACAAATTGCTATGGTAGTGGGCCATAGTTTCCTGGTCTGGTTACTGCAGATAGTGGGTCTGAGTTTCCTGGACATTGTCCATTTGTATATTCAGTCTCTCACAGGGCTGTCCAACTCCTAGTCCTGCTTCTGATTTTTGAACTAAACTTTGACATTGGGGCTTGCTAAGAACCTTCGGTCTGATCCCTGAGCCCTCCATGTTCCAGCCCCAGCTCCCACCCAAAGCCCTGCCTGGTGTGTCCCTGGTCTGGCCCTAACCATTTTGGCCTCCCTGAGGGTCATCTTACTCTAAGGACTGTTCCAGATCACCTACAGCACATCTCAAAATTGCTTGTTGCCTGGTGCCAGCTCATCTCTAAAACTTCAAAATATCTATGGCTGCCTCCCCCAAAGAGCTGAAAACAAAATAAGAAGGAAGCAGCACTGTGCATGGGCTGCATCTGTCCCGAGCGCAGGTTGGAAGTGCAATAGAGGCCAGACGGTGATGAAGCTGTGGAGGATAGAAGTTAATGTCAGCAGAAGAGAAGGTAGGAAGGTATGGGAGGCATTAGCATGTGAGCTGAAACTTGAGAGATGAAAAGGGTTTATGTGAAAGAGAAGGTGCAGCCAGGTGGGAACAGTTGCAGCCAGAGAGCCAGTTGGAAAATGTAGGACCTGTTGATTCCTGTACTTGATCCTTTGCCAGAGATCTGGAGGACCTTTACTACTATACTATCTTGAAAGAAGTTGGGAGCTATGGAAGATTTGAAGGAGAGAGGATGGCATGATTCTTTTAAACCATGTTGGAGCAAATCAAGCCACATCATCTTCACTTTTTAATAGCCAACGCCTAGAAAATTTAAGAGATTCAATGTCACACGGTTCCCAAGTAGTAGAGAAAGTCCTTAAGCCCTAAATTTCTGTCTGCTGGTACTAAATGTGGTAGATTGAGTTCTGCACCCCAGGGGGGAAAAACGTGTTATTAATATTAATCCATTCCTCTGGGTTGCAAGCACTTGGTAAATAGGACTTTTAGAAGATGTTATTTTTAGTTAAAGTGGGGTCAACTGAATCAGATCAAGTCTTAATTCTAATTATTAGGGGCCTTATAGAAACACAAACACTGGAAGTCAACTGGACCCAGAAATCGACAGAACCCAGAAGAGAAATTAGAGAACATCACCAAATGACAGGAAAACCATGGAGCCCAAGGATTGCCTACCAGCCAGAATGATACGGACCTTGAAAGAAGCAAGTCTTCCAGCTTCTTAAACCAAGAGCCAAAACATTTCTGTTGTTAGGCCAATCCATTTTGTGGTATTTGTCATAGCAGCCAGGAAACTAAGGCACTAACTAATACTCATTCTTACACTTGGCTAATCCTAGAGTAAGGATATGCCTCTGTCTCCATGTGGGCTTCTGGTGCACACAGAGTGAGTGTTCCACCCCAGGTCATTGTGGGAGCCATTACCAAGGTCCAGGTGTCAGTCAACTCGGCAGGTGTTTCTGGGCTGCACATTGTCTTAGGCACAATGTGCCAGCGACAGTGTGATTGGAGGAATGGCTCCAATGCTCTTGGAGTCCACCAAGGATGGAAGACACAGGAGGCATCCATTCATTCCCATGTTCAACAAACATTTACTTCACGCTCCCAGGTTTCAGACACTGGGTGAGACTTGGGGGGACACGGTGAACAAAGCAGATGGATCCCTCCATAAATGTGTCATGCTCAACTGCTGTGAGTCCTATGACAGGAGACCTGGCATCCAAACAAGCAATGACTCCAGTGTGGCAGGAGTAAGATCAAGGGCTTCTGGGGACACAGGACAGAAGCACCTAGTCAGGGGACCCATTGGAATATCCCTGGATGTCTGAATGTCAGGGTGGTCTACGGAAACTATTTCTTCTGGGATGGACATGGATAAGGTGTGGAACATGGATAAGGTGTGGACACACGTGGTGTGGAGAGAAGGAACCTAAGTTGCCATGAGGCAATACCCCCAGGAAGGAGGCCAGGCCTTTTGTCTTGCCAGTGTCCATTGTATGATAGGGTGGACATACAACTCAACACCCAAATCAGGACTTTTGGAAAGGAGGTGCTATGAGGCATCATGCTGGATTAATGCTCTCGTGAAGACAGGAATGCACACCCCCTCTACACACACACACCAGGCACTCCAAGCCTGTATTGAGGTGATGGGAAGCCATAAGCAGAGGCCAGGAAGCTATAGTTATTTGAGGCAGGAACCTCTGCTGCTATTTGGATTTGCACCAGGGGACTTGATGGGCAGAATTAGCTGGCTTCTTACTCCTTGGGGCTACAGACTGAATTCTCATCACAGTCTGTGTTTCTCTGTACCTGGGGGTTGTGGTTTGTTTCCTCTGCCTGCCCCTGTGATGGCTTACTAGAGGCCCTGTAGCGGGAGGTGGAGTAGAAGGAGCCAGCAACCCCCAGTTTGAATCCCCTGCAGCGTTTTAAGCCTTGGCTCTCCCCCTTACCTACTTACCTATAATTTAATGGATTAAGACTCCTCGTCTTTGGAAAGAAGTGTATAGATTCATGCCTCAAAGCATCATGTGTCCTGCAGTAAGTAAATTCCTTGCTTCCTTAATCCTTTGTGTGCTTTAACTTTCCTCCCAACCAAGCTTTGAGGTCTCTGCAGTGAAGACAGTGTCTGATGTTCTGTCCTCAATTCATTGGTGAGAGGGTGTGAAAAGTCTGTGCTGAGCTGGGGGTGAGGGGCACAGGCTAATGGGAAAAACGTGCTGCCTGGGGAGGCGTGCTGTTATTCTCAAGGCTGAGTTTGAGCCTCCTGCATGCCTTCCTCAGTGGAAGAGGCATCAGGTTTGCAGGAAAACTACAGATTACCCATCAAGTCCAACACCAGTGTCAAAACACATGGATGGCATATGTCCTTTCATGAGAGCAGACATGCTGGAGAAGATGGTAAGTTCAAAATCCCAAAGGAAGAATGCATGCATTGAGAAGGTGATTGCATGTGAAACTGTCATTCTTCAGTGTACACATCAGGGCACTGGTCTCTCTGGGGAGACATCAGAAGAACCTGAAGGAGGATTCCTCCCCTGGAACCTTTATCTCAGCTTCTCCCCAAGATGCTTTGGTTTCAGGTCTAGGTCCTCCATCCTGGGCCACAGTCCTTGGACTCATCTGCCTTCCCTGGGAGCTTCCCTGGTCCATTTCTCCTCGAGGGTCTCTCTGGAACTTCAGTCTCCCAACTCCCCTTCCCCTTTGAACCAAGTATGCAGGTCCTTTGTGGTGTAAGGGTTTTGCTCCTGATAGCTGAAGGAAAATTGATAAGGGCTGAAGAAAGGCAAAACAAAACAGAAAACAAGGGGGAATAAGAAATTTTTAATTCTCTGAAATTTCCCACTCTTGGAATCTTGTTTCTGGTTCCTGCCTTGAGCTCAGGCAATAAAACTCAAAGTGTAGACACCAGCATTGGCACCCTGAGCTATGTCAGGATGCATCCTATGTCAGATGTACTTTGGTGGGCTCCAGGCATCTGGGTGGTCCTTATGCATTCAAGGTTAGAGCCTAGTTCCTTGTCTTGAAGGCTTACAGAGTTGCTGTCACTTCTGTTAATTCTTGTGGACAAGTGAGTTGCTGCTAAGGCTTGGTTGGCTGTGATAGGTCATGGGAACCAAGAGAGCAAGTAAGAATATTTACACCATCATTGTTTTCCCACAAATAAAGAAGAGTAACCTCAGAGGGAGAAGAGGTCTCCCCAAGGAGTGTTCCTTAATAGCTCTTCCTTCCTTACCTCCAAATTCTGGTTCCATTATTCTCCATTGATAGTGCTGATATCTGTTCTCCCATTTCTATGCTCTCCCAGTGCCACTTCATTTATCCACTTCTTTCCTATTTATTCATCCACTCAACAAATGCTTATCAGACATCTGCCATGGGCCAGGTCCTGTGCTGATGCAGGAAACATGGTCTGCATGTTCTCCCAGGACCACCTGCATCCACTCTAGACACCTTCCGCCCTTCTTTCATGCAGTCAGGAAGCATTCCTTAAAGGGCCAAATATGACTGCACTTTTCCCTTCAGCCATCCCTACCAGCCTGTGCAAGGTGCAAGTTGCTCCTGACCTTATCCTGCCTACCCTTCAGGTTCTTCTCTGATTTTCCTGCAGCCCAAATCCAGCCTCCTGAAACCATTTGCGAGACAGCACATGCCTGATACATGTTCTCACCTCTGGACCTTTGCTTAAACAGCTCTTCCCACAGACAGTGCCCTTGTCCTGCCTGGAGAGCACTCATTGCATCTTCCAAGACTCTTCTCACAGGTCCCTATGAAACCTTTCTTGAACCCCATCCCTGACCCCATCCCCAGGTAGGGGTGCCTCCCTCCACTGGGCCTCACTATATTACCTATGTGGATTCAGCTGTAGCATCTCTAAGCCTTACACATTTGCCTGCCTTCCCGCTCTGAGCCTCTTGAAGCCAGGAAGCATCCTTTACTAGTCTGAGTCTCCTTGACGGATCCTTAGCATGGTCCCTTGAGGGGATGAAGACACCTAAAATTCTTCCAGAAGCACCTCAGTGAAAAGGGAAGAGGTTGCTGGTAGGAAGAAGAAGTTGAAATCAGTCCAGCCCTGTTTTGAAGCAAGGACTGTGTCCTAATTGTCTCCATTTATGTTTAGAATGTTGCCTGGCACAGAGTGCATGCTCAGGAAACCATTGTTGGATAAAGTGAAAGAACGAGTCAAGGAGAAGTCAAGCCTCCTAACTCCTGTCCCGGGGCTCTTTTCTGGGGAACACCATTGCGTCGTTGGCAGTGTCTTCATGCCGAATGAGAAAATCCCACCCTTTAATAACAGTGAAGGCTGTTGCATGTCCAGCGTAATAGAGCAAGCTATTCTGTATTGACTTAAGATTTCCTGTCCTTATGTCATGGATGCAGAGCAAGCAATGTTCGGCCTCTCTTCCACAAGGGTCCAGTTTTTCTGGATCAGGGATGGCAAATTCAGTGCTGAGAGGCCCGTGTACCTCGACTCTACCTCTGCACACTTGTTTTTTTTTTTTTTTTTTTTTTTTTCTGAGCACAAATGAAGCCACAGAATTATTCTTAACACAACATTCCAACCAATCATTTCAAATCAATTTCACATAAGGTGAAGTTTGTTTGGCGTCCTTGTCCAAGAGCTCCCCATCCCTAACCTGTATTTGACAGCTACCCCGCTCACCATCTGCCATTCCTGACTCCACCTGCAGGCTCATTAACACCTCTTGAGTAACGCAGATGCCAGAACTGCTTCTGGAGTTAGAATGGGGTCTGCAGGGCCTGGACAATACTGTGAGCTCTGCTTTCCTGTGAGAGGTATCCACCCAGGGCTCCCAAAGGTTTGCTGGCTATTAAAATTACATACCTTGGATAATATTAAAAATGCTAATGTGCTGTAAAACTTTCTGTGTGCAAGAATCTTACCTGAACAGAAAAGGCGATGAGCCCGTAACGGCTGGCTTTTCATCTTCTCGATGGATTTTATTACGGCAGTAACAAGAGCAATTCCACTTAACAGACTCTTGTCAGGGAACAGTTACAGTATATTATAACTCTGAATGAGAAACAATCCCTGCCCCATACAAATTTGGAGTAGCTGGGGGGAAAGTGAGAAGCAAGAAATACAGCCTATCTGTATTATTCCCATGAAGCTTTTTGAGGGAGATGGAGTTGAGGATGAGCTGGGGTAGGGGAGGAGGTGGCAGATTAATTAAGGAGGCAGAGTGCATGATTCCATTAAGTCATTCTCCAGCAAGGCATAAAATGGGCTCTTAAGAGGAGTCCAGCAATGCAATTTGTACCCAAGATTGGGGCATAGCATCTGCCACGCCTGTTATAAATGCAAACTTGGCACTGGTAATTTTAAGTAAGTTGGAGAGCTTGCTTGCCCTGTAAGAGGGAAGAGGGCTTTTAGCATCAGGAAAATGATTCTGGTACCCAGACCAAATGAGGCTGTGGAGGTATTGCAGCAGGAGAGAAAGTCAGGCATGGATTGTTCTCCTGAATTTTCTGCTTCTTGACCAATTCAGTCACTAATCTCCTCTCTAACATGCTGTAAGCTTTTCTGATACCATCAAAGCATCAGTGACAGCAGCTCTGATGCCAACTGAGTCCAGTCAGTGGCTGGTTTCCCCTTTCCCACCTGCCTGCTTGCCAGGAATTAGAAGATTGATTTCATCTTTTGCTTCCCTCCCTCCTTCCCTCTCTCCCATCCTTTCCTTCCTTCCTTCTGTGTTTTAATTTTTAAGTGGTCTTGCTAGGGATTGATTCTTCTCCCCCCACAAAGACATATTCAATTTCTAATCCCCTCTTTTAGTTTCCTCATTTCTAAAGTAAATACTATGTAATGGGTTGGCTTAAACAATGAGAATTTATTGGCTCACATTTTGAGACTAGGAGAAGTCCAAAATCAAGACATCAAAAAGGCGATGCTTTGCTTCAAACACTGTGGGGTTCTGTGGCTGGCTGCCAGCAATCCTTGGTCCTGAGTTCCTCTGTCACATGATAATGAACATGGCAGCTTCTCCTGGCCTCTCTCTTCTCTTCAGGGCTCTTTTATCTTTCAGCTTTTAGCTGCTCCTTCTGTGGCTTTTATCTCTCTGTGACATTCCCTACAAGCCTTCAGTAATAGGATTAAAAACCCATCCTGGGCCACACTTTATCGGAAGTAACCTCATCAAAAGGTCCTACTTACAAGGCTTCACATCCACCAAAATGGATTAAGTTTAAGAACATGCTTTTCCTGTGTGTAGAACCTTTATTACAATTGATGATAGCACATTTTTACAGTTAATGTATATAAAACTATAGTTCATGGATTAACTTAGGGTTCACTCTTTGTGTAGTGTAGTTCTATTTTAAAAATTTTTAAAAAAAGTTTGTTCTTTCACCATATATACAATCTAACCTTTCCCCTTTAAACCACATTCAAATATATATTTCAGTGTTGTTAATTGTGAGGCATGAATAATAAAGTGGTATATGGGAATCTTGTATTTTATGCATGACTGTTCTGTAAGCCCACAACTTCTCTTACCAGAGGGGAAAAACATGTTTTTCTGGGGTACATAGCTCCAAACAACCATATCCTCCATCCTGGAGATTTGAACCCATTTGTAAACAGGGTCTTTGAAGTTGTTCTTAGTTAAGATAAGGCCAAACTGAATCAGAGTGGGCCTTAATCCAATATGACTGGAGTGCTTAGGAGCAGAGAAAGTAGGAGACAGAAGGAGACAGGTGGCCATGTAACAGAGGCAGAAACTGAGTTATTATGGCTGATAAACCTCTACCAGAATGCTTCAGACTTGGGAGGAAGCAGAGCCCTGCCAACTCCTTGGTTTTGGACTTGTAACCCCCGCAAACTCTGAGTCAGTAAATTCCTGTTGTTTAAGCCAAGCAGTCTGTGGTACTATGTTATAGCATCCCTGGCAAACTAAGACATAAAGACACACCCTTACAGAGAAGTTTCACCCATTCACAGAGGCTGGAATTGGGGTCCGCTGGCAGGTCTTGCTTCCCATTTTCTTGCAGGATGGCTTCCAGGTCCCTGGGCAAACCTCTGTTGTCCCTTGTAGGACACAGGTTTGTGCTTCCTCAGGCCATATCTTAAACCTAGCTGACCCAGTTGGCCTCTCCTGCTTTGGATCAGCCTTCACCTCTGATGCATTCTCCATGTTGCTATCCAAGATGGTCATTGACATGGCTATTGCCACTTACTCTGCTTTGCTAAGAAAAGGGAAGTTGAATCCTGGCCTCTTGTAAGAATTAGCAAAGGTGAGTGCTGAAATTTCAAGGTGCTTGATTGAGGGGCCTTGAGGTGGGACAGGCTAAGTATGAGGCTTGCAGCCTAATGGACGTTGAAATCATTTATTATGTTGGAATGAAATCTCATTCATAAAACTGAGGCAGAAAATGTTTGTCATTTATTCACTGGTTCACTCTTCAAAATATTTGAGTATATGTTCTGTGCCTGGTGTCTTACCAGGGTAGGTTTTAGATCAAATCAGCTCTTCCAGTGGATTATTTAGAAGTCCATATTTGACCAAATTTAGAAAAGTCCCACTCTCTTGGTAGAGACACAATCTTAAAGTGCTTTTCTAATATATTTGGAATCTATCTACAGATATGCCCCAGTTAAGGCTGAATTGCATAATGGCTTTGCAGCAAGTGGAAGGTCATCTAGGAGGTGCAGAGGATTCTTCAAAGAAGCACCACCTTACTAAGCTTGCTGGGATAACACCCATGGCTAGGGGAAACAAGCAAGCAAAATCACGTTTTCTGGGTGTGATAGTTAAGTTCATGTGTTGACCTGGCTAACTTATGGTGTCTAGTTGTTTTGTTAAGCAAGCACTGGCCTGATTGTTACTATGAGGGTATTTCATAGGTGGATCAGCATCTATAGTCATGTGGTTGTCTCTATGGCTGATTGCATCTTCAATCAAGAAAGGAGATTACACTTGGCAGTGAAGGGGGTTTCCTTGTCCAATGAGTTGGAAGTTCCAAAGTCAGAACTGAGGATTTCAGCAGTAAGAAAGAAGACTTTGTATCTCTTTTTTAGCCAGCCAGCTTCTCTTAGGCAATTAAACTTTACCTTCATCGAAGTTTCCAACTTGTGGCCTGTACTACGAAATTCAAACTTGCCCATCTACATGGTTGCATGAGCCAATTTCTATAATAAATCTCTTAATATTTATATATTGATATTGGTAAACATGGGGATTCTCTGCTCAATGCACACAATGACCAATACCTGTGACACTGGGGTTTCATAGGGAGAAAGAGCTTTATTGCCAAGAGCAAAGCAAGGAGGACACAAGGTATGGGCCTTAAATCTGTCTCCCAGAACTACAGTAACTCTGAGAGTTTTGTAGTATCCAAAGACAGGCAGTTTTAGGATAATGAGTATAATGGCTTGAGATGGCAAAGTTAGAAGTAGACTAATTATTGAGCATGCACAGATTGATTACCTGCCTAATCATAGATCGTGTGGAATGATTTTTAATATAGTAATGAAGTATAGGTCACTTGTAGGTTATAGTTTAAGCTATTGTACACGTCAAGTGGGTCTATTTGGTTAGAACTAGCTTAATCTTGTGAGATAGAGAAGGAATTGGAGTGGGTTAGTTCTGGGTTGACTCAGGTTCCTTCATTAATAAACATTAAGGGGTTGCCTATGTGATCACAAGATGACAAAGTTGTGAAACAAGATAAGGAGGTACAAGCGAGGTCAGTCATGAGTTATCATGAGCTTTTATAGTCACAAGGTAAAGATTATATAGTTATAAATAAAGCATCATTATCAAAGATCAAGGCATCTGAATTACAGTTCAGTGAATTTCACTAGTTTCAGGTATTTACTTTTGGCTATGCTACAATATACTAGAAGGTAAAAAGCATCTATATAATGAGTCAGTAACTACAATCCTTTGTCAACTCTTAACTCTTGGTTACAATATGGATGTGTGTGTGTTCTTTTGGTCTGTTTCTTTCTCTAGAGAAGCCTAATATCCTGGGCATCAACTTGACTTCCATCACTTCAGCCTTTATTTCTGGCTCACCCATGGGACATCCAAACAAAACTGAGGGTGTGGAATGAAGCTTGGGGTCTTTACCCACCAGCACACATTTAATGTGAATTTTAACTCGATGCTTGCCATGGATTTGCCAAGGGAGCTGTGAATCAGCGTTCCAAGAGGAGCCAGTTCTTTTCTACCCAAGGGAAGATAGAGAAGCAGAACTGGGGAGTTTAAGGAGAGATGGGGGAGAAGGTTAGAGCATAGGATGGACCTACCAGAAGCACGAATGGTTTTATTCAACCAGAAGACCAAGGATGATTGTATGCATGTGTTGAAGGTGGGGGAGTCTGATGTTGGAGAAGTAAAGCTTACCTGCATTTCAGCTGTCACGATGGTGACCAAATGGCAGCGGTCAGCATGCCTGGGAACTGGGGATGGCCAGGCTCTGGGTTAGCGCTTCTGTGCGTTATCATGTCCAGGCGTCGCAGCTGGTCTGTCATGCAGAGACAAAGGAGGACATTTGAGCACGTGGAGATGGAGTTGAACTGCCCATGGCCAAGCTTCTGCTTCACTGCCAAGCTCCAGCCCCCGAGTACATGGAAGGCCGGCCGGCAGCACCAGTATCTCAAGGAGTGTTGGGGAGATTTGGTGTCGCCTTTAGGACTTGGCAGTCCAGGATGATGAAGCAGAGCCTGGGACAGCCTGACATGGGCAGAGATAAAGTAGAAGAGAAAATAGCTATAGAGACCAAGTGTGGAAACTTGAAAGTGGCAAAGGAGATGGGCAAATGCTTTTCCTCTAAATGATTCTCAAAGTTGTTCTGGCCTAAGTAAAATATTTCTCCAACCAAGGGTGGGAAAACAGGTTGGGAGGTATTTGTCTCTCTGTCCTAAGGGTCAGTGTTTTTTTCTGAGAGTGATCTCCCAGAACGTCTCCACCTTGAGGAAGGGGGCATTGCCGATTATTTCTCTTATTTTTGTTAAAGGAGGAGATGCTTTGGAACCTCCTGTAAGAGTGAACTCCAATAAACTAAACATTTTTTTAGGAATCCAAAATGCTGTTACTTTTCAAACAGCAGTAACAAATTGTTTTGGAGTTTTGGTGTTAGAAGATGTATCCCAATGGTGGTGATGGTGGCACAATATTGTGAGTATAATTAACAGCACTGAATTATATATTTAAATGCGATTAAAAGGGAAATTGTAGGTTGTATGCATGTTACTAGAAGAAAAATTTAAAAGAAAACCACATAGGACAGTACAACATATACAGTGAACCCTAATGTAAGTCTTGGACTATAGTTAATAGTACAATGATAAAAATGCCCTTTTATGAATTGTAACACATGTCCCACACTAATGCAAGTTGTTAATAATAGGGCAGCATATGGGAGCTCTGTACTTTATGCATGATTTTTCTGCAAATCTACAACTTCTCAAAAAAAAAAAAAAAAAAATCTTCAGCCTTTGATCAGTTTCTCCCCTGCAGCCTATCCCATGTTGATATATCTATTAGTTCACTATTACTTTTACTGTCCAATACATTATCCCAAACCTTAGTGACTTAAAATAATATTTTTTATATAAAAAAGGTATCCTACCACAAGTTTCATTCCAGAACTTTTCCTTTAATAGCCAAGGTATAAACTCCTGCAGCAGCAGAAGCCAATAAAACTGACAGCAGACCCTGAACTAGAGTGGCACAAAATCTGCCGTGTCATAAAGAGAATAAGAACATCGTTAGATCTGCCTTTTTACGTATACTTTGATGTCCTCCGTCTGCGAGAGGATACAGGGTTGGTTATATTTGTGGAGTCTTAAAAGTTATAAAATCATTGAAAAATATATGACTGTGTACAGAGTCCTCCAAATGAAATATTTTCACTATGCAGTTCAGACCTGGGTGGTAACCGAGAATTCAGGGCACATCGGGCTGCTGCATTATTTATGATATGCTGCTCCTATAAACATGTGAGCAATATTAGAAGGCATCTGAGTGGAAAAACTGATTATTTTTGTTATTTGGTGCCTTTGTTATATGGCGTCTCTCATGTTGGTTATCAGAGGCACTTCATGTGGCTGGCAAAGACCATTTTTCCATGTTGACAAGATTCTGCTGTAGTGTGAGATAGTAATATTATTAAGCGTTATGAAGCTGGGATTTTTAAAAGGGGGCAAGTATTTCAGGACACCCCCGCACACACAAACACAAGCACACAGCTGGCCATTCCGTCTCTGTAAAGGATCACATTCCTTTGTGAATTATAGCAGAAGCACAACGTTTTCAGGGACTGGGGAGGCAGTGCCAGACAGTCCTGACAAGGGAATGCAGAAATGGAGGTCTGGAGACCCCAGGCTCCAAAGAGTGGTTGTGTCTCCTTGAGCCTCAGTTTCCCCTTATGGCAGGTGTTCTTACCTTTTTTGTTCCACGGACCCCTTTGCCAGTCAGGTGAAAGCCATGGACCCCTTACTAAGTCCACACTACACTGTGCATTATTTAGTAAATACATCACAGCCACACCAACACGTTCCCACAAGAATGTTTTTTTGAATTTCAGTTCAAGCTATGGACCCCTTGTTAAGAACCCCTGTCTTAGGGCAATGAGCTCATGAGATTATCTAGGGAATGATTCCAAATGATAAGCACATACAAGTGTTTTGCATACTTTCAAGTACTAGATCATAGGGTACTTAGTCAAATTCAAATAAGAGGCAGGTGTGTTGAGGTTGGGGCAAGGCAGGGGGAGACAGGAGTTGGGTGACGGGATTGAACCTGGTTCCAGATCCCAGTCGGCCTCGGGGATCCAGATCCCAGATTGGTTCAGTTCACAGACAGTTGGCTCTGGAGGTACAAGAAGGAACAGTGGGGAGCTGGGGGTGGAAACAAAGGCTCTGTGTTTGTAGCATCTTTCCAGGGAATTCTGGAGGCAGAGGGCAGGCATTAAACCCAAACCCCAGAGGAGGCTGTATCTATACTGAGGCTTTTAGTGCTGCTACAAGTGAACCCCAGGCAAATCAGAGGGAGAAGCGAACTTTGGACAGCATGCAGGGCATGTGCCTGGCCAGCAGGTGAGCAGACCTGAGCTCCCCGGTGAGCTCTTTCTCTCTCCACATTCTCTCGCTCTCACCTGGCTTGTCACATCTGCTCAGATGAATCGCATCTGCAGGTGGGAGACTTGAGGTGATCTCTCACTAGGATCTATAACCCGCGTTCCCTCTTCAGCATTTGCTTTTGCTTGAAAAACCCAAACAAGGCAGGAGACAAGAGGTTGAGCGCATTGCTGGAGAAGCCCATTTCTCAGAGCTGCAGAGGCTACGTGAGAAACTCCTGCACAGGGTGTGAGCAGTGCCGTCCATACTGCAGGCACTCAGCTCATTAGCAGATCTGTCCTTGGAGAAGCAGTTCGTTCCCTGCCCTTATATGTTTCCATGACACCGGTGCCAAGCTGGCTGACAAAATCCAAAAAATACTGGTGTGCTCGAAGCAATAACCCCCAAAACTCACTCTGAAGATGGCAATCAGTTGCTTGCTCTGCCAACTTCCTTATTTATTTTCATTTCAGATAAAATGGTTCAGAAGAGTACATAGTTCAACAGATGATACTTTTAATTTAAAACAGAACAGATTATATTCATTCTATACGCAGATATGACAAGAATGAGTTACATTTTATTTGTGAGGCATTTGCTATTCCCTTCTCTTACAGATAACTCATTTTTGAGAATCTTCAATGTTGGTGTATAGTGAGATTGATATACCTGGTAAGATGAGAACTCAGGCATGCGCACACACATGCCCACAGCCACCCAAACATCTAGTTGAAAGCTTACAAATCAAAGATTAGAATGTGTACCCAGATCTTGCAGCGTTATTTATTTTCCCTCCAGGATTTGGCAAGCCTTAGGCTTGGTTTCTTACTTCCACTCAAAGCTCCAAGGCCTGATTCTCCACTACTGTGGGTATCATTTATGCTGTATTTGGAACAGCCATTACTGTGTCTGCCTTGATGAGCTATTTTAAGGAACAAATGTTACAAAAACGGAGTCCCAAGACCCAGATTGTACTTCAAAGAGGATACTGCATCTTCCTGATATAAATATGAATATTTGGGGTTTTATGAAGAGAACAGGCAGGGAGAGCTTCCCAGAGCACTTGAAATTTCAGCTGTGAAACACTTCCCTCTCAATGGGGCAGACCTGACTGACTAATTTTTACTAAAGCGTTAATAACTGATAGAGTGTGAAGAGGTATTTCCTCAAAGAGAAACACAGTTTTGTCTATATTTCTAAGCCCAGCTGAGAATAAATTTATACTGGTTGGTCTTTGTAAGAGGAAATTTAAGCTCTAGGGAGTGGCCTTTCCAGAAACCTTTATGTCATACCACCTGGCTGTCTCTTCTGTTCCTAAAGACAACAGGGAGGAAAAGAAGGTCCGTCGTATTCAAGTTTTCTGGTAGGCTGGAGGCTTTTCTGTTATGGGCATTTCTGCTATGAGGAGCCATCCCGCTCCAAGCTCCTGGGACACTGTTAGTTTTCCTGCAATGCTGACTGGCTGTTTCTCTGGTTCCACTGTGGGTCCGGGGTTCTTTGAAAGTTGGAGCTCTCTCTTAATCATCTTTAGCTTCCTAGCACCTGCCCTAGGAACTGCACTGTTGGACGTACCAAAGCCACCTTCTTTGGTTGAGTGAAGGGGAACTAATACATCTTGCACCCCTGTGATGCTGGGCCTTTGTCAAACATTATCTCACCTGCATTTCACAATAAACCTGATGGGAGGGCACTAGCCCTGTTTCATGTAGGAGGAAACAGAGGCATGCTGGTGCTCACTGAACACAGGAGAAGCAGCTGGCGCTCCTTGGCTGGGGGTGTCACAAGATCATTTGTTCACATCCCAGAGTGTCATAGATAGCTCTGTTAAGACCAGTAAGACCTAAACACTGGCAAACATGCATTTTAGAAACTTTTAAAAGATGGTGCCAGTTGAGCCCTGAATCTCAGCAGAATTGCAATACCTAAGACTATATTAAGGCCAAGAAAAGTAGTGAAGTATAATATGGTAAATCTTCATACTTTTCCAAAAGAAAAAAAAAGTAGAGAGAACCTTAATCCTGTGGTCAGAAGACCTAAGTTCTGGCCCAGGCCCTGCCACTAATCCTCTTTGCCATGACGCTGCCTTGATAACTACTGCAAGAAGGAGATGAGAGCTAGCCCCTCTGTGGCTTGGAGATATCTGGGGTAAGAGTTCAAAGGTATTGGAGAGAATAGAGTGGAACACAGAGTCTTGTTCTAACGGCCCTAGGACCCTGGCATGGGAGAGAGATGGGCAGAGTAATGGGATGCTGTAGGTCTTGTCCCTGCCTGCCAGCCCCACCCACCTCCAGGAGTAAGAGCTCTGCAAACTGAGCGGCCAGCGGCCAGTGGCCAGCACACCACATTTAGACATGTCTTAATTTTTCACATATGAAAATCAGAACGACTTCGGAGAGAAAATTTCTCTTGTGGGTGTGCCCTGGAATTTCATAGAAGTGGAAATTCCAATCAAAGCCAAATCCCTATCTCTTTGAAATGGTCACACATGCATAGAATTTAAATAATGGGTATGGCCCCTTTCTAATTGGCTTGTCTTCTTTGAGCCCTTTCCTTATGCTGCTCTCCCAGCTACTGACATTATTCAGCAGTTTAAACTTCAAATTGTTCAGCCTCGGGAGTCCTCAGAGCTGTGAAATTAATCTCAAATGTTCTAGGAAGAAGTAGAAGATTCTCCAAGCAGCGTGACATGAAAAGTTCCAGACATTGGTCATGAGCAAGGAAGTTATTTGAGCTTGGGGCAGGAACGTGGGCCAGGGCAGATAGAGAGTGCATTGGGAAGGACAGTTCCATGGGATGTGCAAGTGCAGGGAAGCTGACTCCATGGTCTGCTCAATAAAAAAAAGCAGGTAAAAACTCATGGATTTCCAAAGGATTTTAAGGCTAGCGACATTCCTTTGGGAGGCACTTGGGCTTTGTTGGTGAATGCCCTGAGTTGTAGCAACTGACTGAGATTCAGAACATGTAGCCCAATGTTTGAGTCATTTACTAGCTATGTCAATGTGAGCAAATGACCTAACTTCTTTGTGTCTCATTTTCCTCATTTTTAAATGGAAGAAAACAAAAGAAACTGCCCTGTAGGTAGGGTAGTTTGGAGACCTGACCCTTGTGAATTTGCTGTGTCCTTGAGGAGGTTTTGGCCTCCCAGGTGACATCTTCTAAACAGAAAGGGTGGGAATGGGAAATTTCTTCCACTCCACCCAGTTACGCAGTGAATTTGTCAAAACTTCCTTCACATAACCTTCTCAATGGATCCAGTTCAATTTTAAAGAGCTCATTGCCTATTCAAAGTCAAATATAATAGATTGAGCATCCGCACAAGGGATTATATTTGCAAAATTTCACATAACCCTCCCAACAGACAGGTTCACGCCACCTTCCTGGACCTCATGCTGGTGAATCCCAACAGACCAGGTCTGTCCTGATGAGTGACCCAACCTGTACGCTGTAACAACTGGTCAGATATGAATCCTAGTCACCCAGGAATGGAGCACAGGTTCCTTTAAAACTGGCTCTGAAGAACCTCAAAGGAATGAATTGATTGGCCAATCACCTCCCTTTATCCACCAGTCTTCCCTTTTGAATGCTAACTCAAGGGCAGATCTGATATACAAAAAGGTAAGACGGAGTCCCCAGGGCCAGCTAGAGCTGTCTCACCAGAGGATGGGGCCTTGAGCAGGGAGATGGAAGCCCCAGAATATTCTTCCCAAACAGCCAGCATTGACAACATGGCTTCCGTAGCATGTCAGGCCTTTGGAGACATCCTCTAACTTAATTCTGACATGAAGTCTGCAGCGATGCCATTGGGAACTTGGTGACTCATCAGGGCATGGTTTGGCGACATGGTAGAGCTCTTTTTCCCCTTTTATTCCTTCTCCCCACCCATAGTTCCTTCACCCCTCCCTCTACTGCACCTCTGGCTCTTCATCTCTTGGGAGTTAACCTGCACTCAGAGGCTGGGGTGAGATGTTAAGATTCAAGCCTCACTTCATACTTGGCCAATAAGCTCCAGGAAGGCCAGAGGTCAGATTGTGTCATTGAGATAATACTCCTGGAGTGATGACTTTAAAAAGCAAACCATGCAGGCATGTGTGCAATATGTGTGCTACACACGGAATTTGTAATATATAGTAGAGAATGGATAGTTACATATCCATTCAGAAAAATATCCATCTGGCACCTGCTTAGCAGTAAAGAGTTTATGAAGCACTTTCATAGATATTTTGCATTTGACTTGCAAAACTGCTTGAGAAGATGAGTACTTTTATCCCACCTACAGTTCCAGGTGTTTAGGCCCTTCCCCAAAGCCCATGGCAGGTACCATGGTTGGCCCTTAGAGACATACCTCTCAGTGATGCAAGGCTCCTCCCTCCACCCCATCTGCTCTCCACAAATTGCTGAACCTGCATTCACCAACATGAGGTCTAGGGTGGTGGCGTGAAAGTGCCTAATTGTGCAGCAATTGGCAAAGCTGGTAAAGGCCTAGGACCACCAGGAATTATCAGGGCTTTTATCTTTGGACTCATCTGATTTCTTGATATTTTAACCCTTTGGCCTCTGCTCTCCTGGTGGATTTCTGGACTGCTTGCTGATTAGGTGGACTTTCTTGGGGCCCAATCAGCTTTACAGATCACTAACAATCCCTGTAGCTGACCTTTCCTCTTCCCCTCCAGCCCCCTATCCCTGATTAATAGAGAGGTTGTGGGCATTTAATGGAAAATAATGGCAGAGTGGATTTTTTTTAAAGCCTTGGGATGATCCAGCTGTAGAAAGTTTTTTTTTTTTTTTAATCTTTTTTTTTCTTTTTCAGTCCTACTGGTTTCATTTTTTTTATGGTGGTTAGTCCTAATCCTTACAACTAATAAAGAAAACTATCCAGATGAAAGGAAACTATCCTGTTGATAGTCACTCTTCCCACAATAATTGTTTGAGTAAACAATTACTTGTCCCTTTGTTTCTCTTTTTTTCCTTGTGATTCATAAAATATGCCCAGCAAATTTAATCATAATGTGGCACTTCTGTATCCATTATGAAGCAAAGCTTGTCATTTGGGGCTTTCTAGAAATTCTGCTATTGCTCCTCCTTTGATGACGCCCAGATTCTCAGGTCTGTTTCCCATCTCTCCCAAGATCCAGACTTGCCACACCAGCTGCCCGCTGGGTGTGTCCACCTAGTGTCAAGAGGTTCCAAGTCCTGCTTTTCTGGCTCCTCAACTACTCCTCTCCCTGGGGGAACCCATCTGTGAGCACAGGACACCTGCGCTGTAGTAGAGCTATGTAGACTCCTTTCCCAATCATGTGTCCAATGAAGTACCAAATCCTGCAGATTATTTCTTCACAACCTCTTCTCCCACCCCTTCCCTTTGCCCCCATCCTATTATCCCAGATATTCTTTCTTAACCTTTGGACAAGTAGCCAAGAGTGGACTCTTGACTTATACAACCTTATCAGAGGCTCATTGGTTTGCAGTCTGCCAGCTATAACCCTCTCACAAATATTCTAATGGTTATTTGCAAAACCCACTACTCTCATCATGTTGCTCTCTTGCAGAATTTGTCTGTGGCCAGCCTTGGTTTATGGATTAAGTTTTCACTCCCACCCTTGGATATTCAAGGCACTTCACAGTCCACTCCAAACTGGTTTCACAATATTTCCCAAGATTCCTCCCCCTCAGAAAGAAAAACAACCTTGCATTCCACTTTTCCTAACATACTTGTAATTCTTCACATTTGTGGCTTTCATTTATCTATCCCATAATTATCGGACTAAATTTAAATGCCAAGAACTATGCAAGTCTTGGTGAGGTAACAGTGAACAAAATACAGCCTCTTTGTGCTGGAAAACTACGGGCCTATTCACCCTGTTTCTGGATCAGGGGTGGCCCCCTTCCCTCTGGTGACCGCTTTTGCTGAAGTTTTGCAGTGAAATGGACATATCTAATGTGCATTATTCCTTTGAGAAGCATTATCCAATAGGTACCAAGCACTTCCAAAGTGTTCTTGCCCTTTCACCAAATAATCCCACTTTTGGGAATCTAAAGATGCAATCAAAACTAGAGAAAATTAGTTTTAAATTACATAACATAATGACATGATAGCATCAGTAACAACAGTAAAAGACCTCTAAATTCTACTGCATGCACTTTTCCCTTCAATTTGTAAGTACAAAGAGCCTCTGAAAACATGGGAAAATGCGTATCTTGCATTATTTGAAAAAAAAATTAGACACATCATATACATGTGCATTTATTTATTTTTTCATAATTCTATTTAACAAATGATTTTAAAATTGTATATAGCAAAAAAGACAAATACACTAAAATATTTCTAGTGATCATCTTTAGAAAGTAAGTAATGGGTAATGCCTCTCTTCTTTTCACATTTTTGTATCTTCCAAAATTTTAATTTAATAAGAATGTATTTAAGGAGGCTCAAGGAAGCGAACCCTGGACCTCCCATGTGGGAAGCAGGTGCTGAACTGCTTGAGCCACATCTATTCCCCTCTCCCTCATTTTTTTTTTGAAGATTTATTTTATTTCTTTATTTCTCCCCCTCCCTCATTGTTTTGTGCTCTGTGTCTGCTCTCTGTGCAACAGGACAGAAAGGTCATCCACTTTAAAACCAGACGCAGATGCATTGGGAGCCTTACTTCAGAACTTCCACCCGTGGATCTTTGACAATTTAATTCAGCTTTCTGAGCAGGGATGATAAAGTCCACCTCATGGGCAAATGCTTGCAGAGACTAGAGAAGGGAAAAAATTACTTGCCTAACGTGAGTCCAATGTGGTTGCTTTTTATTATAAGTCTGAGATTTCTGATGAGCTAAAATTCAGGAGAAAATTGTGCAATTGCTGCCAGTGCCTTTTTTCCTTGAGCAGGGTGAGATTCATTGTCATAACCTTTCCTGGAGGGTAGTAAATTCTATGTATGTCACCTCTCTAACCCGTTCAATGCAGTTCTCTATCCCAAATCCCCCTGGCTACCTGAGGATGGCACGAAATTACTTAGATTTATTATTAGGTTAATTTATATTTGGGTTCTAAAGTGTCACACAAGTGAACATTGAGGAAGCCATTTACCTTCCCGAGAGGGTCCACAAAGACCTACAGCTGCATAATGGAATCCCGTGGGGGTGGGGTGGGGTGTGGGGTGTGGGCAACGTCAGAGCAAGTAAGTCAGAATCTCTAGAGGTGGAGGCAGGAATCTGTGCTTCTTACAAGCTTCCCCAGGTGGTTCTAAGGTGCAGTCAGGGTAGAGCCTGTTCTAAGCAGTCGGGGTAGAACATGACTGCTTCATATGCTGGGAAAGGTCATTCAATTCAAGCATGTGCACAAATGGAAGGAACATGAGCAAATCCTCAGAAGCAGCCAGAGCAGGGCCCTGAGTGAGAATACTGCACAGCTGCAGGAGAGTCTGCGGGAGCTGAGAACATGATTTGTTCAGGAGAGAATTATATAATAGATGATAGATTCCAGGGGCCATCCACTCAGCAAAGACTTAGCTTCCATTTTCCCAACTGACCTTCCGAGACCTGATTTTCATGTTCAGATGAGGTGGCTGAGACTCGGGAAGTTAAATAACTTGTCAAGGTCACATAGTGAGGGTATGGGTGCCAGGACTTGAACTCAAGTCTGATTCTTAAATTTTCCTCTTAATTGCTATGTGGTCTTGCTTCAGCAAAACTAAGTGAAGCCATCTTATGGATGGTCTTGAACACTCTTTACATATTTTATTTTTTGAAAGCAAAATGCCATCTTTATCACAATAAGGCTGAGCATAGAGAATGTGGCTTATGTTTTCAACCAAGTAGGCTTTGCAATACCTAGTTAATATTTTTGTCTCTAGGAAAGTTTTGACTTTTCAGACAAGCCAGAATCACATTCTAAGTGGGCACATCTGTCTTGGTTTCTTCTGTGTAAACAAACTGGATTCTCGGCTTCACTGAGCAAAGGGGAGATATCTCCACTCTTGATTTTGCCTTTTTTCAGACTGGGCAGGTCTCCACTGTCCAAGGCTGAAAGAACATACGCACAACTATTTACCTTCTTGCTGTGATCAAATGTAATCTAGAAAGAACTGTAGGCAGAGATTGGACCAGACCCTCAGAGGTGAGAAAACAGAAGCCCACTAGCCTGGTTGCCACATACAAGACCGTTTTCGCTTCTGCTTCATCAAACGGGGATGAGGAAACATTTGTGTATGGGGGCAACATAGGGGCATAGTGTGGACTTTCAAATCATGCAGGGATGAGTGTGACTCCTTGTTTTGTCATTTAAAAGTTCAGTGACCTCTCACGTATTACTTAATGTTTCCATTTCTAACCTTGTATCTGTTTCATGGTTATTAAATGAGATAGATTCTTGCACAAATGAGGTCCTCCACTAAATCGTAGTTCCCTCTAATATACATCTAATATATATCTTAGAACTGAGAGGTGTTAAAACTTCCATCTTGATAAAAATGATTCAACCTGATATTGGTTTCTCAGGAGAGAAGAAATGGGTGTAGGTCAATGAATGGGAGAATTTTTACAGTGTACTGTTTGGTAACCCCTAAATTTTGAGAACTGTAACATACTTCTCTTTGCAGTAAGCAATTATTTTTGGAATAAATCTAATAGAAGCAGAAAATAATCATCTATTTTGTATTTGCCATCTTGAATGGGAAGAATTCTACAGAAGAGAAGAATGACTAAAGTGCATTAATTTACTAAGCAATAAATCTTTGGGTTTAATTGTCTACCTACAGTGCAAGAAAAACTCTCAAATGATTCCAGATTTCAAAGAGCTTGTGGATATTATGTACTTCCATAGGGTCTTGTTATGGGATGAGAATTACTGAAAGGATAGATTTCTTTATGGTACTTTAAAAAATAATATATTTTATTATGGAAGTTTGGGCATTCTAAAAATACTCTCAGTATTAAAGCCTAAGTGCTGGATAAAATAATTTAGAATAATCTTTAAATGCACAGCTGAATGAAGAAGAAAATATGGGAAATATTTTCAGGCACCAATTCTCCCCTTGTCAAAAACAAAAATAAAAACAAAGAAAAACAAAACAAATGAGAATGAATCCAGACAGGTAAACAAGTGAAGCTGGCACCTGTCCTGTGGGGATCTTCTAGTCCAATTGAGCTGGGGCTTCTATTGAGAAGAAAAGAAGATAAAGTTTCTGTCCCTTAAAAGGGGAAAAGGTAGCTAGAAAACCCATGAATAAACCTGAGACCCTCAAAGGGAGGCAGCCAAAGTGACAGAACCAGGAAAAAAAAACTTCCCTCACAAAGGGAGACTGTAAGAAAATCAATCATAGCCTTGGCATTCGGTAGAGGGGCTACAAGTTGCATTTCCTAAAAATGTGAAGTTACAAACAAGTCCTCACATAGGTGTCTGAATAGAATTTGCCTTTTATTGGTGGCCCAAGAAGACACACATTTAAAATGCAGTTTAATTTGTTCAATATTGGTAGCTGCCCTGACTCTGATAGAAGTAAAGTAAAATCTTCTTAGTTAAAAACAAAAAAACAAAAACAAAAAACCTTAAAAAATTGGCCAAAAAGATTTCACACAGATAATGTATTCAGAAGCATGATGTTACAAAAAAACACAACACAAAAGACACTCTTTACAAGTATCAATAAGAACAACAAACAGAAAAATCAGACTAAAAACTATAGCTATTGGAACTATTTGATAATGAATATGAAATAATTATATAAGGAATATATTGAAGGTATGTCTAAGAAATAAGAGACTATAAAATAGAACAGCAGAGTTTGGGTGGGACAAATAGAATTTATAGAAATTAAGCTATAACTGTCACACACACACAAAAACAATGTTTAATTTAAGCAGCAGATTAAACATAGAAAAAAAATCAATAAGCCATAAAATTGACTTGAGGAACTTATATAATACATAGCACAGAGAAACAAAGAAATGAAAACTATAAAATAGAATTTAGGAAACATGGAAGGTAGAAAGTAAAGCTATCTTACTGGAGACCCAGAAGAAGAAAATACAAGTAATGAGAGCAAGATTGTACTTGAGGAGATAAAGTTTAAGAAATCACCATAAATTATAGAAGAGTACAGGAAAGAGCCCTAAGCAAGATAAGTGAAAAACAAATCAACCCTTGTATTTAGGAAAAAAGCTATTTTCAAAGTGGAGAGAGTATGTCAAGATAGACTTATACACAAAGCAAAATTAAATTTCCAGAATGGAAGCAAAGTAGACACTCTCAAAAACAAAAATCTTAAAGAGTTTATACCAACAGATCTTCACTAAAGGAAATTCTAAAGATGTAAAAGAAGAAAAATGGTGCCAGAAGTAATATTTGAGATGCAAGAAGAAATGTTTTGAGAAGAAAATGGTAAACAACCACTGATTGTGCATAGCAAAAATAATAGTAACATGTAATATGTGTTGTTACAAAACAAAACAACAGAAACATCAGACAGCAGAAAATAGGGGCAGAAGGAATAATATTAGCATTAGAGAAAAGGAAAGTAAAGATACTGATGATCACCTTTAATTACACTTGCAAAGCGTCTATTTTATCCAAAGCATTCCTAAGTATGTCTAACAGTCACATAATTCTACAAAGTATATTGTAGATACCAATGATCACTCAACCCATTCTCCCTTTCCCAGCCTTCTCAAAGCAAACATGATTTGCTCTTTTAGCTAATTACTATTACGTTTTATATGAAAGATCCTTGTTATAAGAACATTGTAATTGACTAGGCATAATACTTGCACTATGGGTTCACCACATTATTTCAGTTGTCTACTGTACAGAGTTGTGTTTCTAAGAATATGGGTGATGCCCTATTCAAAAGAATAATAAATTGTGATATATGGAGTCTAATATTATTATACTCTTTTACTGAGAATGATGGTAACAGGTTTATGGGTAAGTAAAACTCATGGAGTTGTCCATAAGAAAATCCCAGGGAATGGAGAGGGCCTGCATCTGCAGGCAGGATCATCCCACCCACCATATCCATGGGATATAAGCCCTCTCTCACTTGGAGTTGGAGTGGACATCACCATCCCAGTCGCCTCTGGATTGGGGGAAGAACTATGGACTAGAGTGGACTTGATGGTATTCTCTTGCTCACATATGGTGATTCTTGCAATGCAAGAAATTATAACAATGAGGTGGAGCCAGTGGCCACTTGACAGTTTTTGGGTAGGGAGGGGATGAGCAGTTGAAATACAGGGGCTTCTTTGGGAGTTTGAGGTTGTCCTGAGTACTGTTGTGGCAATGGATGTAGGCCATTTTAAATCAGCACACACCACTCAGAACTGAGTGGGAGAGAGTGTGGTCTACCGTGTGAACTGTGGTCTATGGTTGGTGGCAAGGCTCCAGGATGTGTAAGTTCATTGAGGTTGGTGGGCCACACTGTGGGAGATGTTTGTGTGGGATGTGGTGGGAGGTGTGGGAGTTGGGCAGCATGGGAATCCCAGTGGGTTCCGTGTGATATTTTGGGTAATCTAAGCACCTCTTAAAATATATGTATATATATATATATATATATATAAATAACATTTTTGTAAGCAAATACACATATATGCATATATGTTTATATATCATTTTGCAAATGTTTGTATGTATTGTGAGAATTTTGATTTTTACCCATAATAAAAAAAAAAAAAAAAAGAAAAGCATTTGAATAGGTTGATCAGCTAAGTTTCTTGTATAATGTAGGATTGTATAAATGTTAACACCAAATTAAAATCTAAGGCCAGTATAAATTAAAAATCTAGAGCAAAGATTTAGCTAGTTATTTTGGAAATTATGCCTGTATAACTAAATAGTATGCTTATAGTTCTATTTTTAAAAATCGCTTCAGGTATTATATTTTAAATTCCTACTATAAAAGAAGACAATTTATTTTGGAGCAGTACAACTTATTTTAGCTTCCTGGGAAAATGTGTAAGAGATGTAAAATTGTGAGCCTTCGTGGAGCATAGTGCATGGGACACACTGAAAGTAATGGGAACTTCCATGTTTTAGATTGCATGAATATTTTTCAAGAGATGTATTGCATGCATTGCTTTTGCTCACAGGTTTATTTTCTAATTTAAAAAATGAATGATTTAGAGAAGGACAAAAATATACTGGCAAACAGTCTTGTCTACACTGCTCAAAATTAAAAAATATTTTGTCATGTTTTCTGTAAAAAGGTATAAAATATTAAAAATTAATTTGAAGTACTTTTTTTTTTCCCCCCAAGGGCACAAGAAGAAACTTTATTCAATGAATCTTACAGCTACAGGAAATAGGAAACACAGCCAAACTCCTAGCCTGATCCACCTAAGCCTTCATAGTAATTTCAATTTACTTCAGTTTCTTCAAACTGCTACAATATGCCTGGCTTTCAACAATAATTCACAAAGCAAACTAAAAGGCAAAACAGCCTAAAAATCAGAAGTAGATATGGCAAATAAGTTGCAATTATCAGAGAATTAAAAGTAATTACCTACCAAGGGTAGGAAGCAGAATATTGCTAACAATCCGAACACTCCCTTATGTTGTCTTGTGGTCACTATCTTCCTTAGAACGGTTACTCCTCTTCTGCAGCAAAGATTAATTTATGTAGTAGGTACTTGTCAAGTTTGGCAATTTTAATATAAATACATAAAAATTCACCATTTCCATGTACCAGTTGTAAGGATTTTACAAACATCTACAATTGTGTAAAGAAAAAATTTACAACTTTCAAAATTTGCCTGCTTATTCTTATTTTGTTTCACTGTGCTTTGTTCTCTTCCTAATTCGTGTTTTGTTCTTTACCATTGATTACCTCTCTTAAACCATAAACTTTTGTTATACATTTTTGTAGTGTATGATCTTATACTCATTTTACTCTTACTTGGTATATATACCCAAAGAAATAAATAGGATTATCTTATGTATATGATGTGAGTGTGTTTAAATTTACTGAAATAGTATTACTATTGCTTTCATCACTCATCATTTAATTGTTCAGCTCTATACAATATTATTTATATTTATATTTTGTTCACTTAAACTTATATATAACAACATTGTATGAATATATCATGTTTCATTTATTCGTTACCTAATTGATGCACAAATAAATCATTGTCATTCTTTATTTTCCTTTGTTTCAGTTTGGATATGCATTATTGACCTGTGTTTGTATTTACTTATCCTGTGTGACATTATGTTTAATTTGCTGTTAAATTCATCCAATGAGTTCTGAATTTCAGATATATCTTTTAGTTCTAGAATATACATTATGTTTTATGGATTCAATTTATCTGCTGATATGATTCATCTTTTCATACGTTTTGCCCATCTTTTACCCTATTTTCTTTGCTAATTTCAATTTCTGGATCTTTTTCTATTGGCTATTTTACCTATTATTACCTGTTATTTTGCCTCTTTATTAATATATGTGCAGGTTCATTTTTTAAACTGCATTTCATTCACTATAGATGATACATTGTAATAGTTCTGGATTATATAATCTTCCCCCAAAAGGTGTTAAATGTTTGTTCTGGAAGGCAGTTAAATTATGAGTGGATAACCCTGATTTTGTTGAGGTTTGAATTTAGGCCTTGTTGAGGCAGGCATATTTCATTTTGTCCCTTTCATCTATAATTACATCTGTAGAATTTCTGGGACCTCAATCAATAATTTTGATTGCTTTCCCAAGCCCATTTACTATGACTGGACTGAAATTCAACAAGTTCACATCATTATGTAGTTTCTAGAAGTCTGCACAAATCTCCAGCCTCCAAGTAAATCTTGTCTACTAGACCTTCCAGAGTATTAGACTGCACATTGGCAGCTTATGTTTAGGTCAAAGATTCAATGGAAAATTACATATAAATTTTCGGAATCCTACTCTGTGACTCTTTTATGATACCTTCTCCCACATATCCCAGTGGCTTTGTCAGCCTGAAAAACACTCACTAATTTACCACCCAATGAGATTTTTGTTCTCTGCTTGGACTCTATATTCCCTTTGCTTGGAGTCTATTTATGCTCTGGTTTGGAAAAATGCATCTAAGGATAAAATGAAGTAAATATGGAATTCTACTCAAGTGCTTCCCTTCTCTCTAGAATAATAGCGAGACTTAGTCATTGTCTAAGTTGTTGTTTTTATATTTTATCCAATTTTTATAGTTGTTTATAGTAGGAGTATTCATTTGATATCAGCAAACCCACCATGGTTACAACCTTTTTGGCTGTTACAAATAAAGCTGTGATGAACATTCTCACACATGTTTTTTGGTGAACATATGCTTGGGTATCTGCAGATGATGTCTCAGTTGCCCATGAAGATGCACTGCTCCCTGAAGCTGTCCTCTCCTCCCCTGCCTAGGAATGAAGAATTGCTGAGTCATAGGATATGTTTAGATTTAGCATTAGTAGATACAGCCAAGCAGCGTACCTTAGTTGTTCCAAATATATTCCCCCCTAGCAAGCAGAGAGAACTCCAATTACTCCACACCTTTGACAACATTTGATATTGTCATTAAAAAAAATTTTTTTTTTAGCCATATCAGCAGGTGTATATTAGTATCTCGTTGGGGTTATAATCTGCATTTCCTTGATGATGAATGATATTGAGCACATTCTCATATGCCCATTAATTATTTATAAACCATCTGTATAAAAGACTTTTGGCAATTTTTGTATTATGTTTTCTGACTCCTTTCTATTGTTTTGTAGTTCTTTTTATACTCTGCATGATAATCTTCTATTTTATAAATAATCTGAGAAAGGTGATAATCTCCCAATGTAACTCACCATTTTGCTCTTTGAATATTGTTTTTCTAAACAAAAGTTCTTAATTTTGATGTCTAATATATCAAACTATTCCTTTGTGGTTAGGCAAATTTTTTTTTGTGATTAGGCAAATTTTGCCTACTCCTTAAATATCTTCTTTCTAGAAGCTTTGTGGATTTATCTTTCTTATTCAGGTATACAGTCCTACAGGAATTAGTTTTTGTTCATGGTGTAAAGTAGGTCAGTGTTCATTGTTTCCCACATGAAAATCCAACTGACAATTGAAAAGACCATAATTTCTCCACTGCATTGCATTGCCCCTTTGTCATTAGGTGAGGTGATTGTGTGTGACCATGTCTGTTATTGGAATCTTAGTAATGAGTAGGTCTGTTTTGTTGATTTATTTGTCCCTCTTTGTATTAATACTGAAATGTTTTAATTACTGTAATTTATTAACAACCTTGATATTACAGTAAGCACGGCTATTTCCGATAGAAGGGCCTGCCCAATTGGGCGCTACAAAGGAGAAACATGTCTCTCAGTGAGAAGGTGATTTATTGTGAGTGCACAAGCAAGGAACTGGGAGAATCTCCCCAAAACCAGTTCAAAATGAGAATGGGAGCTAGGGTTTCTATAGGCAAAGGAGAGGGTAGGGGAGGATACAAACAAGTGATGCCAGAGGTCTTGTGAGGAGGATCTGTGCAATTTCTCAGCCCTGCATTGTCTCAAGCACATCAAATTTCTCCTTGGTTTCAGTGGTTAATAAACCATAGTTTGGCAAGGTTTCATGACTCCTTTCTCAGCCAACAGCTTAAGGATAACAAACATTTTTGTCCCTGAGAAAAGTTACAGATTTACACTATTCTGTCTGGTTTTACTTTGAGACATTATTGTCTTTCTGTAAGCAAAACTGAGAAGGTCTGGTTAATATCCTTTAGGGAAGTAAGTACAGAAAGTAAACTTATAAAATTAGATTAATAGAAAACAAGCTCAGTTAGTGTATTAGAATTTTTAGAGCTGCTTAAGTGAAGAAATTTTAATAAGCACATTTTCCAGCTATCATTGATATACTGTAGTCTGTCATCCAACAACTTTGTTTTTGAAGCTTGTCCTTGCAATTCTTGTATTTTTGTTTTGTTTTGTTTTTTGTTGTTGTTGTTGTTTTTGTATTTTAACATAAATTTTAGAATCAATGTGTTTTTGATTGGAATTGCTTCAAGCCTGCAAATCAGTATGGGTAAGAACTACATTTTTAAATATTGAGTCTTACAATATATATGGATATAGTATACCACCCATTTATTCAGGTCTTCTTTATTTTCTCTCAGTAATTTTAACTTACTCTGTAGAGGTCTTGCACATTATTTATTAGACTCATTCATAAGCATCTGAGCTCTATGCTATTATAAATTGCATCTCATTTTAAATTTTGATTTTTGTTTTTCATTGGTATACAGAATTTCAATTGAATATTACATATTGACCTTGTATCCAGCATTTTCTTATAATAGTCAGCTATTACAACAATAATGCTACATAAGAAACAACCCCCAGAGTTCAGTGGCATACAGTGGGTCAGCTGGTGGAGCTCTGCTTGAGGATGTGAGATTTCACTTTGACTGGACCTGCTCTGCTTCTGAATGCAAATCTGTGGATTGACTATGACAGCTCTTCTCCATATGTCTTATTCTAGGACACAAGCTTGATGGGCATACACTATTTGCTATGTGTTCTTTTCATTGAGGAGGTGAGAAAGTCTCAAAGAGATGAATAGAACTAGGTGAAGCCCTGAAGTCCTAGACACACTCTTACTTCTGCCCATATTCTATTGGCCAAAGCAAATCACATGGCAATGTTCAACATCAGTGAGACAGGCAAGTCTTATTCTAAGGAGGTGAGCTGAAAAAGCAAATATTTTCTAACCAAGTCTAATTCACACACTTACTAAGTTAATTTATTAATTCAAATAATATATATGTATAATCTTTTGGATTTTCTATATGCTCAATGGTATTATGTAAATAATTATAGTATTTCTTCATTTCAAATCCTCATTTCTCTTATTATTCTTTTTCATTTACTGTATTTTCTAGGATAATATATTCTTAAATAGAAGTGAACATCTTTGTCTTGTGTCTTGTCTCAGGGGTAAATTTTTCAGTATTTCACTCACAAGTATAATGTTTGTTATAGGGTATGCTGCTGTTGTTAATCTTAAATGGTTATTGAATTTTACGAAATACTTTTTCTGTATATCATGAAATGATCACATGTATTTTTCTAGAAATGATCATATGTATTTTTCTAGAAATGTGATGAGCTACACTGATTGTTTTTTTTTTTTAACTTAAACTAATCTAATTTCTGAAATAAGCCTAACTTGATTTCTGTGAATTACATATTATTAGTTATCTTGTTAATATTTAAAAATTTTTTCATCTATGTTCATGAGAGATTAACGAGGGAGATTAGTCTATAATTTTCCTTTCTTCTTATATCATTGTCACATTTTGATATCAAGATTTTGATAGTTTCATAAAATGAATTTGGAAGTAATTTTTCTTTTTTCTATCTTCAGATAGAGTTCATGCAAGATGAATAATTCTTACTTAAATATTTGGAAGAATTCACAATTTTGACATCTGGGCCTGTAATTTACTTTGTGGATAGGTTTATTTTTAAATTATGTATTAAATTTTTAAAATAGATATAGAAATATTTTCTAATTTTTCTTGGTCAGGATTGTTAAAGTATTTTTAACAAATTTTTTCCATTTCATCTGGGTTTTTTAAAAAATTTGGCACAAAGTTTTTCATGTTATCCTCTAATTATATTTTATGTCTCCAAAATCTGTAATGATGTTCTCATTAATTCTTAATATTGGATACTGTATCATCTCTTTCTTTCTCTTTTATATCTCTTTGTCTCTGTCTCTCTCTAATTAGAGATTTACCTCTTTTATTTTTCTTATTTATAATCAACTTTTGACTTTGTCAAATTTTCTCTATTTCATATTTTTCTTTATCATGAATATCTGCTCTCATGTTTTTCCTTCTTCTACTTTATTTGGGTTTAATTTTCTGCATTTTTCTTTTCCCATTTTTGAGATGGATGAAATCATTGACATGGTTGATTAAATTAATCTTGCGTGGGCTCTCATATCCTGGCCATTTGTGTCTTACTGTCCCAGTGAGAAGATCTAGGCATATTGCTTTCTGTTTGGTCACTATGCTGCATGATAAAAATTAACAAATAGCATGAATATTAAATACCACTGGAGATTTGTGGGTTTTTTTTTTTTTTTTTTAGTAATTTTTGCTTCAGTAACACACAGGCAATCTAAAATTTCCTCTTTTAACCACATTCAAATATATAATTCAGTGGTTTTAATTATATTCATAATATTGTGCTGCCATAACCACCATCCATTACTAAAAGTTTTCCATCACACCAAACAAAATCTCTGTACCAATTAAACATTAATTTTCTATTCCCTACACCCACCTTGGCCCATGGGAAACTTTTTTCTAGTTTCTGACTGTGAATTTGCTTCTTCTACTTATTTCATATCAGTGAGATCATAACAATATTTGTCCTTTTGTGTCTGGCTTATTTCACTCAATATGATATCTTCAAGGTTTATCCATGTTGTTGCATTATATTAGAAATTCATTCTTTTATGGCTGAATAATATTCTACTGTATGTATATAACACATTTTGTTTATCCATTCATCTGCTGATAGACATTTGAGTTGCTTCCATTTTTTGGCAATTGCAAATAATGCTGCTATGACAATCGGTATGTGAATATCTGTTCGAATCTCTACTTTCAATTATGTTGGGTATGTACCTAGAAGTGGGATTACCAGGTGAATAACCAAACTGGTTTGGGAACCAGTTTGCATTCCCACCGACAATGGACAACTTTTCATATTTCTCCATATCTTCTCCAACACTTGTAATTTTCTATTTTTATGAATAATAGTCATTCTAGTGGTTATGAAATGGTATCTCATTGTTGTTTTGATTTGTGTTTCCCTAATGGCTAATTATACTGAGCCACTGTTAATGTGAATTTTGGCCATTTGTATATCTTCTTTGCAGAAATTTCTTTTCAAGTCTTTGGTCCATTTTTATAAAAAAAATAGGGTTGTTTATATTTTTTGTTGAGTTGTAGTATGTCTTTATATATTACCCTTATCAGATATGTGGTTTCCAAATATTTTCTCTTATTCTGTAGGTTGTATTTTTACTTTGATGATGAAATAGTTTGATGCACAGACGTTTTTAGTTTTAATGAAGTCCCATTCATCTATACTTTCAGTAGTTACTCATGTCTTATATATAAAGCCTAAGAAACCATTGGTGAACACAAGGTCCTGAAGATGCTTCCCAATGTTTTCTTCTAGAGGTTTTAAAGTTTTCATTCTTATATTTAGGTCTTTCATCTATTTTGAGTTCATTTTTGTTTATGATGTGAGAGAGAGGTCCACCTTCATTCTTATGCATATGGGTATTCAGTTTTCCCAGGACCATTTGCTGAAGAAACTATTCATTCTCCATTGAACGGACTTAGCATATTCATCAAAAATTTATTGGTCATAGATGCGAGGGTTTATTTCTGGACTTTCAATCCAATTCTATTGGCCTATATGTCTGTCTGTGTTCCAGTACCATATTGTTTTGTTTACTAAAGTGTTGTAATACATTTTAAAATTGTGAAGTATTAGTTATACAACTCTTCTTCCTTTTCAAGATGGCTTTGTCTATTCAGTGTCCCTTCCCCATCATATGAATTTGATGATGGGATTTTCCTGTTCTGCACAGAAGGCTGTGGGAATTTTGATAGGGGTCACATTGAATCTGTAATTCAATTTGGGTAGAATAGTACCTTAACAATATTTAGTCTTCCAATCCTTGAATATAGAAAGTCCTTCCATTTATTTAGGTCTTCTATGATTTCTTTTAGCAATGTTTTGCAGTTTTCTGTATATAAGTCCTTTACATCCTTGGTTAAATTTATTCCTAGATATTTGATTCTTTTAGTTGCTATTGTCAATGCTGTTTTCCTTAATATCCTCCTCAGCTTGTTCATTACTAATGTATAGAGAAATTTATGATTTTTGCATCTTGATCTTGTAATCTGACACTGTTGAATTTGTTTTTTTGCTCTAATCTTTCTATAGATTTTTCAGGGTTTTCTCTATATATAAATATATAAGATCCTGTCATCTGTAAATAGGGAAAGTATTATTTCCTCATTTCCAATTTAGATGCTTTTTGTTTCTTTTTCTTGTCTAATCACTCTGGATAGAACTTCCAGTACAATGTGATATTACAGTGATGACACTGGACATCCTTGTCTTGTCCTGATCTTAGAGGGAAAGAATTCATTCCTACATAATTGAGTAGGATGTTAGCTGTTGGTTTTCATAACACATATGCTTTATCATATTGAGGAAGTTTCTTTCTATTCCTAGTTTTCTAACTATTTTTTAGGAAAAAGTGGTGCTGGATTTTGTAAAATGCTTTTTCTGCATTAATTGAGGTGGTCTTGTATTTTTTTCTTAGTTCTATTAATGTGGATTATTACATTAACTGATTTTCTTATGTTGGCCACCCTTGCATACCCGGGATAAATAGCACTTTATCATAGCGTAATTCTTCTAATGAGTTTTCAGATTCAGTTTGCCACTATCTTTTTTAGGATTTTTGCATCTATATTCATAAGGGATATGTGTCCATAATTTACTTTCCTTATGATATCTTTACCTGGCTTTGGTGTTAGGGTGATGTTGGCCTTATAGAATGAGTTAGGGAGTGTTTCCTTCTCTTAATATTTTGGAAGAGTTTGAGTAGGATTCATTTTAATTCTTCATGTAATGTTTGATGAAATTCGCCATTGAAGCCAGATCCTGTTCTTTTTTTTTTTTTTTTTTTAGTTTTTTTTTTTTTTATTACGGGTAAAAATCAAAATTCTCACAATACATACAAACATTTGCAAAATGATATATAAATATATATGCATATATGTGTATTTGCTTACAAAAATGTTATATATATATATATATATATATGCATATATTTTAAGAGGTGCTTAGATTACCCAAAATATTACATGGAACCCACTGGGATTCCCATGTTGCCCACCTACCACACCTCCCACCACATCCCACACAAACATCTCCCACAGTGTGGCCCACCAGCCTCAATGAACTTACACATCCTGGAGCCTTGCCACCAACCATAGACCACAGTTCACACTGTAGACCACACTCTCTCCCACTCAGTTCTGAGTGGTGTGTGCTGATTTAAAATGGCCTACATCCGTTGCCACAACAGTACTCAGGATAACCTCCAACTGCCAAAGAAGCCCCTGTATTTCAACTGCTCATCCCCTCCCTACCCCAAAAGTGTCAAGTGGCCACTGGCTCCACCTCATTGTTATAATTTCTTGCATTGCTAGAATCACCATATGTGAACAAGAGAATACCCTCAAGTCCACTCTAGTCCATAGTTCTTCCCCCAATCCTGAGGGGACTGGGATGGTGATATCCACTCCAACTCCAAGTGAGAGAGGGCTTATATCCCATGGATATGGTGGGTGGGATGATCCTGCCTGCAGATGCAGGCCCTCTCCATTCCCTGGGATGGCCATTGTCCATCGTTGTCTCCTCACCAGGTGACTTGGATGAGTCCATTGAGCTGTAGGTTAGGAGTTGCAGCTCCACCTAGATTTCATGCACACCTGGCACATAGGTAGGCGGCAGACTCCAGTCTCTGGAAGTATACCTAAAAACTCCAGCATCACATATAGGTTTGAATAGAAGGGACTGATGAACCTTGTGCAGGGAGGACTTATTTGAGTCTAATTCTGTCACTCTCAGGAGCACAGATTCCAAAATACAACCCACTGATAAGGCATCAGTCTCTGGGGCTATCCCCCCTTATATAGGACCAGAGTGTCTCCGAGCTCTCAGGAACCCCACTGAGTGGGGTGATAGGCACTTAGATGTTCTATGAGCTCCTACTGAGGTGTGCGTAAGAGTTACCTCTGGGATGACCTCCCGACTCTCTTTGAAGTCTCTTAGCCACTTGAACTCATTTGTCTTTACCATTTCCCCCTTTTATTCAAGGTCTTTTTCCAGTTGTGTTGCCAGTTGGCACTTGGTATTAATCCCTCGTTGCCAGGGAGGCTCATCCCCGGGAGTCATGTCCCACGTTGGGGGGAAGGTAATGCAATCATATGCTGAGTTTGGCTTAGAGAGAGGCCACATTTGAGCAACAAGGAGGCTCTCAGGTGGCAACCCTTAGGAACCCCACAACTGCAGCTAAGTCTCATATACAAGAGCAAAGACTCACAAGGGTAGTCATCAATAAAAAAAAACCACATCAGTGGGTCATCCTATTTTGACAGGCACTGTCCCTACACTCAGAGGACTATTGCTGCTCCCTTGGAGACTGTGGCAGAGCTCTCCAGGCTAGGAATTCAGATTCCCTCATTTATTGTGTAATTATACACACATCATGACCATGCCCCATCCCCCGATCCTTTGAATGATTTTGTATATCTTTCATGTATATTCGGATGAACAAATCCCCACGATACCCCCCCCAGACACCCCCCCCAATAATACCCCGCAGTACCCATTGTAACCCTTCTGTGATCTAAATCCTCCATGAACATTTAGTCCATAAAATAATCAAATACACTTACTGGGAAAAAGAAAGAAGTGTGATAAGCTTACATGCAAGAAACAAACATAAGGAAACTCAGGGGAAAAAAAAAAAAAAGAGAGAGAGAAGGAAAAAATACAAATAATCAAACAAAGAACAAAACAAAATAAAATATAATTAGTGGATTGGGACATTCAAAAAATGGGCAAAAAAGCAAAGGAAATGCCTTTAAAAAAATATATATATATATATATTCATTTTTTTTTTCCGTTCTCTTTTCTCTTTTCCCTTTTTTCCTTCCCTTTATCACTGTGTTATCGGATGTCTGGTGTGCCATGACACCTTCCTCCTCTCAATCCCCATTGTCTCCCAATTTTTCATTTAATTTTCAAAGAAGTTTTAGGTCACAGCAAAGTCACACATGGAGTGCCGGAGACTCCCAGAAACCAAACCACCCCCCCTTCCCCACACCATATTAATTCCCACCCCTTTTTTTTTTGGTTGTTAGCATTGTTATAACTGTTATGCAGATAGAAAACTATAGCAACTAAACATTGTCAGTGATTTACAGTATAGTTTACAATTTAGATGATACAGTTTAATAATTTTGATGATATTTACCATTTCCTGTGTCCATTACTGTAAGGTAATGAAAAACCTTCCCCATGACCACCAAACAGCCCATTAGATCTTGACTGTTCCCTTCTCCCCAGCCCCCCAGGGCCCGTGATACCTCCCTCTCCCAACCCATGGAATGTCAAGATTCACAGTTACATGCCCTGGGGATTTGAACCTGCCCTTCCTAATCCACCCCCCCCCATTGCTGCACCACCAAACCCAGGCACACCACCACTCATCTGCCCCATCCCCCAACATGCAACCACACTCTATCCCTTTACCATAGATCATGTCCATATGGGTGATGGCTCAAAGCCTGCTCTTCTCTTACTCTCCTTTGTTAACCTATCTTTCAGACAATGGTTCTCAGAGACTGCTCACTTTCCTCATTTCAGATCAGTGAGTTCATATACTGTTCATCCTTCAGTGCCTGGCTTGCTTCACTCAACATAAGGTCTTCAAGATTCATCCACGTTATTCCATGTGTTAGCACTTTGTTCCTTCTTACAACTGAGTAATATTCCATTGTATATACCAATTTGTACCACATTTTGCTTATACATTCGTCTGTTGATGGGCACCGGGGCTGATTCCAACTTTTGGCAATGGTGAACAATGCCGCTATGAACATTGGTGTGCATATATCTTTTGTATTTTTGTTTTCAGTTCTTCTGGGTATTTACCCAGCAGTGGAATTGCTGGATCATATGGAAGATCTATTGCTAGTTTTCTGAGGAACCGCCAAACTGTCCTCCACAGTGGCTGGACCATACCGCAGTCCCACCAGCAGTGGATGAGGGTTCCTATTCCTCCACATCCTCTCCAACATTTAGTGTCTCCTGTTTTTTTAATAGCTGCCATTCTGATGGGTGTAAGATGGTATCTCATTGTAGTTTTGATTTGCATTTCCCTGATAGCAAGTGATGTTGAACATTTTTTCATGTGCTTTTTAGCCATTTGTATTTCTTCCTTGGAGAAGTGTCTTTTCAGGTCACTTGCCCATTTTTTTTATGGGTTGTTTGTCCTTTTATTTTTGAGGTGAAGGATTTCTTTATATATGCAGGATATTAGGCTCCTATCAGATATATGATTGCCGAATATTTTTTCCCATTGGGTAGGTTGCCTTTTTATTTTCTTAATAACATCCTTAGAGGTGCAGAAGTTTTTAATTTTGAGGAGATCCCATTTATCAATTTTTTCTCATGCTGCTCGTGCTTTGGCTGTGAAGTTCATGAAACCATTTCCTATCACAAGGCCCTGTAGATGGTTCCCTACATTATCTTCCAAGGTTTTTATGGTTTTGGCTCTTATATTTAGATCTTTGATCCATCTTGAGTTGATTTTTGTATAAGGTGTGAGATGGTATTCTTCTCTCATTCTTTTGGATATGGATATCCAGTTTTCCAAGCACCACTTGTTAAAGAGGCCACTCTCTCCCAGCTGAGTGGGTTTCGTGGCCTTGTCAAATATCAGATGACTGTATATGCGAGGATCTATATCAGAACTCTCAATCCGGTTCCATTGGTCAGTAGGTCTATCCTTGTGCCAATACCACGCAGTTTTGATCACTGTAGCTTTGTAGTATGTTTTAAAGTCAGGTAATGTGATACCTCCAACTTCATTTTTCTTTTTCAATATATCTTTGGCAATTCGGGGCCTCTTGCCTATCCAAATATATCTTGTGGTTAGTTTTTCCAGTTCCTTAAAAAATATAGTGTTGACTTTTATTGGGATTGCATTAAATCTGTAGATTAGTTTGGGTAGGGTAGACATCTTGATGATGTTTAGTCTTCCCATCCATGAACAGGGAATATTTTTCCATTTATTTAAGTCTTCTTTGATTTCCTTTAACAGTGTTGTGTAGTTTTCTGTATATAAGTCCTTTACATCTTTAGTTAAATTTATTCCTAGGTATTTGATTCTTTTGTTTACTATTGTAAATGGTATTTTTTTCCTGATTTCCTCCTCAGTTTGCTGGTTATTGGTGTATAGAAATGCTACCGATTTTTGAGCATTGATCTTATAGCCTAAAACATTACTGAACTCCTTTATAAGTTCTACAAGCCTTGTTGTTGATTTCTCAGGGCTTTCTATGTATAGGTTCATGTCATCTGCAAAGTATCCTCTTATGATACTCTTTATTTCTGTGGGGTCAGTAATGATATCACCTTGCTCATTCCTTATTTATGTATTTGCATCTGTTCTCTCTTTTTCTTTGTTAGTCTGGCTAAGGGTTTGTCAATTTTGTTGATATTCTCGAAGAACAGCTTTTGGTTTTGTTTATTGTTTCCAGTGCTTTCTTATTCTCTATTTCATTTAGTTCGGCGCTAATCTTGGTTATTTCCTGTTTTCTACTTCCTTTAGGTTTAGTTTGTTGTTGTTTTTCCAATTCCTCCAAGTGTGCAGTTAGGTCTTCAATTTTAGCTCTTTCTTCTTTTTTAATATATAAATTTATGGCTATGAACTTCCCTCTCAGGACTGCTTTCGCTGCATCCCATAGGTTTTGATATGTTGTGTTGTTGTTTTCATTACTTTCAAGGTAGTTACTGATTTCTTTTGAAATTTCCTCTTTGATCCACTGTTTGTCTAAGAGTGTGTTGTTTAACTTCCATATCCTTGTGCCTAACCTGTTTCTGTGGCCCTTATTGATTTCCAACTTCATTCCGTTGTGTTCAGAGAAATTACTTTGTATAATCTCAATCTTTCTGAATTCATTGAGTGCTGTTTTGTGGCCTAGCATGTGGTCTATTTTGGAGTATGTTCCATGTGCACTGGAGAAGAATGTAAATCCCGCTGTATTTGGGTGTAGTGTTCTGTATATGTCTATTAAGTCCAAATCTTCTAATGTATTGTTGAGTGCCTTCGTTTCTTTATTGATTCTCTGCCTAGATGTTCTGTCTAATGATGATAGTGGTGTGTTGAAGTCTCCTGCTATAATTGTAGAGGAATTTATTTCTCCTCTTAGTTTTTCCAGAGTTTGTCGCACGTATTTTGAGGCTCCTCGATTAGGTGCGCAAATGTTGATCATTGTTCTCTCTACTTGAGAGATTACTCCTTTTACTAATATGTAGTGTCCATCTTTGTCTCTTACAATAGTTTTGCATTTAAAGTCTATTTTGTCTGATATTAGAATAGCTACTCCTGCCCATTTTTGGCTATTGTTAGCTTGTAAAATGGTTTTCCAGCCATTCACTTTCAGACTCCTTGAATCCCTGGGCCGAAGGTGGGTTTCTTGTAGACAGCATATAGATGGATCATATTTTCTTATCCATTCTGCCAATCTGTGTCTTTTGATTGGTGAATTTAATCCATTAACATTCAGTGTTATTACTCGTAACGAATTTCTTACTTCAGTCATTTTTTCTTTGGGTTAATGTATGTCATTTGTTGTTTTGTTTCTCTTTTTGAGTTTTCAGTTGTTTTTAAACTGTCCTCCAACTCTCTCTCCTTTGTTTTTTCCTTTCAACTTGTAGAGATTCCTTTAGTATTTCTTGATGTGCTGGTTTCTTCTTGACGTACTCTCTTAATTGCTGTTTATCTGTGAATATTTTGAACTCTGCATAATTTTTGAATGCCAATTTTGCTGGATAGAGAATTCGTGGCTGGAGGTTTTTTTCTTTTAGTGTTTTGACTATGTCATACCACTGTCTTCTTGCCTCCATGGTTTCAGCTGAGAAATCAGCACTTAATCTTATTGTGCTTCCCTTGTATGTGATGGTTCTCTTTTCTCTTGCTGCCTTGAGTATTTTCTCTTTGTCTTGAGCATTGGACAATTTGACAAGTATATGTCTTGGAGTTGGCCTGTTGGGATTTATACTATTTGGGGTGCGCTGTGCTTCCTGGATCTGCACATCCATCTCTCTCAATAGAGTTGGGAAGTTTTCAGCCATAACTTCCTTCAACACTCCTTCTGTTCCCTTTCCCTTCTCTTCTCCTTCTGGGATGCCCATAATGCGTATGTTTGTGCGTCTTGCATTATCGGTTAATTCCCTGAGACCATACTGGATTTTTTCTATCTTTTTGTCTATCTTTTCTACAATCTCTTTGATTTCAACTGTGTTGTCTTCCATATCACTAATTCTTTCCTCTGCCTGTTCAATTCTGCTGCCATGTGAGTCCAGCGTCTTTTTCATTTCTTGACTTGTGTCTTGTTCGCCATCATATCCATTACCTTTTTAGGTGTGTAAGCTATTTCTTCAGTATGTTCTCCCAGTGTCTTCTTTATATCTTTAATCTTTTCCTTCAGTTCTTTAAGTTTGTCCATGATATTTGTTTTGATAGCTTTGATTAGTTGTTCGATGTACTGCATTGCTTCCTGGTTTTTATTTTGTGCACTGGACTGGTCCATGTTTTCCATTTTCTCAGAGTCATTTGTATTTTTCTGTTGCCCTCTTGTCATCATATTATCTTGATGGGTTTGTTCAGTTGATTAGCTTTTCTCTATGCTCTAGAATTTTATTTAGCTGTTGGTTCTGCGTGTGAGTTAAGTTTTCTCTTTGGCAGTTTTTCTTCTTATTTTATTTCCTTGCTTCTTTCTATGTTCCCTTGAAGGCAAAAGGTTAGGGCCAGAGGAATCAAAAGATGTAAGGAAGGCAAAAGGATAATAGAAATATTGGTAAAAGTTAGAAGAGGGGCAAAATCAGACATAATGAGATGAATATTTAACTTGTGTAGGCAGTGTAGAGTACTAGGAAAAAATATGGAGTTCCTACAATGGACTGGGAAAACAAATGGAGGAATATATATATATATATATATATAGTGATTTAGAAGGATAGAATTATGAGGAGGGAGAGAAATAGTAGAGAAAGGTCTGAAAGGAAAAAGTTAATACTAATAAAAAAAAAAGGAAAAGAAAGAAGAAGAAAACAAAATAGATGGGATAGAAATTGACACCCTTAAGTTGTGGGCCTATGAAAAAATGTTGTCTCTAAGAGCCACAACAGAAAACAGAAGGCAGAAAGATGCAGGAAGGATAAGCGATAGTTTGTAATACAGAATCAATATATACAATGAGTGGGAAATTACTGAATAAGAAGCCCAGCAAAGAGCCGTCCAGCTGGCAGCACGTATTTAAAAAAAAATAGAAGGAAAAAGGAAGGGGGGAGGAAAACGGGGATAATAGCAATAGACCAGAAAGTAACAGAGAGAAACCAAAGATCCACACAGGCAAGCAGTCAAACAGAGCTAAGGGCGGTCAATGATTCCCCTAGGGTTCACGTCGATCCTTCCTGCCTACTTGTGTTTATCAATCAATTTCTCCACAGGGTTCTATATGCAGGTCCTGAAGCAGCTTTTAGCTATTAAACTAAATTAAAAAGAATTTATTTTTCATTTGTTGAGGTGACCTCACTTTTTTTTTTTTTTAGCCAAATGCAGGACCCAAAATAATTCCTCCTTTAGACCAACCCCCTTACGGAAGGGACCCTAGCTGGGCCCGTGGAAATTAATCAAGCACGTCCCACTTTCCAGACTCCCCAGGTTAGCTGAAGCTCTGATGTTAGTCAGTGAGGAGTGCTAAAGATGGCGCATTCCGCCCCTTCTTGCGCCCAGCTCGAGCGTCACCGGGCTGCTCAGGAAATCAGTTTGAGTGCAGATTCGCGTCTGCTCTCAGCCTAATGGTGCTTCAGGTCGGCTTATATGCTCCCCAAAGCTATGGGGCGGTGCAGGCAGCCAGATCAATGTCTAAAAATATAAAATACCCTTCCCTGTCTTCCAACCGAACCCTCCCTTTTTTGGGAAGTGTCCCTTCCTCCTGGCTCCGCAGAGGCCCTGGTCTTATCTCTGGGTGGCTAGGGAAATTAGCTGCGTTCCCAACCAAAATCCCCACTCCGGTTCACTGGGTGCTGATTAGCTCGTTTGTTCTGTTCACAGAAGATTCAAGGGGCGCCAGGCAGCCAGATCCCCAGAAAATAAAACTTTTTCGCCCCGCCCTCGGCTCCAAATGGCCGTTTTATTTTTTTTTCCCGTAACCGCGGGGCTCAGCCGCCTGTGCCAACCTCCACTGGCAGCCTCAAAACTCACGAATCTCCACCGTTCTGTCCACGCTGCCCATCCGCGCAGATAGATGTCCCAAGCTTCTCACTCCAAGCGTGCACAGCACAGACCTCCTGGCAGGACCTCGTCCACAATCTGCCTTGCTCTGGGAGCTTGCAGTGTGCGCCCTCCTACACTAACGCCATCTTGGCCCCTTCCAGATCCTGTTCTTTTATTGATTGGTGGTTTTGCAGACTGATTCAATAAATTGTTATTGGTCTGTTGAGATCGCCTCTTTCTTCTTAGGTCATGGTAGGAAGCTTGAGTATTTATAGGAATTTGTCCATTTCCTCCAACTTATTTATTGTGTTGATTTACAGTTGTTCATAATATCCACTTACATTATTTTTTATATCTGTGGTTTTGGTAGTAATGTTCTCCTTTCATTTCTGATTTTAGTTATTTCTGTCCTCTCTTTTTTTTTAGTATTCTAGCTAAACATTTGTCAATTTATTAATTTTTCAAACTATAAACTTTTAGTTTCTTTTATTATTTTCATTGTGTTTTTTAATGTTCTAGTTCATTTATCTCACTCTAATCTTTGTTATTTACTTCCCGTCTGCTTGCTTTGAAATTAATTTGCTCTTCTTTTTCTGGATCATCCAGTTGCAAAGTCAGGTCTCTGGATTTGTGATCTTTTTACATTTCAATGTAACATTTTAAAGCTATAAATTTCCATCTCAGCACTACTTTTGGCTGCATCTCATAAGTTTTGGTATATTGTATCTTGTTTTCATTTGACTCACGGTATTTCCCAATTTTCCCTTGTGATTTCTTCTTTGATCTATTAGATGTTTATGAATGCATTGTTTAATTTCCACATATATATGGATTTTCCAGTTCTTTCTCTGTTATTGATTTCTTGCTTCATTCCACTGTGGTAGTAGAAGAGATACTGTATGATATCAGTATTTTTAAATTTATTGAGCCTTGTTTTGTGGTCTAACATATGGTCTATCTTAGAGAATGACCTATGTGCACTAGAGAAGGACATGTATTCTTTGGCTCTTGAGTGAAGTATTCTGTGTATGTTTGCCAGGTCTAGTTGGTTTATAGATTCACTCAAGTCTTCTCTTTATTGATATTTTCTCTAGATATTCAATGTGGTATTGAATGTGGTATATTGCAGTCTCCTACTTCTACTGTAGAACCATTAAAACCATTTTTTTTCCCCTTCAATTCTGTCAGTATTTGGCTTATATATTTTGAAGCTCTATCATTCAGTGCTGTTTGACTTTCCTAGGCTGCTCAAAGCAGATTACATGAAATGAGTTGGCTTTAAATAATGGGAATTTATTAGCTTATAGTTTAAGACCATGAGAAAGTACAAATCAAGGCATCATCAAGGCAATACTTTCTTCCTGGAGACAGCTGCCAGAGATCATTGGCTTCTCTGCCACTTGGCAAGGCACATGGTGGAGATCTCCTGGTCCCTCCCTTCTCCTTCATGTTTCAATGATCTAAGCTTCTTGCTTCCATGGTTCTCCCTTTTTTCTTGTTTGTATTCATTTTCCTTATAAAAAGGACTCCAATAATAGGATTTAGTCCCTCCTTGAATCAGGTGAGTCACACCTTAACGGAAGTAGACTCATCAAAAGATCCTACCTACAATGGGTTTACACCCACAGGAATGTATTAATAGCATAATTTTCTGGGGCACATACATTTTCAAGCCACCACAGGTGCATGTACACTTTTATTGTTATATCTTCTTGTTGAATTGACCCTTTTTCAGCACAGAGTGACCTTTTTTATCCCTCATGACAGTTTTTTACTTAAAATATATTTTACTGTTATTAATATATCTTTTGGTTACTATTTGCATGGTATATTTTTTCTCATCCTTTCACTGTTAAAATACTTGTATCTCTGAATTTAACATGTGTCTTGTAAACAGCATATAGTTGGGATGTGCTTTTTTATCTATTCTGTCAAGTCTGTCTTTTGACTGCAGAGGTTAATCAATTTACATTTGAAGTATCTATTGAGAATCTTGGACTTCATTATGCAGTTTGCTATTTGGCTTTGTAATTCTCAGTTTCTTGTCCTTCAGTTCTTCCATTATTGCCTAGTTTCATCGTTATTTGATTTTTTTTTTTTTTTTTTTTTGGTATTGTACTACTTTGAGTCCCTTATCACATTATTTTCTATATTTTTTTTCATTTATTTTCCATGTGTTACTTTGGGACTTAAATTTAGCATCCTAAATCTATAACAATCACATTTGATTTGATACTAACTTCACTCAAATAGCTACACAAACACTGTTCTTATAAACTTCTACCCTCCCACCTTTTTGTTGTACTTGTCACAAAATATATCCTCATACACTGTATATCCAATACCATAGATTTATCATTACTTTATATACATTTGCATTTTAAAAACTGTAAGAAATAAAAAGTGGATTTATATACTCAAAATACAATAAAATAGCATTGGCACTTATGTATAATTACCCATATGATTACCTTTACTGGAGATATTTATTTCCTTATGCTGCTTTGACCACTGTCTATTGTCCTTTCCTCTTATCCCAAAGAACTCTGTTTAGCGTTGCTTGCAGGGCAAGTCCAGTGGTAACAATCTCCCTCAGCTTTTGTTTATTGGGAATGTTTTAATCTCTTGTTTTGTTTTGAAAAGCTCACTGGATAAAACATTCTTGGTCATCAATTGTTTTCTTTCATCACTTTAAATATTTCATCTCACTGCTTTCTTATCTCCATAGTTTCTATGAGAAATAAGGACTTAATCTTATTGGGGTTTCCTTGTATATATCATGATTCCTTTCTCTTGAAGCTTTCAGATCTCTCTCTTTGTCTTTGGCATTTGATGGTTTGAGTACTCTGTGGGGTTTCCTTTGAGTTTATCCTGCTTAGAGTTCTTGGGTATTCTTGAATGCATATATTTACATATTTTCTTAAACTTGGAAAAGTTTCTTCCTTTATTTCCTTGAATATTCTTTCTACCTGTTTCTCTCTTCTCTTTCCAGATCTCCCATTGGGTATATTGTTATGTTTGATGGTGTAGCACATGTCTCTTAGGCTCTGAGAGTTTTTTTCATTTTATTTCTTTCTGCCGCTTAGTCTGACTCATTTCAATTTTCTTGTCTTCAAGTTCACTGGTTCTTCCTTTTGCCAGATGTGGAAGTTTGTGTCTTTTATGGACTCCAGAAAACAAAATGTCCTTAGAGCTAAACCATTCCTGTGAGTGTAAACCTATTGTAGGTGGAAACGTCTTTTGATTAGGTTACTGCAGTAGAGCATGATCCAGGATGGGTCTTAATCCTCTTACTGGAGTCATTTATAAAGGGGATAAATATGGAGAGAAAAAACACAAGACCTCAGAGAGAAACTCACAGAAGCTCAGAAAGAAAGCCACAGGTGGAGCAGCCAGAAGCTGAAAGCAATGGAGCCCAGAGAGAAGGCAGAAACTGGCAGACACTGCCATGTGCTTTGCTGTATGGCAAAAGAATCCAGAATTGCTTTCTGCCAGTTTTTTGGGAGAAAGCATTGCCTGATGATACCTTGATTTGGATACTTTTCTCAGCCTCAGAATTGTAAGCTTACAAACCAATAAGCGTCCATTGTAAAAGCCACCCCATTTCTGTTATATTTCTTTCAGCAGCATTTGCAAACTAAAATACCAGTTCCAATCTGCTGTTGAAACCCTCTAGGGAATTTTTTCATTTATGTTATTGTTGTCTTCAACTGCAGTATTTCTGTTTTGATTCCTTTTAAAATTTCTCTTTATTGAGATTTCATTGCTTTTGCATAATTTTTCTGATATACTTTAGTTCTTTCTCCATGTTTTTCTTTATCTCAATGAGTACACTGAAGATTGTTTTAAAGTCTTTTTCTGGTATGTCCAGAGTTTGGTCTTCTTTGTTGATGGTTTCTGAATTTTTATATTCTTTCTTTGGATTGATCATCATTTTCTGTTTCTTTGTTTGTCTTATAATCGTTTTTTGCACACTGTACATTTTAATATTTTAATGATTCATATTGGGATTTAGTCACTGAGGTCTGTTGCTTACATTTGTATATAGCTAGTGAAATGGACAGAGATTTCCTTGATTTACAGAAGTTAATAATTACAAACAAACCAACACAAAACATCCCCTTTTACATTTTTTTGCAATTTGGTTCTATATTGGCTGTTGTTCCCCTTCAGAGTTTAGTCTTCCCAGCAATGAGATCAGCCAAAGTAGAAAGTGAAGTTCAAGGGCTGCTACATATTTTTTGATCCTGCATCTTGTCCTGGATTTGTGACTTTCTTTTGGTCCTAGGAATTTTCCTGTTTATGGAAATCTGAATGTCCCCTCTACGTCTGTTGCATCTTGCTGAAAAAGCAGCAGCTCACCTCGCAGGAAGAAACGGGAAGACCCAGCCAAGAATGCACCAAATGGCCCTATAATGGGGCTGTTTTGGATTCAGAAGAAAGAGGCACTAAATACCAGGGTGATCCATCTAAAAACTTTTATTAGGGGAACTTACTTACAGAGAGGTGCAGTTGCTTTGTTATGGACAGCGACATGGCAAGAAGTTCAGTTGAGTATGTTTGTGTCTATTCCAACAGCTCTTCAGATTGTATTTGGCTGAAGAACAAAGGTTGCTAAGTGCCAGGGACTTACCTGCAAGTATTGTGAAACATTTTTTTTATGTTCTCTTTTCTCAAAGCCAGATGTGTTCCGTGTGGGCTGCATTCAAGGTTATAGCAGCCAAAGCTCAGGCTGTGACTCAAGGGTGTTACAGTAAAGGATGTCTGAGGAGGAGGGCAGGGGCAAAATCAATTCTCAGTCGTTTAGGAGATGCTATATGTATCACACTTCATATTAAATACACTCCTCCCCTCAGGGTGTTCTATTTTATGCCTTATATCAGATGATACTTTGCCCCAGGCGACTTTGACTTAGATGTTTCTTACACTGCTTCAGGGGCTCACAAGCTGCTTCTGCTTACAGGGAGAGTTCTGGGAGGGAGACCCAGAGATGGAGTTCTTGGTTCAGGCTTTCAGGCCGACTTTTGCCAAAGAAATCCAGAAAATGTGTGTCTGCCTGCACCTGGACAATCTCAGGGATTGCCCAGCATACACCAAAATCTGTTCTGCTAACTGAAGCTCCGGTTTTTAGTGTTCAGTAGCTTATTTCGGCTTTAATATGTCCGCGAACTTAATTTCTTCTCCTATAAAATCTTTATTCTTTTAGTTTAAAGCTCATTTTTAATACTTAAGCTATGCTCGTTATGTTTTACTGTTTTCCAGATCAGTCTGTATATTTTAGGCTGTTATCCTGGTTTCTCTTCAAATTGTTTTAAGTCTTATTTTCCAATATGTAACTGTCTTTATCACCTGTGCCTTCTTGGTCTTAGTCTCTATTCCTTCTCATTATCACCCAGCTTCTTTCTTACCGTCCATCTCTGGGCATTGCCTTCAGATGTTATAAATTCTCCTCTCTGTGAGTTTTCACCCTTTCTGTATTCTAATCATTGTTCTCATTTCCTTGTTACCAAAAACAGTATCACTGCTATTCCTTTCTAGGACTGACCATCCTTCCTTGCACTCTGTGTGTGTCAACCCTCCAGAGTCCTCTTTGTGTTTGTGCTTGTTTCCTCTTGGTGTCCTCTACAAGCTCAGTTTTCCCTGGCCTCAGCCCCACCTTAAGGTGAGTGCTCTCTTTGGCCAGCCCAGTGACAACCTCTATTCCAAATGCCCATGTCTCCAATCCTCATCACCCCAACCCCTCTCCATGGGAAGACTCCCCTGAAATTGCTATCCACAGCCAAGAGCAACTCCCAGACCTGAATAACCGACTCTTTCCAATGGAGCACTTTATCCAAGAGTTCTATACCTAAATTACGATTTCTTCAGGCCTTAGTATCTTGGTGGATAATACCGCTTCCTGGAGACTAAATCAAAACTATAGGAATCAGCATTGAGCTATGCTGTTTACGGCTCCAACATTCTATCAGTCGCTAGGTTCTATAATTTTACCTCCCAAATAACTTCCATCCCCATTCTTTCCAGCTGTCATTATAAATATATTTGTGAATAGAAAGATATTTGGACTTTCCCAATATGCAATCTCAGGCTTATGTCAGCTAAAGAGGCTGAGGGCAACTTTGGGGCAGAGGGCAGAAAGACTCTTCCGTCTTGATTTTTAAAGACCTAATTAAATTCTATCAGACTAGCTATCATGTATTAAACACTCATTAAGTAGCAGTCAGTGTCTGAAGTATTACATGGTCATTGTCTATGGTCTTCATTACAACTTCATTAAAACTTTAGAGGAATAGAGGGTCAGAGAAATTGAATACTTTACCAGGTGTCATACATTCTGCAAGAAGAAAACCTGAATTTGGATCCAAGTTCACCTGCTTTCAAAATCTACAGTTTTTCCATTCTGACACACACTTCATTACTGTCAGAGCCTATGACTATGATTTGTATAATGTCATTGAGCCTGCTTTTGTGAATGCCAAGGGTGAACAAATAGAGCAGAATGATAACTTTGGAATTGGCTTCCTTGCTTCTGTAACTGATGAGGTGAGTGACCATTTGCTGCTTCTTCTCTAACTCAGTGACTGTATAAAAAGTGAGAATAATTTAGCCTCATGAATATTAGTATTAAGCTGGACCTCTCCTTCAGGGAAACCTGAGGTATTATTTCTATCACAAATTTTATTTTAAAGATTGGGTTGATATAAAATTCCTTTTTAATTGCAAACTTAATTTTCCTCTTGATTTGTACAGGTACATTGACAGTAGTTGAGAAATGAGTATAGCTGATATTTATCACATTCTGTTTAAGTGGCGGAAACTGTGATAACTTAATAGCGCTCATGTAGGAAAGTCCCATTATTATTGATATTTAACAATAATCATAATAATAACTAATGCACATTGTGATTGTTTTAATCATTTAGTATCTATTAACTCATTTTATCCCCACAATAATTATGTGAGGTAAATGACATTATTATCCCAATTTACATTTGAAGGATTTTAGGCACATAGAATTTAAGCAACTTGCTCAAGGTCACATAGCCAGTAATTTAGGAAAGGAATCCAGACATGGGCAGTCCTGTACCAGAGCCTATACCCTTATTCACTAACTGTACTTCCCCTACTTCTGGTGTTGTCCAGGAATGTGGGAAGTGAGGTTCAGAGGACAAAAGACAGATGTTGAGTCTGTGGTGAAGAATCTTGTTGCTGTCCAAAAGCCTCGGAGGCTTATGAACACAGATATACTGTGATACAGCTAGTGATGGGTCTTAAAATAATGGCTCCAAATACCCTTTCTGTATTTACTGTCTTGAAGGACATGGGGTTTAATAAACCAAAGTAAAGTTCCTGGACCCCTTCCCTAGAGTCCATCCACAAACATGGCAGGCGCTTTGTTAGGTGCTCAGGATTCAGAGACACATAAAAGAGCCACTGTTCTTTAGAGAATATCAGCTTCAACCGGTACAATGAGCAGTCAGACACAAATGCAACAAAGGGCTATATGTATTGTCATGGATTTATGTATGGGCCCAGTGGAGATACAAAGATAACTGGTCAACCTTACCTGGGGAAGCAACAGAAGACAAAAGGGGATTGGTAATATCTGGCATGCTTTGGGATGAATTTAATTCCAAATTGATTGTTAAAGCCATCAGGTGTCTTGACTTGAAGAGCAGTTCCTTTTGAGTCTTTGGTTTGATCCTATGTTGGCAGCACCAAACTGAGAGGCTCACTACCTTCTATTTGATTCCATCCTAGGAGACACAGAGAGGACACTTTTTTTTTTTGTACCCAGAGGGACCTAAGAGCTTATAAGACATATTCTTTTTTTTTTTTTTTTAAGAATAATTAAAAAAAATTTTTTTTAAAGATACTTAGATTACATAAATGTTACACAAAAATTACAGGGATTCCTATATGCCCCACCTCCCACACCTCCCACAACCTCCCACATAAACATCTTTTATTAGTGTGGCACATCACCTGCAATGGATATACACATCCTGGGGCTTTGCCACTAAGCATGGACCATAGTTCACATTGTAGACCACACTCTCTCCCACACGGTTCGGCATGTTATTTGCTGATATAAAATGGCTTATATCTGTCATTGCAATGTCACTCAGGATAATTCCCAAGTCCCGAAAAAGCCCCTGTATTACAACTGCTTTTCCCTTAACTGTAGAATGCTGCCAGTAGAGCTTCCCTTGTGTTTTTAGCCAGAGGTAACTCATCCCCTTTCTATACTTCCCTGATAGCTCTGTTAACCTTAATCTTAAAATACTATGGATGCTCAGACTGACACCATCAGACTGTGATGACCTCCTTTTGTCTTCGTCAATTGCTTTCCTGTCTCTGAGCCCTGTCTTGAGTTTCCTAACCCAGTGTCCTTACTTTACTACCCATCCAATCATAGCCTAGCCAGTATCTGCATCCAGGCAAGGGTGTTAAACAAATTTGGGCTTGGTGTCCTCTTTATAATGCACAGGCACATTTTTTAAAAGCTTTATTGATATATGTCACGTAACATACATTTTACTCATTTGAAGTGCAAAAGTTGTTATGTTCAGTATGTTCAGCGTTGTATAACCATTACCACAATCTAATTTTAGAACATCATTCTCCTTCTATTAGCAGTCATTCCCCATTTGTCCCCATCCCCACCAATTCACCCTGCACAACTAAAAATCTAATATCTGTCTTTAGCTTTGCTGACTATGGACATTTCATAAAAATTCAATCATATGATGTGTTCTTTTGTGACTGGCTTCTTTCACTTAACATAATGATTCAAAAGTTCATCCATATTGTAACATACAACAGTACATCCTGCATTTTTTTTCTATATTAAAGAAGTTGTGGGCTTACAGAAAAATCACACATAAAATATAAGATTCCCATATACCTTGTTACCATTAGCACCTTGCATTGGTGTGGAAACCTTGTCACAATTGATGACAGCACATTTTTATAATTGTACCACCAACTAAATTCCATGGCTCAAAGTAGGGTTCACTGTTCATGTAGTACAGTTCCATGAATACTTTTAAAAATCTTTATTCTGTCACGATATATACAATCTAACATTTACCATCTTAACCACATTCAAATATATATTTCAGTGTTGTTAATTGTGTTAAAATGTTTTGCTACCATCACTATCTCCATTTCCAAAATATATCCATCACTGTAAATAGGAACACTACTCATTTTAAGCTTTAACCTCCCATTCCCTAGCCCCACTCCATCCCCTGGTCACCTATATTCTAGATTCTGACTCTGTGAATTTGCTTATTCTAATTGTTTCAAATCAATGAGATCATACAATATTTGTCCTTTTGTGTCTAGCTTATTTCATTCAATATGATGTTTTCAAGGTTCATATATGTTGTTGCATGTATTAGGACTTTATTCCTTTTTATATTCAATAATATTCCATTGTATGTATATACCACATTTTATTTATCAATTCATCAGTTGATGGACACTTGGGTTGCTTCCATCTTTTGACAATTGTGAATAATGCTGCTATGAACATCAATGTGGAAATACCTGTTCAAGTCCCTGATTTCAATTCTTTGGGGTTTATACCTAGTAGTGGGATTGCCAGGTTATATTGTAGTTCTCTACTTAGCTTTCTGAGGAACCACCGAACTGTCTTCCACAGCAGTCCCATTCATTTTTATTGTCAAGTAACACTACGTTATTTGATATACAATATTTTAATTATCTATTAATCAGTTTAAGGTCACTGGGTGTTTCAACTTTTTATTTAGATAAGTTGTGTATTTTTAGAACAACCTTGCATAAAATACAGGATTCCCATAGACCACCTTATTATTTACACCTTGCATTGGTGTGGTACATTCATTACAATTGATGAAAGCACATTTTTATAATTGCACTATTAACTATAGTCCATGGTTTAACTCAAGGTTCACTGTGTAGTGCAGTCCCATGGATTCTTTTTAATATTTTTTTTCTATTACCATATATACAACCTAATATTTTCCCTCTTAACCACATTCAAATATATATTTCAGCACTGTTGTGTTCACAATGTTGTGCTACCATCACTACCATCCATTACCAAAACATTTCCATCATTCCAAATAAGAACTCTGTACATTTTAAGCTTAATTCCTTATTCCCTATCCACTTTCTGACAATTATTAATAATAGTGAATATTTGTGTACTAGTCTTTTTGTAGCTAAAGTTTGATATTATCTTCCAATATTGGGCATGGTTCTTCTTTTGGGTATGACATTTAAGATATTAAGAATTATAATAATTTAGTTTGAATAATACCAGCTTAGTTCCCATACCAAAGAAATACCCTGCTCTTATACAGCTGTCCTTCCCCTTTTATATTGATTTGTAACAGATTACATATTTATATAATGTGTATCCATTAACACAGATTTATAATAGTCATTTTATGAATTTTTCTTTTGTATCATATAGAAAAAAAGAGGCGTTACAAACCAAAAGTACAATAATATTAGCTTATATATTTACCTATGTAGTTACATTTAACAGTGGTTCTGCAAATATGCTTTGATTAACACTACCTTAATTCAACAAGCAGATTTAGAAATAGAAAGCAAAATTAATCCTACAATGAATAGGTACTTCTTCTTCCTTTTATTGAGACATGGAAAATTTGGTTTGGGAATTTGAACATCCAACATATTTGTCCAAAATGATCTCATTATCATTTCTTAGGAACTTGAGGGAAGTTCGTCAGACACACCAGGGGCTATAATCCAAGGCCCATTTTACTCTGGTAGGTTTGTGGTCTAGAATTAATTGCCTTGAGCATTATTGTCCACCAGAATATAGTACGAAGCTTCCCTTGTTCTAATGATCTGTTAATTTTTAGAAAAATGAAATGCGAAAAATCTCTCCCTTGGCTTCAGTGAAGCAGGATCATAGCACAAATCTATCACGGATGAACTTTGAAAGGTTAAGGGAGTTAGAATGGCTGCAGATTTTATTAACAAAGGTCTAACTGTCTGCTCTATGAATGCAAAAGTAGCTGAAGTGTTTCAAACAAAAAACAAAACAACAAAAAAATTTACATGTATCCATTACATTTAATTGAGAAATGTATATATTTATTCATCTGTGTTTACTTTTTAGTTTTTTATTGCTTATGTTTTCAATTATTAAATGTACAAAATAAAGTTAAAAAAAAAAAGTAGCTGAAGTGTTCTTCCTGGAACACTTTCTTCTGGCTCTGTGCAGATAACTAAGAGAGTAAGACAAGCAGAGATTACTCAGCTAATTGACTGGAGTCTGAAAGTAGCTAATCAGGCCAACTGATCCTTTATGGCCTAAACAGGGCATGAATAATTGGGAGAGTCTCTGAATGATGTTTATCTTGGGGTGCTTGTATGTGGGTAATGGTGACATTCAGGAAATTGGCTGTCTTCTGACAAGAGGAAAGTAAATCTAAAAAATAATGAATAAAGGTATATAACTTCAAAAAGTCCTGAGTACTGTTGTGGCAATGGATGTAGGCCATTTTAAATCAGCACACACCACTCAGAACTGAGTGGGAGAGAGTGTGGTCTACAGTGTGAACTGTGGTCTATGGTTGGTGGCAAGGCTCCAGGATGTGTAAGTTCATTGAGGTTGGTGGGTCACACTGTGGGAGATGTTTGTGTGGGATGTGGTGGGAGGTGTGGGAGGTGGGCAACATGGGAATCCCAGTGGGTTCCGTGTAATATTTTAGGTAATCTAAGCACCTCTTAAAATCTATGTGTATATATATATATATATATATAAATAACATTTTTGTAAGCAAATACACATATATGCATATATATTTATATATAAAAAAAAAAAAAAGCAGTCAGAGATGCCGACCTTTAGGCTAAAGAGTACTTTTTCCATATTCCTTTTTAATTTGTTGGGGGAGGAATGGATTTAAGTCCCTAACTTTTCAGTAAGCTTGAAATAACCTGGCTAGTGGAAGAGCAGGCACATTGGAATTAGATGGATATACGTTTCTAGACTCCACCGCTTAATATTTCTGTAAAATTGGGTGACTTAGATATGAAATCCCTGTGCTAATTGGGCATTCCCTGAGCTCTGCAGCCAGGACTTTGAGATCCAATGTGGGTGCATAGCATATGTGCAGGCTCTGTCCAGAGTGCTGAACCATCACCCCAGTCCTTGCTCAGACCTGTACCTGTTGAAGGTCACTGAGATATGTCACCTGCTTCCCTTCACACTCCCTCAGGCTCTTTTCATCCACCATCCTCAAGGATGGAGCTTAGAGTTCTTTTGTCCAATAATAGAAATTAAATTCCAGTATGCCTTCACCTTAACTTGATTACATCAGCAAAGACCTTATTTCCAAATAAGGTCACATTCATAGGTACTAGGTGTTATGAATTCAGCATGCCCTTTTTGGGGACAGAATTCAAACCACAATAGCACCTTTCTTGGAGAAAGGTTAATTTGCCCCATCATTGATTGGATTTGATCTCTGTTAACTTCTGGAAATTTTGTCCCCATTTTGCCCTTCATTTTCCATTAATCCCACCATTTTCTCCTGGCCATCTCTACTTTGACTACAACAAAGAACAGACAGATTGGAAATAAGATAACATTTTTTTGATAGCTGTAGTTACCTACAGCCTCTTCATCAGCTGCACAAATTGTCAACCTGCTTTTGCTTTAATTATGTTCACACTTATTTTTTGAACCCTTGGTTGTTGATTTAATCTTCTATTACTACTGTAACAAATGATCAAAAACTTAGTGGCTTAAAACAGCACATATTTATTCTATTACACTTTTGTAGGTCAGAAATCCAACATTAGTTTCACCAGGTTAAAATCAAAGTGCTAACAGTGCTGTGTTCCATCCTGCAGACTCTGGGGAGGATCCAATTCCTTGCTTACTCAAGCATTTGTCAGGATTCAGTTCTTTTTTTGTGGTGATAGGACTGAGGACCTCATTTTCTTGCTGGCTGTTAGCCGAGGGCCATTCCAGCATTGGCAGTCACTGCATCCGATACATTTTAGCCCCTTTCTCCATCTTCAACTTCAGCAATGGAGATTGTCACATCACATATCTCTGGCCAGAGCTGGGAAAGGTGCTCATTCTTTAAGAACTCATGTTTTTAGACTGGGACAACCATGGTGATCCAGGATAATCTTACCATATTAAGGTCCATTAACTTAATCACATCTGCAGAGACGTTTTTGCCATTTAAAATAATGTAGTCATAGGTTCTGGAGTTTAGTGTGTGGACATCTTTGGAAGATCAGTATTCTATCAACTTCTATGTAAGAACTTAACTTCTTAGAATTTGCTGTCTACATGTAACTTCCCAGCACAGACTGGAACTCAGTAGACTCTTTTTTTTTAAAAAAAACAAAACACTTTATTTCAACTTCAAAAAACTGAAACAACAGAGAAAAGGCAGCTTGACAAATTATGGAAGCATCACTCCAAAAAATTCTATCCAAGCACATTTATCTCATCTGATCCTAAAAACAAATGCAATTGTTCCTCCAGTTTTCAGAAAGATATACTGATGAGCAAAAATTGGTTAAATGACATAACCAAGGCCTCCTTGTTAATGAAGAAAATGAAGAAAAAATGCTTAATCATATTCCTATCTCATAAAACTAAACAATATTATTTTTTGACATTTAGCATTGAAATACTACCTTTTTTTCCTTTGCTATAAACATATTACAATATTACTGTTAACTGTAGTTTGTAAGTTACATTAGTTGTATTTTTCCATGCATTTCCATTTTCTTAACACCTTGTAGTAGAAAAAAATTCTTGCATTTATACTATTAACCACAATCCTCCACCAAAATCTCTTTGTTTTACAGTCTCTAGATTATCCTCTAGCTGTCTTTTAATTAATATTAACTTCTCTAGCCTACCCCTTTCAGCCACAATCACATTTATAAATCAGTATGTTCTTAAGTGCTTGTGGGATGCATGGACAGATATTGAGTGAGAATGCTCTCTCCAGTACTTGGACCAAAGCTTTAGCAACAAACTTTTCTTGGTTCACCCCTCCTGCTCTCATGGACTGTGTATTTCTGTTCTTGTCTCAGCTCCTGGAACCCAGTCCTTACACCCATGCCCTCATCAAATGATAGTGCATCCCCAGTACCTTGTAGGCAGAAAGTTCATATTCACAGCCCATGTCTCCAGGTCCAGACTTGCTGAGGGCTGGGGTCTCAAGCTAGAAGGAGGATACAAGATATCAAAGGGAATAAATGCAATTTATTCATCATTTTCTCTTGCTCCTTTTCTAAAGTATGAAATTTGTATTTCATAGATCAGGTTACCCAGAGTTTAGAAACACAGTGTCTGAAGTTCATGCTTTTCTTCTTAGATACTTGCAGGTGTTTATTTTATGCCGGAAAATCAGTGATCTGTTAGATCCAATACATGATAATGTGGAGGGTTCAGGTAATTTGCCTACTGTGACAATTCTGATTGCCCATGGCAGGGCAGGGGATTTCTTGGAACTGTGGACTGTCAAAGGGGCATGGAAAAGTGCAGCTTTCTGGGAGGCTTTGTTTACAAGGTCTAAAAGGAGAGGCTCCAGCTTCCTTCAGCTACTCTTTCTCTCTCTTTTTATCCTTTCCTCAATATATAATCATTTTCTCCTCCAGATATTCATTCATTTAACAAATATGGCCATTCAAGTACTTCAAATACTCTTTC
>JAKSZT010053840.1:9445150-9475693 GCA_026826555.1 Tolypeutes matacus
CATTCATTTAACAAATATGGCCATTCAAGTACTTCAAATACTCTTTCAGTCCTACTCTCCTCTTCTCTTTCTGGGACTTTGTCAATATAACTGTGGATCTTCTGTTATTGTTCCATGAATCTTGGAGGCTTTTATTTTTCTTTTAGTCTATTTTCCCTCTGACATTCAGATCAGGTGATTTCTATTGTTCTTTCCTCAGGTTCACTGATTCTATCTTCTGTTATCTCCTCTCTACTATTGAGTCCATCAGTGAGTCTTATTTTTTTAATCTTTGTTATTGCATTTTTTAGTCCTATAATTTCCATTTGATCCTTTTTAATAGTGTTTATTTATTTGCTGTGGTGTTATATTTTTTTTTTTTTCATTTGTTTCAAGGGGATTTTTAATTTAGTGTTGGAGTACTTATATGACAGCTGCTTAAAATCTTATTTAGGGAAGTGAATGTGGCTCAAGCGATTGGGCTCCTGTGTACCATGCGGGAAGTCCAGGGTTCAATTCCCAGAGCCTCCTGGTGAAAACCAAGCTGGCCTGCAAAACGAGTTAGCCTGCGTGGAGTGCTGACCGGCGTAGAGTGCTGGCCCTCACCAAATGATGGCCTGCACAGGAGTGCTGGCCTGCATGGAAAGCTGGTGCAGCAAGATGACACAATGAAAAGAGACACAGAGGAAAGACAGTAAGAGATGCAATAGACCAGGGAGCTGAGGTGGTGCGAGAGATTGAGCACCTCTCTCCACTCTGAAAGGTCTCAGGATTGGTTCCCAGTGCTGCCTATAGAGAAGACAAGCAGACACAGAAAAACACACAGAGAGCAGACAGTGAGTACAAAACAACAGGGTGGGGGAGGGCGAGGAGAAATAAATGAAATAAATCTTTTTTAAAAATCTTATTTAGCTAATTCCAATATCTAATTTCTTTTCATGTTGGCGTTATTTTTTTCTTCATTCTAGTTGTTATTGTCTTGTTTCTTGGTAAGATGGGTGATTCTCTATTGTTTCCTGGATAATTTTTTTCTATTATGTTAGGAGATTGTAGAACCTATTAAATATTTTATCCGAGCAAGATATACCCTTGTTTAGATTTAGCATGCAGATCTCTGTCTAAATTTGCGGTCTGTATTTCCAATGACAGTTTAATTTCCAGAGCCTTTACGGAGTTATTTTGATCTGCTTCATTTACCTGATACCATTGGGACCTCCACTTTCCCTGCTGCTACTGCCTGGGTGGGAAGAATGGGCTTCCATAGGCTAGGCCAATGGGTATATCTCAGAGGTAGACTCTCCCTTTTAGTACTCCTGCTCTGGGTACAGAAAGAAAGTCCTGTCTGATGGGGAAGAGCCTTCTCAGGCCAGGCTGTCTGCTGTAACTGGGTCTCCTTCCCTGTTTCCACCTGCCCATCTCAGTGTCTCTTATTGGGGGAAGAGAGTCTCTAGCTGCGGGGACAGAGAAGTCTCCTGCTATATCTAAGTATTTCCTGCTGACTCCTCCCATTCATCTTGGTATCTCTTACTGGAAAGGGGGGAGTATCAGCCTCATTGGTAAAAGAGAGTGCTTCCCCTGGCTGCTCACTTATGGTGGGGCTCCCACTCAATTCCCCTGCTAAGGGTTCTGAGCTCACCTGATGTTGTCAGAGGAAATCTCATTCAATCCAGGAAAGAATGAGCATACCGGGACAGTCTTCTACTGCTAAGTTAGTTATTCGGTAATGCCACGTCAGGGTGTCCTTCTGTTGGGTGGGCTATGCAGGGCATCTTGCCACTGTGTAGTTTGTACAGTCCTTGATAACCAAGCCACTTTTCCTTACTACTTTTCAAAAACTTCCTTTCAGACTCTTGCATTATTTCTATGGTTTATAGTTTTGCCTTAGAAGGAAGGAACAGAGAAAAATGAACCTATGCCATTTTGTCTACATGGGAAGCCCTTGCTTTCATTCTTGAATATTTTTGCAGCAGATACTGAATTCTGGATATAGCTTGTTCTTGCATGGTTATTAAAGATGTTATTGCATGGTCTTTTGACCTTTGTAGTTTTTGATGAGAAGTTGTCATTAAAAGCATCACTCCTCTGAATGAAAGGTGCCATTTTTCTCTGGCTGCTTTCAAAATTGTGTTTTTTATCTCAGGTTTTCATAAGTTTGACTATGATGTGCATTGGTGTATAGTGACTTTATATTGGTCATGCCTGGGACTTGCAGAGCTCCTTGAATCCTAAGTTCATGACCATGATGAAATTGGGGAAAAGTTTGGTCATTTTTACTTCGTCATTTTTCTTTTTTTTTTTTTTAAAGATTTTATTTATTTATTCATTTATCACCCCCTTGCTGCTTGTGCTCACTGGGTCAGCTAACCACGCCGTGCGGGTGGGCTTGCCTTCACCAGGAGGCCCCGGGAACCGAACCTGGGGCCTCCCATATGGTAAACGGGAGCCCTACTGATTGAGCCACAGCCGCTTCCCTCGTCATTTTTCTTATTCCATTGTTTTCTCCTCTTGTAGTCTTGAGACTACACTTTTATATAGATTAGATTTTGTGATATTGTTTCTACTCCCTATGAAATAAATTTTGTCCCCCTCCCAGGTGCTCTATTTTATGATTTAAAGCAAGTAATCTTTTGTCCCAAGCCACTGTCTTAATTGTTTCTTACACTCCTTTAGCTGTTTGCAAGGTGCTTCTGATTCCAGGGCAGTTCCTGGGAGAGTGAGCCAGAGAGGAATTGCCTGGTTCAGTCTTTCAGGCTGCCACCAGATAGACTGGAACCAACATACAGACAACACAGTATGGGCATAAGGTTTACTCTGATCTTTCTGTAACAGGGTCTCACAATAGGAGCACAGGCTAGCTCCACACTGTGACGGAGAAGGGTTAGAGGAGTGACCAGCCAAGGCACCATGAGCTTCTCCTACCATTTTTTAAAAGCTGTGTTTTCTTAATCCAGCAATTGCTCTGTTACTGTGATCCTTTTACTATTTTCCAGAGATTTAAGGAATGTAGCTCTGCCAGTTTTGCTAGTTTTTCAGAGATTTTGTGGAAGAAAAGCACCCTGAAACATCTTACTCCACCATCTTCATTGACTGGGTCCATGTGTATCTATTTTGTTTGGTGTTTCTTTTGAGCTTTCTGTGGTTTGGTGTTTATCATTAGTTTTGGAAACTTCTTGGTCCTTATTACTTGAAATATTTCTTCTGCTTCATTTTCTATCTTCTCCTTCTAGTAGACCAATAATTTGTGTGTTAAACCTTTTGAAATTTTCCTGCAATTCCTGGGTGTTCTGTTTTTTTTTTTTTTTTTTGTTGTTGTTGTTGTTGTTGTTTTCTTTTGTTTAATTCTTTTTTTTTTCTCTTTGCATGTCAATTTTGGAAGTTTCTTTTGGTATATCTTTAAGTTCACCAATTCTTTCCTTTGTCAAGTCCAGTCTACTGATAAGCCCATCATATAAATTTTCATTTCTTTTGCACTGTGTTTAGTTTCTAGCATTTCCCTTTAGTTCTTTCTTAACATTTCCATCTCTCCACTTATATTACCCATTTGTTCTTCATGTTGCTTACTTTTCCCCTTAAATTCCTTAACATATTAATTATACTTATCTTAATTATTTGTCTGATAATTCCAATAGCTGTTTCATATCTGAGTCTGATTCTGATGCTTGCTTTGTTTCTTCAGAGTACTTTTGTCTTCTTGCCTTTTGGCATACCTTGTAATTTTTTTGTTGAAAGCTGGACAAGTTCTAGTTTGTCTTAGGAACTGAAGTAAAAAGGTGTTTAATGTGAGCATTTACATTGATTTCATCTGTGTTTAATATTTACAGGAGCTATAGATGCCAAAGTCTTTAAAGTCTTGTAGTTTCCTAGATTTTGTCTCCAATTTGACTTTGGGCTTCCCTAAGTACTCCTCCTCTCAGCAAGTCTGTATCTTGCAATACTTTGAGCTGTAATCCTCTGTTGTTATATTGGTGCCTGGTTCATGGAGGGAAATGTGTGAGGGAGGGGAAGCATTCTATAATCTTATGATTGAATATCAGTATTTTATTGTGCATGTGTCCTTGGGCTGTGAGTTTCAGAAGGGTTTATTCTCTAGTGGTATAGTTTATTTTTCTATCTTTGGTGAAAAAGGAAGGCTAAGAGGTCTGGAGTGGGAGTGATGTTCTCCCCCCAGCTGGGGCAATACGAAAAATTATAGGAGGCCTTTGTTATGCAGAATGCTCTGGGCACATTTTATATTAATTATTCTTCCTGCCCCCTATCAAAATCAGGAGATGTTTCTCAGATCTTCACCATGAGAAACTGTTTAGGTTTCTGGAGGTAAAGCCCCTGAAAGTGTGGGAATCTCCCTAAGAATGCAGTCCCCTGGTGTTTCTCACTTTCTAGTTAGCCCATGCTCAGCCTCCAGGAATTCATCAAAATTGCCATTTAAATGTTCATATTAGGTTATGATTCTGGAAGTTTCTCTTCTTCTTGGCTGTGAAGCAGATTTTGGCTGTGACACTCTGGATTTGCCTGTCTCTAAATATTTTGTGGTGATGGTTTTCCTTGCAACTTCAGTGCTATAACGGTTCCAAGAAAAGCCATTGGTTTTCAGTTTGCTAAGTTTTTTCTTGGTGCACACAAAAGAGTCCTGGCCCCTGCCTCTTGTCTTTTGGGAACTAAATCCATATCAGGAGTCCCAAATGGATTTTCATGAGGCTGGGGGTAAGGAAAAACTCATTTCTCATTGTTAGTAGTTTTCACATGGTTCTAGGTTTTGAAATATCATTTTTAAGGGAAATTGGGAGAAGCTATGTCAAGAAACTAATTGACATTTTAAAACAGAAGGAAAGTTTTATTTTTCAAAATTAACTTCTAAAATGTACTTAGTTTGATATGACTTTACCTTCAGCTACTGTACATTCTGTCTTCTACATTTATTGCTATTTGTTGAAATATCAATCTATATTTACTCTCCTACTCCCTCTCCTTCCACCTACTCTCCAATTCACAGAATAATGGCATCTTGCCATCTCCTGAAATGGACCTTCAAAGGGTCCCTGTGACTTTCTGTTTGCTGACATGTGTCACCTGCATCTTCTCTGTCCTTGTCCATTTCATTCTTGCCCCATTACTCCCTGGACTTCAAGCCCCTATTTCTTCTTCACTTCTATGGTTATCCTGGGGCATATTCACTCACTAGCTCAGCTTTGGAATCATTTCATGCTGTTATCTTGGAGAGAGTGTCCATCATATCATGACCTTTCTGCAGGCGACCATTTTGCACTTACCTTTCCCTCAGACTCCACCCACTTGTAATGCTTGTGGTATCCAGGTCTCCTCCCTTCCTTGGCATACAGGGAGATGCTTTCTGGCCCTTTTGTGGTGAGGTGGGGCCATGTGATGAGTTCTGGCCAAAGAAATGTGAGTGAGAGGGACATGCTTTCCCTATTGGGCTAAAGTATTTTAAAATCAGTTTTCTTTTTAAATAAACTTTCTATTTTAGAATATTTTTAGATTTAAAGAAAAGTTTTGAAGCTAGTACTGTGAATCCCTATAAGCCCCACATCCAAGTTTCCCCTATTAGTAATGTCCTACTTTAGTATAGTACATTTGTCACAATTAATGAAACAATAGCATACATAATTATAAAATAAAATGAATACTTTATTGAGATTTCCTTAGTTTTTACTTAATGTCTTTTTTTGTTTTCCAAGATCCCATCCAGAAAACCACAGTATATTTTGTCATCATGTTTCAAGTTCCTTTCGGCTTGACCATTTCTCAGACTTCTCTTGTTTTGGATGACTTTCAGAGTTTTGAAGTGTACTCACCAGGTATATTGTAGAATGTCCCTCAATTGGAGTTAGCCTGATATTTTTATCATGATTAGATGGGAATAGTGAGATTTTGGGAGGAAAACCACAGAGGTGAAACGTCATTCTCATTACATCATGCCAAGGGTGTATGTTGTCAATATCACTGTTGATGTTGACTTTCACCACCTGACTGAAGTTGTGTTTGTCAGGTTTCCCCACTATAAATTTACCCATTTTTGCCTGCATTCCATGCTGTACACTTTAGAAGGAAGACATTATGTGCAGCCTGCACTTCAGGGATGGGAATTTATGCTACCCTCCTTGAGATGGCAAGCCCCAGTGTTTTTCACACTCTCTTTTCTCTGCTGCTATAGGCAAGAAAACAATTTTTTTTTTGCACCATGAACTTGAGGTTTATTTGTTACAACAGCACAGCCTAATCAATCCTGATTGATACACCAATTTTCCATCTGTCTGAATGGTTGTCTCAGGGGAACCTCAAACTCAGCATATCAGAAACCGATTTTGTCACACACCCCAGCTACACTTCCAAACTTCCCTGTTTTTAAAAAAGTAGATCACTTTTACTCTAAATGTTCAGATTCAGAAGCTTATCCTCCCTTTAGTCCATAGAAAATAGTCCAGAGTTTATAAAATGACTTCATGAATAATATTTTTTTCTCATTTACATTCTGTTTTAGTCAGAGTTGTTAGTAATAAGAAGCAATAGTAAATGACTGACTGTGTCCAGTTAAGAAGAAAAGGAATGCTAGATCATTGAGGATGAAGAACCACACTTGCAAGGGAAACAGGACATGGAGAGAGCTAGAAATCAGTGAATCAACCTAGTAACAACCATTAATCGATGCTCCACTGGATAGTTGATGATGATGCTGTTGAGTTTTGCAAATTTCCACTGAGATTGTTTTCCACACTGCAGCCCTGATGCATTCTCCATGCCACATTGTCCTGGGAAATTTCTCAGCTCTCACAGATGCTGTTTTCCTTCAAAACCCAAAGACCCGGGTGGGACATTGGCTTGGCCAAGCCATTCATATGCCCACACCCAGAAGCTAGGGGGCAGGTCTCTTATAAGCTTCACCTTCAACTGAGAACCACATAGTTGAAAGTCTCCAAATTATAGAGTGGGTATATGAATTCTGGGTAGCAAAAAGGGGCATGACTACTATATTCCCCACTGAACAACTGAGTTCTTAAGGATCATAGGCTAACTTCCTTGCCCATGGCCATGTAGCTAGTGGTAGAGGTGATTTCAGACCTTGGGAATCCAGAATTAAGGTCTTTTCATTTCAACCACTGCACTGTTCCTAACATTCTCTCTTCCTTCTTTGCCCTACTTAGAGCTGTCATTTCCCGTTATAAACTAACGCAATAGACTAGTTTGGAAAACATTAGCGATTAACCACTCACAGAGAACAGAATTAGATGGGATTTGCTCCCATGGATATGTTTGAGGGTTTCTCACAGTCCTAGACCCAGTCTCTATTCTCCTTCTGTCATTCATGTCACTCAGACATCCACAACTTCACTTTTTCTCTGTGTGGTGTTCCTTATTATATTAGATTGAATTAGGCACCCCGAAAAGGACATGTTCTAAATCTAAAGCCACCTTTCTGTGGGTATAAATCATTGTAAATAAGACCTTTGAAAGACATTATTTTTACTTAAGGTGTGTCTCAAATGAATCAGGGGAGGCCTTAATATGGATTACTGGAGTCCATAGAAGAAATCTGGACACAGCGAGAGAAGACCACACAGAAAGAAGAAACCAAAAGAGCAGACACGAGGAGAAAGAGATCACTGTGTGACAGAGCCAGAGGTGCAAGCCAAGGAACCCCAAGGATGTAATAAGCCATCCCCAGAATTCTAAGCTCTAGGAGAAAGCATGGTCTTGCCAGTGCCTTGATTTTGGACTTCTAACAACCGAAACCGTGAGCCAATAAATTCCAATTTGTCATAGCAGCTCCAGCAATCTAAGACCTGCACTGCCCCAGTGACCCCTAGGGGATTTTGTTAGAAATGCAAATTCGAAATTGACTCCTGCCTCAGGGGAAGCCAAGCCTTTGCTTTTGTAACAACATCTCAAATGGCTCTCATTGAAATTTGAGAACCTGGGCATAGTTTGTATCCACACCAGAACAATCCCTGTTGCTTATATATGCCCTGGACTTTTATATCTAAATGCCTTTGCTATTACTTTGGTCTATAATGCAGAGAAAAATGCTTCGTACTTCTTCTTATCACACCCATCTTTGTAAACACACATTCTATGCCACCTCGTCTGAGATCACTGTACGGTGCCCAGTTGAAGGTATTTTTTCTTCTCAATGTGCCCACCCTCACATCTGCCACATGCTATAGTTCTCCTGCAACCTGATTCACTTTTTTTTCCTCGCTATGTAGTGTAGTTCCATGGATTTAGTCTTTAATTTTGATTCTACTACTATATATACAATCTAACATTTCCCCCTTGTAATTGTATTTATATATATATTTCAGTGCTGTTAATTGCATTTATGATGTTCTGATACCTGCACCACCCTCCATTACCATAATATTTCCATCTTTCCAAATAGGAGTCCTGTACATTTTAAGCCTTAACTTCCAATTCCTTATCCCCATCCCATCCCCTAGTAACCAATATTCTAGCTTCTGACTCTATGATTTTGCTTAATCTAATTGTTCCAAATCAGTGAGATCATACAATATATGTCCTTTCTGAGGAAAGGCATCTCTTATCTGTCAGCATAGGCTTTCTACACAGCAGTTGCTCCAAATGTTTTTGCTGGGTTGAATTGTCTTCAAGTAGCTAGCCACAGAAACTAAGAATCAGTAAGGGAAGGCCCCTCAGCCAGAGGGAGGCGCCGTCTCACTTGTGGCACCCATCTCTTCTCAGAGGACAAAGAGGTAGTTAAATCCACAGATGTAGTTTTCAGTGGGTGTGAAGTCTGTGGTGCTCTCAGATCCATCTCCCATTTTATCAGGGAAGTGCAACGGACACCCACGAACCACACTTACACATACACACCACGAGGCATAAAGGGAAATTCCGGACATGTTGTCGCTCCAGGGTTTGATTAACTGCTTCACATATGTGAGTCTGAAGATTCCTATTTAGAGTGTGCACTTGTCATGTCTCCACTCCTCCAGTTCCATAAATAACCTGTCAGGCAGTGCTTCTGCATCAAAACCTACTTGCCGGCAGATGATTACAGCTCCCTCCATCTTAGACCAAGAACAGAGCAGGTTTTGCACCTCCTCTTTATATGGAACAGGTCCAAGGTGCTGAGCAGAGAGCCTAGCTCAGAGTCCACATAAGAAACACACAAAATGGTATCCCAACATGGACTGAGCCAAATGCTCCTTAGTCAGCATGGTGGAAGGGGAGCGAGAAATCCTCTCTTCGGTGTCAATTCCATGATGCCATTGCTTGTGATAAATATAGTTTTCCATCAAGAGGTGAGCAGCAGTGACAAGGAGTTGCCTTTTGCATTGTCCCACAATAGTTTATCTGAGAACTAGGTACTCTCTCATGTCCCTCTGACTCTTTCCTTTCTTCCCTCCTTGCCTCGTTCTTGTTTTTTTCCTAAACCTACATAATTTTAGTTTAATATAATTACAGGAAACATAGATGTTTCTTTCTGCCACTTTATGGAAAGTACTATTGGGTCCTACTTGATTCTGGGATCAGCCTTTCCAGGGGAGATGGCAAGAGAGACCCAGGGCTGGGGACCAGCCACAAATGGCTATAATTGAACTCAGGGCGCCCCTTCTTATAGGACCCCTGGGAGTCCCACTCCCAACTTCCACATGTTTGTTTCTTATCCTCTAAAATGAGGATACTAATGTATACTTCACAGGGTGGGGAGGGCCAAATTAAAAGCACATAGCAGACCTTCAATTAAAGTTGGTTTTCTTGCTATGATCCAATCCTTTCTAGAGCCTATTCTGAGAAAAACATGCAAAAAGACAAGGAGATCTTTAGCTTGTCCAAAATTAAAATGTAGTTTGAATAGCTGTATGCTGTTTAATTTCATGGGAGAGCTTAAAGTTTAGATTGCACAGTGTGAGTGTGTTGAGGACAGAATTGCTGACTTGACTGTCAGTCTCCTGCAGGCTCTTCTGGTGTGTGCTCAGATAAGGTTGCTGAGAATTATGGCATAAGCTTAGGTCAACTGGGACTCAAAAAGATCAAGCCCACTCTGAGTTCCTCAAAAGTGAAAAACGTGCTGGGTGGGTTCAGTAGTAGTAGAGTGAATGACACAGGATAGAATTGGTGAACTTGAGAGTAGATCAAAAGAAATCACCCAACCTGAGCAACACACAGATAATAACCTCAAGGACCTGTGGGACAATAACAAAAAATTCAACATTCATATAATTGGAATTCCAGAAGAAGAATAGAGAGTTTGGGCTGAAGAGTATTTGAAAGAAAAAAATGTTTGAAAGCTTCTGAATTTGGCAAAATATATAAACCCACAGACTCAAGATGCCATACAAACCCCAAGTAGGATATATCCAAGGAAATTCACATTAAGACACAATATAATTAAACTTTTTAAAACTATAGACAAAGAAAAATAATCTCAAATCTTCAATCTAATTTCTTACCTACAGAAACTAGAAAAAGGAGAATAAATAAACCCAGAACAAGTAGAATACAGGAAATAGTAAAGATAAGAGAAAAAATCAATGAAATTGAAAATGGGAAAATATAGACATTCAATAAAGCAGACTAGGTCTCCCCTAAAATCAATAAAATTTATATAGCTGGAGTAAAAATGATTTAACTAATAAGAAGTCACAAATCACACGTCAGAAATGAAATAGATCACATTGCTATAGATCCTGCAAGCATTAAACAGATAATTAGGCAACAGTGTGAGCTTCTTTATGCTCATAAATTCAGCAACTTAGAAGAACTGGACCATTTCTTAAAAAAAAAAAAAAACACAAGATTTTGAAACTCAACTAAGATATTATAGAAATTCTGAATAGTCTAATAACTATTAAATAAGTTGAATTTGTAATTCAAAATCTCCCAAAGAAGAAATCCCCAAGCCCAGTTGGCTTCACTGGAGAATTATACTCAATATTTGAACAAGAATTAACTCTAGTTTTATGAAAAGTCTTTCAGATAATGTAAAATGAAAGAACAATTTCCAATTCATTTTATGAGGCTAGTATTACCATGATGCCAAAAACCAGAAAAAAAAAAAAAAAAAAAAAAACAGTATGAGAAAGGAAAAATTTAGGCCAACTTTTCTCATGAATTTAGACACAAAAATTATCAACAAATTATTAGCAAACTAAATACAACATTGTACAAAAATAATTGTACAACATAACAGTTGGGATTTATTTCAGATATTTAAGACTGTTTTCCACTTAAAAATCAGTCAGTACAACCCACTATATCATAAAGCTAAAAATGAAACATCATATGACCATGTAAGTTGATGCAGAAAATGCATTTGACAAGTCTAGCAACCATTTTGGTTAAAAGCTTGCAGAAATCTAGGAAGAGAGAGGAACAGCCTCAACTCAATAATGAGCACGTGCAAAAACCTAACAGCTACCATCATACCTCATGATAAAAGACTGAATGATGTTCCTCTAAAATCAGGAAAAAGGCAAGGATGGTTGCTAATCAACATAGTTCTAATCACCTTAGGCAAGAAAGAGAAAGATGATATTATGATATCACTAATTTTAATACACAATTGACTTTGATAATTTCATACATCCACGTGACAACCACTGCCTTGCTGAAAAAGTTTCCTTGTGCCTCTTTGTACGTCATTCCATTCCTCACCCATGGTTCCAGGCAACTACTGACATGCTGTCACTAGAATTTTGCCTTTTCTAAACTTTCATTTAGTGTCGTACAGACATAGGCTTTGTAGTTGATTTCTTCTGCTTAGCATAATGTTTTAAAGATTTGTCCATTTTGTTTATTTTTGTTGCTAAGTACTATTCCATAGGTATAGATGGTATGGATATACATAATTTTAAAAATCTATTCACCAATGGATAGACTTCTTGGTTATTATGAAAGTAGCTATTCATATCTGGATATTAAGAATAATTGGCATACACTCTTGTGTGTGGACACCTATTTTCATATCTTGAGTAAATATCTAGGAGTAGAATTGCTGGGTCATGTGGTAAATGCATGTTTATTTTCTAAAGTGGCTGCACCATTTTGCATTCCCACCAGCAACGTATGAGGTTTCTATTTGCTCCACATCCTTGTTAGCTCTTGGTTGTCTGTCTTCTTAACTTTAGCCATATTAGTGTGTGTGTACTGGTATCTCATTGCGATTTTTATTTGCAGTCCTATGAAGACCAGTGATGGTGAACACTTTACTTGTGCTTATTGGCCAGGCTTATATGTACTTTTGTGAACTTTTGCTCAAATTCTTTGCCCATTTTATTTTATTTTTTAAAATTAATTAATTAATTATTTATTTTTTTACCAGGAGGTCCCAGGGATTGAACCCAGGTCCCTCCATGTGGGAGATGGACTCCAAACCATTTGAGCCACATCGCCCCTGCCCATTTTTAAATTGGGTTGTTTTCACTCTCATTATTGAGTTGCAACGTTTTTTTTTTTAATATATATAAAGTTTAGTTAAAAGCCTTTTACGGATCCCTGTTTTGCAAAAGTGATTTCCCAGTCTATGTCTTGTCTTTTTGCTTTTTAAATTATGTCTTTCAAAGAGCAAAAGGTTTTTTTAAAAAAGAAAGAGAAATAAAAGGCATGAAGTTTGGAAAGGAAGAATGGAATTCTCTCGACTTGCAAACGACATGATTGTCTACAAAGAAAATACCAAAGAATTTCCTAAAACAAACCTATTCCGAGTTTGCAGTATACAATGAAGAACCCACAAAATAAATCACATTTCTATATCCCAGCAATGTAAATGTTGAAACTCAAATTAAATACACAATACCATTTACAATTGCTCTAAAGAAAATGAAATACTTAAGCATACTTGTAACAAAGCATATATAGGATCTGTGTCCTCAAAATCACAAAATGCTGATGAAGAAATCAAAGAAGATCTAAATAAATGTAGAAACATAATGTCCTTATGGACTTAATATAGTAAAGGTGTCAATTCTTTTTAGATTGATCTATAGGTTTAATGCAATTCCTAACAAAATCTCAGCAAGGAATTTTTAGGCAAAGACAAGCTTATCTACATTTATTTGGAACCTCCAGGTATTTGAATTGCTAAAACTTTCCCCACAAAGAAAAATAAAGTGGGAGGAATCACTCTTACCCCATATTAAGGCTTACTGTATAAATACAGTAATCAAGACAGCATGCTATTGGTGGTGAGAGACACACATAAATCAATGCTACAGAATAGAAAACCCACCAATAGACCCACATAAATATGCTCCTCTCATTATTGACAAGATACAAAAGCAATCCAATGGAGGCAAGGATAACCTTGTCAACAAAAGGTGTTAGGGCAATTGGGCACCTATAGGCAAAACTATAGACCTTGACCTATAACTCCCACCTTATATAAAATTAACTGAAAATGGATCATGGGCTTAACTGTAAAATTTACATGACAGAATGTTAAAAAAAAAAATCTTAGGAAGAAATCTTCTTCGGGATCTAGAATAAGTCATGAATGCTTAGACTTGACACCAAAGGAAAAATTGATAAATTGTACTTCATTAAAAGAAAAAAAAAATGTTTTGCTCCGCTGAAGCTCATGTGAAGAGGATGAAACGACAAGATACATATTGAGAGAAAATATCTGCAAACCATGCATCCAACAGAAGATTAGTATCTAAAACATATGAAGAGCTCTCAAAATTCAGCAGCAAAGAAACAAGCCAATTAGAAGATGGACAAAAGAGAGGAGCAAACATTTTATGAGATAGCATTACAGATGACAAACACATCGAGATATCCAACATCCTTAGTCATCAGGGAAATACAAGTTATAATCACAATTGAATATCATTACACACTTATGAGAGTGTCTAAAAAAAGAAACAAAACAGTGACAACATGATATGCTGGTGAGGATTCTGAGAAACTGAATGGGAAAGTAAAACAGTGCAGTCACTCTGTAAGACATGTTAACACAGTGTTATAATATAAACCATGTAGTTAGTTACCATAGGTCCTAGCAGTTGTGTCCTTGGTTTTAGCCCAGAGAAGTGAAAACTTATGTGCACCTGTACATAAATGTTACAGCAGCTTTATTTGTAATACCCCAAAATTGAAATCAGCCCATATACCCTTCAATGTGTGAATGACTGACAAGCTGGTGTACATACATATGTACTACTCAGCAATAAAAAGGAATGAACTATTGATTGGATTAATCTGCAAGGAATTGTTGTGAGTGAAAAATAGTTAACCCTAATAAGTTATATACTGCATAGTTTCATTTATATAACATTTTGTAATGACAAAATTACAGAAATGGAGAACAAATTAGTGGTTGCCAGAAGTTTAGAATGGGGATGGGGCAGGAGGGAACTAGGTGTGGTTTGAAAATGGCAACAGGAGCGATTCTCTGGAATGGAACTGTTTAGTATCTTGACTGTGGTGGTGAATACATGAACCTACACATATATAAAACTGAATAGAACTACATACATGCACACATACACAAATGAGTACAGGTAAAAATGGGGAAATCGGAATAAAATTGGTAGATTGTATCAATGCCAATATTCTGCTGTGATGTTGTACTATAATTCTGCAAAACGTTACCAATGGGGGAAACTGAGTAAAGTATAATCCCTCTGTATTATTTCTTAAAACTGCCTGTGAATCTATAATTATCTCAGTAAAAATTTCAGTAAAAAAAACTACTTTAAAATATACAGTAGGAATTCATATTAACACATTTTTATTGGCTATTCCTTTACTCTGTCTCAAAGGCACCCAGTAGTGACAGAAACCTCCCACGATTTGGACACGAAACTTCAGGTTGATCCTGGCTCCAATTTCAGAGAGTACACCTGGGTGAGTTGTTCAGCCTTTCAGAGCTCCAGTCGCTGTGCTTATAAAATGTCCTCAGTGATGTCCTCTAGTGGAGGATTAAATTAGGTCATATGCTCATGCCCAGAGTAGATATCCAATGAGCTTGGATTCCTGCATGGAAGCCCTTCTCTGCCCCACATCCAAATGGGGACATTAAGTCAATGCTTGCAGTTGTTCTCTAGCCCATTCACTCATCCATCTGGCAAGTACTTGTCTACTATGTACTGAGCCAGACTTTATATTAGGAGCTGTCTTACAGCTGTGATAAAGAGAGGCATGATTCTTGCCCTCTAGGGGACAGACAATGAATTTTAATATGATGGTAACAATTGCTAACCTCCTCATCATCCTAGGATTTTCCTGGACAGTCATCTAACCATTTATACAGTTTTGCAATTGGAAATTGAGCTTGGTTCTTGGGATATAACATATAAAAACAAACAAGGAACCCTTTCTCATTTACTTGTTTTTATATGTTATATCCCACAAACCAATGACCATCTCAAGGAACAGAGAGTGTCTGCAATTGCAAACAAGATAGTCCCATCCATCTGTCCCATGGGATCTAAGCCCCCTTTCAATTAAAGGTGGAGTGGGCATGACCATTCCAGAATCCTCAGGATTGGAAAATGAAAGTTGGACTACAGTAGACTTACTGTTATTTTAGTATAGACTTATTGTGATTCTAGCAATGGAAGAATTTTTATCGTTGATGTGGAGGCAGTGGCCACTGGAGGTTCTGAGGGATGAGAGAGGGAAGAATAAGTGTAATATGGGGGCATTTTCAGGACTTGGAAATTGTCCTGAATGACACTGCAATGACAGATACAGGCCATTGTATATCTTGTAATAACTTACAAAAATGTGTGGGAGAAAGTTTAAACTATAAAGTAAACTATAATCCATGCTTAGTGGCAATGCTCCAAAATGTGTTCATCAATTGTAACAAATGTACCACACTAATGAAGTATGTTGTTAATGTGGGAAAATGTGTGAGGGGGAGGGAGCAGGGCATATGGGAATCCCCTAATTTTTTATGTAACATTTATGTAATCTAAGTATCTTTTTTTAAAAAATTAAAAACTATATATATATAAAACAACAAACAAAAGCCCACCATCTGTAACCATAACTCTTGTGCGGTAGTTCCAAATTATCTTCTACGTTTGACTATCTTTTTTCTACAAATTGCAAGTTGTCTAACCAAAGGTACTGTAAAAAAATTGTGCTTTTTTCTTTATTAGAGAGGTTGTGGGTTTACAGAAAAATCTTCCTTAAAATACAGGATTCCCATATACCACCACACCACCAACATCTTGCACTGGTGTGGTACATTTGTTACAATGGATGATAGCACATTTTTATAATTGTACTATTAATTAAAGTCCATGGTTTAACTTAGTGTTCATTGTGTAGTGTAGTTCCATGGATTTTTTTTTAAATTTATTCTGTTACTATATATATATAATCTAACATTTCCCCTTTTATTCATATTGAGATATATATTTCAGTGCTGTTAATCATGTTCTCAATGTTGAGCTACCATCCATTACCAAAACCTTTCCATCATTCCAAATAGGAGCCTTGTACTGAAGGTACTTTCAATTTTATAATATCTCAGGAAAATGTCTACCATTTTCATCATCATTCTATTAAAATTTAAACATAAAATATCTTTAAGCAATTCTTTTAAGTTAATAGACTGTGGGCAACTGTGGTCTGTTACCCAGTGTTTCCCCTCTTTCTTTTCCAAGCTCCTAAATGTTTCCTTGAGGAGCCATTCCAAATGATTGTATTATAGCTAGCCAGTGTTGGGAGAAATAAGACCACGCTGCCACACTCAGGGAGCCAGGGGTCCAAAGGCTTGATTGATATCAGACTCCTTTGCCTCATGGTTGGTTCAATGCCCCAGGCCAAGCCCAATGCATATATGGCATCTCTGAAGACCAGGGCTTGGTTCAGGTGGTCCAATCAGAACAAAGCCCATCTGACTGGTGGTTGCAGGAAGAGGTGGTATGTTCCCTCCTTGGATAATGTGGTAGATTGAATTATGTACCTCAACTGAAGATGAATTTTTCATTTTAATCCACATTCCTGTGATTGTGAACCCATTTGTAAATATGACCCTTTGAAGATGTATTATCAGTTAAGGTGCGGACTCATTTGTGAATAAGATTTATTTCTAAGATCCTGTTTAGGTGTGGTCAAACTAAATGAGAGTGGGCTTTAATCTTTATTTCTGGAGACCATATTAAGAGAAATTCAGATACAATCAGAGAAGCCAGAAGAAGTCAGAGGAAACCAGAAGAACACACCCAAGGAGAGAGAGATCCCCATGTGATGGAGGCAGAGAAGCAAGCCAAGGACTTCCACGGATAGCAGCAAGCCAGCACCAGAAGGCTACAGACACTGGAAGAAAGCATGGCCTGACAAAGCCTTGAGTGTGGACTCTAGCCTCTGAAACTGTGAGCCAATACATTGCTGTTTTTAAGCCAACCAGCATGAGGTATTTATCTTAGCAGCCCTGACAAAGGAAGACAGGTGAGAATGAGCCTGCCAGCCTTTCACTCCCTTTGTTGTGGTCAGACATTCCTCAGACCATGGGCTGCCAGCCTGAAGAAGAGTGGGGAAAGGCCTCCAAGTGCTCTGGCAAGGCCCTGGGAGGGGAAGGGGTGCTCCTAGAGATGAAGAGGGCCCATTACTTGTACTCGATCATTGTCTGTTACTTGTCTTAATCCGATCTTAAGTATGCCCTTAGAAATAATTTCTATAAGTTTATTTCAGCTCAGTTATTCACCAGAGCAAGACTGAAAATTTGAAATTAAGTATGCACACTTGTGTCTCATACAAACGTGAGAGGGACCTGGAAGGTCAAGTTTGCATCAGGACATCACAACTAGCTCTGTCCTATGCTCAGCATATTTCAAAAGGGGGTGCCCCCTTATTAGAGAAGTCAGCCTGCTCTTTTGGAATTATTTATCCCTTCCCATTCCTGCCTGACATATAATGGTCTCCTCTCCACTATTCTCCTGAAATCTCATTTAGTTTCAGTCTCATTCATTTATAAGCCCTATAGGGAAAAAAAGTCATCAGAATGACACAATGGAAGGTCCCAAATTTAAAAGAAAACATGGATGTGAAATTGCTTTCTGGCTACTTCTTCCTGAGCAGAGCCCAAAAGGCAACTCTTGGCTTGAGCAACATGCCAAGAGATAGCCAGCCTGGGCGAATGGGTTGAGCTTGAAGACACAAGGAGCAAGAACCTGCACTGCCTATGAGAAGTGACGTCCCTCCCTTAGCCAAGGTGTCTTCACTCCCTTGCTGGCTGTGGTGAGATGCTAACTTTTAAAAATTTATTTTCATTATTACCAATCAGTACTGTTCCAGTAGTAATTTGAAAATGCCTAGCAAAGATCAAGAACCACAAAAGACGAGCTTTCAGCTTCAAGCACGCTTCAGTGTCCCTTTCTCACATCTCCTTTTGTGGCTTCTGAAAATGATGGAGTTATTGTTATCATTAAACGTTGTGCCAAAGGGTGCTCTTGACACGGGAAAAGTGGACATGGTTCCTGGTCTTTTCATCTAAATATGAAAGCAGAAAGTGTTAGGTTAGGCAAGAGCATCAGGGAATGGCTGGTTCCTGGACTGCACACATCATGCCAATATAAAGTTCTGTTCACACTACAGTTCTGCCAGGATTTTCAGTAGTTTCATCTTCCTGATGAGACACTTAAGCTCAGCTTCCATGGTCACATTGCTAATAAGCATTCCTTTCTACAAAGCATAAGATGCATAAAATCATAAGTAACCCAAAAATAAGCTTGAGGCATGTGACTGCTATACTGCTGATGAGATGCTGCAGGAGAACTAGTTTCAATGACATTGCTGCAGGTAGGGTCTTCCCGTGTCAGATGAGGAGAGACAGCGTGCAGGGCTGATTTGTCCAGAGTTGGCTCTATAACAAGAGCTGGTCCAGAAGGCAGGTGCACAGGGCATCCCCGTAAGGGATGGAGGGCTTGGCGAACCAGGAGGAGGGTAGAAATGCTGTGGCTATGCAGCCCCCCACCTCACAGCCTCTTACAGGTTCCCTGAAATCAGAGCCTGAGACACATAAAGTACATGTGATTTATTTGGGAGGCAACCCCAGTAAGCAGGGATGAGGGAAATGAAAGAATACAATATGGGAGGAGGAAAAAGTGATGTAAGATTGGTTATTGGGGCAGTTGCTGAGGGCTACAGAGATGATTCTGCTGGAACCCCTTGAGAAGTATGTAGATGTCCCTGGGAATTGTCCCCTGGAGATAAGAGACCAGAGCACTCACCACGGGCTCGTGCCCTCACTGAGAGAGTGCTGCTTCCAGTGGAAGTAACTCCTTCTGAATAACACTTGTTCATCCTCTGAGAGAACTCCCAAGGTCTTGGGGAAGACTCTGGACCATAAAGAAGAGCGAAGCATGGTGCGGAAGGGAATTTGAGCTCACAGGAGACTATTTTCTGCAGCTGTGTCTGTAGTCAGTAAGAGTGGAGAGCAGAAGAGCCTACCTCATAGATAAGTAATAAACTTAGAATATGTGAAATGCAAGCATTCCTCATTGCCTCCTATAAAGATATCTGCCATCACCTAGCAGAGTTCCTGGCAAATAGTTGACATTTGATAAATTGCTGTTGAAAAGAATCCAATGACACCTCCCAGACTCTCATGTGGGCGGAAAAAAAAAAAAAAAAAAAAAAAAGCAAGTGTTCATTGTGACCCCAAAAGACAGAACTGGGGCAAATGGATGGCAATCAGTGGAGGCAAATTTTCTCATCAGGAGTGGTTCCATGAGGCAATGAGTTCCTTGCCTTTGGTGGGTGTATTAGTTTCCAGTGGCTGCTGGGACAAATCACCACAGACTTGGTGGTTTAAGCCAACACACATTTATTTTTTTATAGCTTTGGAGGCCAGAAGTAGGAAATCATTTTACTGGGCTGAAACTAAGGTGTTGGCAGGGCTGAACTCCCTCTTGATGTTCTAAGGCAGAGTCCATTTTCCAGCATTTAAAGCTGCATTCCTTGCCCTTTTCAGCATCTAGTGGCCACTTGTTCTCTGCTCATGGCTCCTTTCTCTGCAATGTTGCATCTTGCAATGGCTTGCTGTGATGGGATCCACGCATTGCCTCTCTCTTCCATGTCAAATATCCCTCTGCCTCTTTCTTATAAGGATACTTAGGATTCCACATAGGGACCACCTGGATAATCAAGAATAATCTCTCCATCTCAATATCATTAACTTACATCAGCAAAGATCCCTTTTGCTTATAAGGTAACATGTTAAGGTATTAGTCGTCAGGAGAGGAGGGTGCCAATATTGTGCTCATGCTGTGGAAGTGTGGTTGTCTGGTGGGATGTTATAGAATGGATTGCTGCACCCAAAAGAAACAGGAAAGAGAGAATTTCTCCCTTCTGCCTGTAAATACCTTTATTCTATGTAAGCCAGAAAAACAAGATCCTACAATGAAAGGTAAGTAATGAAACCAATGGTAGTTGTATCTTTACAGGAACTCCTGGATGTACCCTAGATACATAGAAACCATAATGCCTTGTGGTTTCCATTTTGAATGAATCACATTGTGCCAACTGAGAACATCCAGAAATTTTTCCTGCACAAAGAGGGGAAGGTGAGGATATTGCTGCTGCTGCTGCTACTGAAGTTGGTGGTGAAGATGATGATGGTGATGATGATGATTAAGAAGATGGTGGTGATGATCATGATGATGATGATGACTGTGATGATGATGATGATTATGAAGATGGTGGTGATGATGATGATGATGATGATGATAAAGATGGAAAATAGGGTGGGCATGAAAGTTTCCCCTGAACATGAACATGCCATAACCTTGAGATATATCTGGGCCTTTGCATATCCTACTGATTCTGCCTCAGTTTCTTTATCTCCTTAACTCTGATTCCTTTTTCATGTTCAAGTGTCTTCTCTTGGTGGCAGCTTTTCCATGGCTCTCTTTGAGGAATCCTGTGTCCTTTCTGAATTCTCCTTCTTTGTTATTATGCTTCTCCTATGTGGCCCAGATAACACAGCAAAATGCAGTTGATTTATTTTCTACTGTTTCATTCTCCTGGCAGTGTCCACAGATTAGACACTTAGCTTTGTCTTTTCTTCTGTGTGTTCAAAGGGCTGCTCACAAGGCTTAGAAAAGACACAGAACCTTGGTAAATATTTACTGAATAAATGAATGAGTAAATAAACATCTCATTAAACTTTATGAACGCTGAGCATGATGAATAAGACAAATCCTCTTATACCATTTTATTAAGACATAAAATTCAGAACTAGATGCTGAACTAAAAACCTGGCCCACTGGCAATTCTTCCCAACTCTTTTCCCTGGGTCTTGGGGCAGCCTGGTGTAGTCTCTTCCACTGAGCTGATGCTGTTTACTGCAGTCCAAAATTGTCTGGAGCCTGTGGAGCAGGGATCTGTTAATCTCTTTGGAGAATGCTGTCTACTGTTGTGCAGTCAGCTCACAGAGAAGATGAAGGGAAGGGAAGGAATTTTCCCTGATTATAATCATCCCAGGGACCTTTCAGGTGCAGACATGCCCATTAGGTGTCAGGAGCTAATCAATCCACATTGGCTCATTCATGATGCGTGGGGTCAGCTGCTGGCAGCTGTCTTTTATCTGGCAGAGTGCTGGAGTGTGCATGGAGGCTGGGACTCTGATGCTGCATGAGAGCAGCCTTACTGAGCATTTATGGGCCTGTGAGGGAGCTCCTGTCTGTGTGGGGTGCCTGTCAATTCCTCAGGACATTGGAGAGAGGGGTTCTCCAGTCTGTCCTCATATCAAGGCACATCCAGTGATGGGTTGCTGGACCATCCTGGATGCTAACTTATATGGGCCATTTGGAGGCTGCTAGCAATTGGTTTAGAATTGGTTCACTGTTTCACAGGACTCAGGGTATACAGAAAGCTGTTTACACACAACTCAGATGATTTGATTTCAAATGTATAGTGAACCAGGTAAACCACTTCTTAACTCTTACTACAGCTGTGTTGTGTAACTTTGGTAGGCCCCAGTTTTCTCCTCAGCAAAATGAAGATAATAGCATTTGCATCACAGGGTCATCTGTAAGAATTAGAAATGATACATACATACCTGGAATGCAGCAGATGCTGAGCAAATGCTAGTTCCTGCTGATATTTGGATACAGAACACAAATTTCCATGACAGTTTAGCTGAAGTTTTCTAGTGACACGTAAACACACCAAAAATTATAGTGTAAATTTGATGCTTTGGGACTTCTGCTTTTAGTCAAGATAGAGGAATTTAGCCTATCATCAGAAACAACAATAACAATTAGACCAGGTATATTTAAAAATGGTTTTTAAGACACAGTACATCAGGCAACAGAGGACAGAGATCCCTGACAAATGAGAAAGAAATGAAGTAATCTGTGTGATTGTCCAGGCTTCCTGCCTTGAGAGAGTTTCTAGGTGTTGGCACAGAGGTGGAGAGCTGAGGTAGTTTCCTAAGATAAGGAAAAAGAGTTGAAAGTTTAGGGAGAACAAGACTGCTGGAATTCAGAGGACAGAGAACCAAAGAGGAGACAGCTGCACAGAAAGAGAACTATAAATGCCTGCAGAGAGTTCAGCTTGACTATTCACCAGAGTACTGATCAGCATATTCATGTGAGGAAACTATTCAAGGACTATGAAAGAACCACCCCAATGATTAGAGGTTAGTACCCAGAGCTCACATGGGGAGTAGTGCCTGTTCCCACAATCAGAGTGGAAAACTCATAATCTGTAGGGCATCAGATAGAGTACTCAGAAAGGTCTTGCTTTAGCAGTAGAGATAAATTAAGTCTACCAAGAGCACCGCTTCAGTCCTGCATGAGCAATGTTAAAAGCAAACCAGAAAGGACCAACTGTTAAATGAGCAGAAAAATAAAAATTCATAATAGGGACAAAAATAGGAATCAAGCAATACTGACCCAGAACTGATGTAGAATTAACAGCTTATGAACAAAATTACTATAGCCATATTACATATATTTAAAAGATTGTATGGAGGAGACTTGGATACAATTTAAACTTCTAGAGATGAGAATTATAAGGATGGAGATGAAAAACAGACTGGGTGAGATTAACAACAGATTATATATGGCAAAAAAAATTACTGAATGTAGTACTAGACATAGCACTAGAAATGATCCAAAATGAAAAATAGAAAAAAATTAAAAAAAAAATAAGTGTCAGTGAACTGTGGGACAATTCCAATTAACCTAACATATATGTAATTGAAGTCACTGCAGGGGGTAAGGTGTGGAGTGGGGATCAAGGAGGAGGAAAGGTATTTGAAGAATGAATAGCTGAAAAATTTCCAAATTTGATTAAATCTGTAAATCCACAGGTCCAAAATGCAAAAAAAGAAAAAAACCCTCTAAAGGATAAGAAAAATAAATGAAAATTACATGAATCCATATCATAATTGAACTGCTCATAATCATGAAGATTTTTGTTAAGAAAAGAATCTTAAAGCAACCAGAGGGGGTGGGGGAATGCATCTTATGTGCAGAGGAAATAAGTATGAAAGCAGATTTATCACTGAAACAATGTAAACAAGAAGAGAGTGAAGTGATATCTTTAAAGTATTGAAAGAGCAAAACTAGCCGCCTAGAATTATAAACCCAGCAAAAATATCTTTCAAAAACTAAGGTGAAATTAAGACTACTTTCAGACATACAAAACTGAGAAGAATTAATCACCAAGAGATCAACTCTACAGGAAGTGTTAAATCAAGGTTTCAGGCATGAGGGAATCATACTAGACAGGAATAAAGCTCTATTCAAAGGAATTAAAAACACTGGAAGTGTTAACTACATTAGTGAATATATTTGATTCTTTTGTTATAATTTAAATCTCTTTAAAACACTGCTTAAACAAAAATAATAACTATGTATTTTGGGTAAATAACATATGTAAAATTAAATTGCATTAGAAACATAGCACAAACTATACTATCACTTGGAGGTAGACTGTGATGAGTTAAGGTGCAACCACTAAGATAACAACACAAGTAGTTTCTACCAATAGTCTCTTCAAAGTAATCAAGGTTTTTTTCTTCTATCACACATCTCACAATTTTTCCAGGCTCTACCATTAACCAATTCCAAAGCTGTTTCCACATTTTTAGGTATTTGTAACAACATCCCACTTTCTGTACCAAAAACTCTGTTAGTTTCCTGGCTGCTATGACAAATGCCACACAACAGGTTGGCTTAAACAACAGGAATTTATGGGCTCACAGGTTCAGAGGTTAGAAGGCTTGCTTTCTCCAGGGTTGGTATCACCTGACTGGGCCAGCAGTCTGTGGGGTTCCTTGGTTGTCCCATCATAAGACAATATCATCTCCCTTCTCTTCGTGTTCCATTAACTGCCAGCTTCTGCCTCCTCTCTGTGGCTTTCTCCTGATAAGTTCTCTCTTAATAGGATTAAGAGACACCCTGATTCAGTTGGACACATCTGAACTAAAAGTAACATATTCAAAATGTCCAATTTATAATGGATTCATACCTGTAGGGATGGGATTAATATTAAGAACATATTGTTTTTTACTGGAAAACATAATTAAATCTTCCACAACTCCTTTCAGAAATGACTTATACGAATGAGTTAAAAGTAAAAGTGTGGGTTATATGAAAATTCCCTATACTTTTAGTGTAATTTTTCTATAAATTTAAAACTTCTCTAAATAAAGTTTATTATTACAGAAAAAGAATATATCTAATAAGTTCAGAAATAAAATACTCATTGTTAAAAAAAAAAAAAGTAAGGGTGTGGGAAAAGATATACTGTGTTTATACAAAACAAAAGAAATCAGTAATGGCTTTATTCTACATTCTTAATTCTGATTCTTCACCCTGCTTCCATGTCTGACTGCTTCCCTTAATTTAGGGCCCAACCTCATGCCTTAAGTCCCTCTTAGAAAAGCAGATCATCCCCAAGGAAGTCATCCCCAAGACTGGGTCTTCTGTCTATATCTGGACCTTTTACAGGCTTTGCTATAATTTCCCCTACTGACTCCTATAGGTCCTCTGAAATGCCCCTAATCAGTTTAAAAGACCCTAGCTTACAGCTTCCAGGACTTGCCTTGATATCTCACCCCACATTGGTACCTCCAGGTTCCCAATCTTATCTTCCCTTCATCTGTGACTCACAATAGTCTCTGCGGAAGGATTTCATCTGCATTTGCCACATGATGCCCACTCACCTCTGCCATCACACAGCCAAGAGTGTATAGACACAAGGGTCCTAGACCCTACTGCTTTGTATCTTCCCAGTCTCTGACCCTAGCCCTGTCCCATTCCCATATGTTCCTTCTTGGAATGCCTGGACCCACTCCTGACCCTTGAGGGCACCAGATATTCTTCACCATAGTCATATACCAAATGGGACCCTTTTACTAATTAGTTGATCAAGAATAATTTTCTCAATGAACTGTGATAGATGTGGAGGCAATTTATTATGGCTTTTTCCCCAGGCTTGTAAAACTATTCTTACTGTGGGTATATTTCTGCCACTATAGGTCTCTGCAGTGTGTGCAGGCAGAGGGAATAGTGAGCCCCGGGGGAAGAGGATCATCCAAAGAGAAATATCTGTATTGAAGCAAACTGCAGTCATTAGCTCCCTTGTGTGATAGAAAATTAGCATATAAATACAGGGTCCACGATGTCAGTAATCTATCCACCTGCATAGCATAGGATGAAGGACACAGGTGAAAAGCAGAAATCAGCATGGTGATGTAGCCAGCCTCAAATCTACCTGGGGGATGAGAGAGTGTGGGAGATACAGCTGCTTTGGATGCTGGCCAAGAATGCATCAACTCCAGAAATCTTACCCTGCTCCTCAACACCATCTGAGGGGGTTGTGGTATGGACATCTGACCAGGCCACATTGTCCAGGGAGGAAGCATCTCCCTTCATGGACCTGGGGTTTGGATGATGGTAGGTATGAAATAAAGCACACTCTAGTGTCTACCCTAAACCAGGGACCCAAATCTGGTCACATATCAAAGTTGCTGGGGAGTTTGTTAAATATATATACCAAGAATCACAATCTTCAGGGAGGGGGACAACGATGTCTTATTTCTAACAATTTCCCCAAGTGCATCTGTTACCACCAACCTGACAAAGATCAGGTCTTGGAAATTGCTGGGCCTAAGTGATTTAAGCCAAACTCACTTAAGAAAAAACTTCCTGTCCCTGGCACAATCTACTATAGAGCTCAGCCTTTGTGTTTAGAGATAACTCTAATCATTTCCCTCCCATATGCAGATAACTGAAATTAAAATATCTACACAGAGCAGGAACATAGCAGAGTTTAAGAAATGGTACCCTCACCATCATCAGTGTCCAGGTCATTGTTGCTATATGCCATCCCTGATGAGCTTCCTTGGTCCTCAAACAGGTACCTGGGCTGACCATGCCTGGGCAGATGCAGCCCAAGGTTGTTAGTGAAGAGTTCATTCAGGGGAATACGAGTCATGGTGCATAATGGAATTATGACGGTAAGTATCTACGAGTACAAAAAAGAAAAAAAAGCATATGTCAGAGGCAGGCAGGAGAAAACAATACTGTGTATGAGACCTTGTTTCCCCATCCATCTACTCATCTATCCATCCATCCATCCATCCATCCATCCATCCATCCATCCATCCATCCATTCATCCATCCACCCACCCACCCATCCACCCATCCACCCACCCATTCAAACTATTTCACCCAGTCATTGGCTCACTCATTTAAAGATTCAACAAACACTCACAAATCCCTGCAATGTGCTTGGTGGCTGGAGGAACAGTCAAATAAGCCCTGGTCTCTGCCCTCAGTAAACAGTCTAGAGCAGGGATGGAGAACATAGAGCATGCATGCCATGCTTCCCCCACCCCTTGATCAGACAGACAGGCATTCTTCCATTTGGATTGATCTGTGACCAGCCTCAGAATCCTTCATTGCAGAGCATGTTGGCTAGTTCACCAATTGGTTGGAATTGCAGGGAAAAAATGAATCAATTTCCTTATTTAATACAAAGAGAGAAGGGACATACATTCTATCATTCATTAGTCAAAAACAACAACAACAACAAAAAAAAACCCTTAATAATTCACCCTATTATGCCCATTTCACAGATAAAGGAAGTGAGACTAAGAGATTAAATTATTTAGTCCAAAGAGGGGCTGAGTTTGGATTTGAATACAGGTGTGTATAAAGCCAGAGGGAGCAGTTTATAATACAACATGCTGGACTCCAGTAGGTACCCAAAGCTGGACCACTGGAAAGGAAGAGGCTGCCACTCAGAGGAGGGCATATGGGTGGCAGAGCCTGAATATTTTGTCTGTTACTAGAGAAATTGCCAAACTGTTTTCCAACATAGTTGCACAATGTTACATTCCTAGAAGTATATGAGAGTTCCAGTCCCTCCACATAATTTAGACACTTCGTATTGTCAGAGGTTTTAATTTTAGTTGTCTTATTGGGTGTGGTCCTTGTGGTTTCAACTTGAATTTCCTGATGATTAATGATATTGAGCATCATTTCATATGCTTATTTGCTTTGTTGTACCTCTTCATTGCTGTTCAAATATTTTGCCAAATTTGTTATACTTTTTCTTATTATTGATCTCAAAAAAATTCTCATTATATCCTTTGAAAGATAAATGTATCAATATTTTCTCAGTGTCAGGAAAATTTTCTTTTTCAAAGCTATCTTTCCAAGACCAGAAGTATTTAATTTTGGTGAAGTCCAATTTATCAAAACTAAGAAATTTAACATTGGCATAATACTATTAACTAAACTACAGACTTTTTCAGATTTTGCGTTTTTCCAGTATCTAATTCAGGACAATATATTGCACTTAATTGTCCGTATCTCCTTAGTATCCTTCAGTCTATGAATTTCTCAGCCTTTACTTGTCCATTTATACACATTTCTGTGATCTTGACATGTTTGAAGTACCAGGTATATTGTAAAATTTGCTTCATTTGGGTTTGCCTGATGACTTTTCCTGCATAGTCTGAGGTTATGGGTTCTAGGGAAGAAAATTATAGAGGTAAAGTATCCATGTTTTGATTTGTTATAAGGCTGCCAATGCAATATACCAGAAATTGGCTTTTATAAAGGGAATTTTATTAGGGGAAAATCTTACAGTTCCAAGGCTGCATAAAATTCCAAATCAAGGCATCATCAGAGATGCCTTCTCAGCAAAGGTTGGCTGCTAGTAGATCCTGGATTCCTGCCATGTGGCAAGGCAAGACGGCAGGTCTGCTGGTCTCTCTCTACTTTCTCCACCAGCTAGGTTGTGGGTGATCAGGCATCTCTCCCTGGGCCTCATCTCCTTGAGCCTCTAGGGACTCCTCTGTCTTTCTGCAGCTATTAGTGAACCTGGAGTCCTCTCTCTCACATGGAAGGGTCAAATGGCAGAGCTCCCTTTTTCTGGGTTTCTTCTTTCTTTCTGAGTGTTCTAAGTTTATGTAAGACCCAACAAGAGGGTGGTGAACCAAACTGTGTCATGCCTCACTTACAGAGTCCAATCAAAAGTCCTAAAGCAGTCTAACTGAGAGTCATCTAATCAAGGGCCCCTTAAATGAACCTAATGCAATCAAAGGGCCCCACACCCAAAGGAATGATTAGTTCAAGAATATAATCTTTTTGGGGATTCACAAAATGTAAACTATCCCAACATTTCTCATCTGGCACAAGGCATCAGCATCTCTTACCACTCATGTTAACCTAGATCACTGGTTGAAGTGGTATCTGCCAGTTTACTCCACTGTAAAATTACGGTTTCTATTTCTTTTCCACACTCTATTCATTAGTAGTAAGTCACTGAGACTTAGGCAGATCTCAGGGGAAGAGGAATTAAGCTTTACCTCCGGGAAGCAGGTGTTTCAAATAATTTGTGGACATGTGTTAAGACCACTAAATCATTAATAAATATTTTTATTACTTAGAAGCTATGCAAATATCCTATTTTCCCTTAAAGTTTTGTTCTCAAAATTTAGAATTCATCACTGTACCTTGCCTGAGGCATTTATTACTGTAATATTCTAAAGGTGATTTTCTATTTCTCCAATTCCTTTTGCATTTATTATATAGAATTCGCCTGTAAGAAAGATCAGTCCCTTCTTTCCATCTATTAATTCAATCATTTATTTAAACCATTACAAACTCCTGTATGTTTCTTTTCCACGTTGCATTCTAGCCCAATACTACATTATTTTTTTGTTTCTCTTATTGTTCTAGCTTTGGATTTGGGGAGTTATTTTTTATTAAGTTGGCACCTGTGTCTTTCTCTTTAAAGCACTTCCTTATTTTTTTGGCACATGATGCTCCAGATTTATTTTGTGTTTTCCCAGATCCAGCCCTAGTATCAGCCATTTTCCCACAGAAGCCTTAATTCCTTTTGTCAGAACATGGTATTTAGAAATCAAGGTCTAAGTGTTGGGAATCCTTGTTCTGACTAGGTTGTCACCCAACAGAGCTAGGAAAAATATATGTATAAAAATACATGCACACATGCCTATATATATATATATATACAGTTATGTGTAAACATATTTTAAAATAAATATGTTAATTCTGATATACACAACCAAAACTGAACAACAAATGATTCATTCTAGCCTTCCCTGCCCTTGCTTACTTGTAACTTCTTTTCATGACAAGTAGAAATCTGGTTCCCATACTGAAAATTTATTGACTGATTTTTCAACACTAGTACACAAATAATGTAGTTTCAGAATTTCTAACCTGGAACCATATGAGAAACACATTTGCCAACTGGAGTGCAGCGTTTATGTAATTTCTTTTTGTCCTTAATCTTAGAGTAGGCAGCCCAAATGCCACTCTCTACAGTTACTTAGATCAACTCATTCTTATTTTTCCCAAATCCTGAGTGAGAATACGCCACAAATTTGTAATACATCTTGATTCACGTGTCACAGTCTGCATTTCTTCTGAGTGTCCCCTACCACCTTAGTTCAGTTTTTCTTTCCCCAAACATGCCTACAGTAAAATTTACTCCATTGTAGGATGTGCAGCTTGAAAATATGTTCTCCCAGTCTGTAGCTTGTATGTTCATCCTTTTAACCAAGTCTTTTGCAGAGCAAAAATTTTTATTTTTGATGAAGTCCAATTTCTCCATTTTTACTTTTATGAATCATACTTTTATTGTTGTGTCAAGTCTAAGAATTCTTTGCCTAGTCCTAGATCTCAAAGATTTCTTCATATTATCTTTCTAAAAGTCTTACATTTTATGTTTTTTGTCTGATTCATTTTGATTTCATTTTTGTATGGCTGTAAGACTTAGGTCAAGGTGTTTTGCTGGTTTGATTTTGTTTTGGGTCTATGAATGTCCAATTGCTCAAATAACAATGATTAAAATGGCTTTCCTTCTTTCATTGAATTGCTTTTGCATATTATTCAAAAATCAGTTGGACATATTTGAATAGGTCTGTATATGGTTATCTCTTCTGTTTCATTGATCTATGTGTATGTCTTCCCCAATACCATACAGTTTTGATTACTGGAACTAAATAATGAGTGTTAGAATTAGATAGATTGTGGCAGAGCTCTCCAGGCTAGGAATTCAGATTCCCTCATTTATTGTGTGATTATCCACCCATCGTGACCATGCCCCATCCCCCGATCCTTTGAATGATTTTGT
>JAKSZT010053840.1:9480693-9634105 GCA_026826555.1 Tolypeutes matacus
TCTAAGCACCTCTTAAAATATATGTATATATATATATATATATATAACATTTTTGTAAGCAAATACACATATATGCATATATATTTATATATCATTTTACAAATGTTTGTATGTATTGTGAGAATTTTGATTTTTACCCATAATAAAAAAATAAATAAAATTAAAAAAAAAAAAAAGAATTAGATAGATTGATTATTAACCCTTTATTATTCATTTTTACAATTATTTTTAGTTATTCTAGGTCTTTTGGCTTTCCATATAAAACTTAGAAAAATTTTGACTACCTGTATAAAAATATTTCTGTAATTTTGATAGGAATTATGTTAAATCTCTATATAAATTTAGGAAGAATTGATATCTTTTCTATCTTTAGTCTTCCAATGGTATTCTTCTTCATTTATTTTGATCTTCTTTGGCTTTTTAGATCAAAGAAAAAAAAAATTACTTTTCTAGAAGCTTTCACTTTTGAAGACTTGCAATCTGTTAATTTTTCTCTCTTGGTCCTATCAAAGGAGATCTTGACCTGGAGGAATTTATCTTACATTTTCTTCAATAATTTTAACAGCTTTAACTTTAATATTTATATCTATTATCCTTTTAAAGTAAATATTGTCTATGTTGTGAATCAAGGTTTATTTTTTCTTCCATATGGACATCCCATAGTTCCAGCACCATTTTCTGAAAAGGTTATTCACTTTCCATTAAATTACCCTAGCATCTTTGTTAGAAATAAGCCATGACCCACTCCACTGAATTATGTCTATCCTTCCATAAAAACCACGATACCTTTATTATGTAGCTTTATAATAAGTCTTGAAATCAAATACTGTAGTCCATCAAGTAGTGTAGTATAGTAAATTGTAGCAGTGTGAAGCTTTTTGTGGATCCCTGAAAAGATCATGCTCTTAGTGCTAATCCATTCCTTTGCATGTAAACCTATTTTAGGTGAGAACATTTAATTAAATTACTACTGGTAAAGGCCTTTGATTAGATTGTGTGACCCAGGGTGGGTCTTAAACATCTTACTGGTACCTTTTATTAATGGAGGAGTAAAAGCAGCAGTCACAGAAGAAAAACTGCAGAGACAGAGAAACCCCAATAGGCTGAGAGAGAAGTTGTGTAGGCTGGAATCAGTGGAGCACAGAGGCATGGAAAAAGGTTCCCAGAAAGCCTGAAAGAGATGAGGCCTGGAGGAAATGGAAGAAATGAACTATAAGCCTGGTCACCCAAAGCTGAGTTGGGGAAAAAGTATAATATGTCCACAAGAGAAGGCCAAGCCACCATTATGCCCTGCCATGTGCTTGATCATACACAGCTGAGCTCAGAGAGAAAGCATCTTTAGATGATGCCATCATGTGCCTGATTGCCCACAGCTGCAACTTAATGAGACAGCATCTCTGAATTTGGAGATGAAATTTGGACTTTTTGCAACCTCAGAAATGTAAGGTTTTAACTTAATAAATTCCCATTGTAAAAGCCAACCCATTTCTGGTATATTGCTCCTGGGCAGCATTTAGCAAACTAAAATAGAAATTGGTACTGGGCATGGAGTGCATGCTCTAGGCAAATACAAAAATGTTGGAAAAGTTTTATAAGTGGGTAAGGGGTAGTTTCTGGAAGAATTGTGAGATACTGTATAGAAAAAGCCTAGATTTCTCTGAACAGACTGTTGGGAAAATTATGGTTGCTAAAGATACTTCTGATGAAGTCTTAGATAGAAATGATGACTGTGTCATTGCAAACCAGAAGGAATGTGATGCTGCTTTAAAGTGGCAGAGAACTTGACAAAATTGACTCCTGATATTAGATGAAAAGCAGAATTTGAAAGTGATGAATTTGGATATTTAGCTGAGGTGATCTCCTAACTAAATGTGGAAAGCACAGCCTGGCTTCTCCTGGCAACTTATAGCAAAATGTTAGAAGAAGAAGATAAGATAAGAACTGAACTCCTGGGCAAAAAGAAGCCAGAAATTGATAGTTTGGGAAACTGCAAGCTTCCAGAAAATGAATCCCCAGAGAATAGAGTCCCATGGGAAGATTTAACTGAACAAGGAACCAGCCAGTCTTTTCAGTGTAAGTCAGGCTTGGAAATGCAGTTATCCAGGAAGGATTTGTGGAAAGTCTTTCTGTCTGATGGCTTGGACCTCTGTTTCCTACATGTGAAACCAGCAAGTTTTTTTTTGTGAGATCTGTGTGAACAGAACCACGGCCAGCATGGATGAAAAGGGACTCTGTGGAAACAGAAATCCAAATACATTTTTCAAGTTACTATTTTTCTGATTTTCATCATTGCCCTAAAGTGTTACCCAACATTGAAATTTAGGTTTTTGAGGCAATTCAAGGAGGTTTAGAGGGACAGAATTTGTGGGACAGACATTTGCAAATTCCAGTCTTGAATTTATGTGTATTAGCTATCTGTGCTTGAAAAATTTTATCTAATGTATTTGAATCTCAGTTTCTTCACCTATAGATTAAAAACAACAATATAAATTGTTATCACTATATTATAGACAGGACAACAATGCTTTTTAGAGGACTACATTTAACTATTTTAGAAAAATATGGGATAAACTGCTTAGCCCAGTTCCTAGAATAAGGTAGTCTATCAATTATTCATGCCTGTTGTTTTTTACCTTCCCTTAGCACATAAAATTAACTGCCATCTGGAATTAATACTTAGATGTGAGGAATTACATCTGTTGCCCCATTTCTGTGGGTTTTTAAGCCAACAGTTGAGAGCATATTATGCATAACCCCACACCTATGTCTCCAGTCCAGGCCTCTGCCAAAGCATCTGGACTCTGACCTCCTGCCCTGCTGGACATGCCTATCTGGACATCCATGGGTTTGCACATGTGCCTTAAACTGTACTCATCCCACAGTTTACTTTCTCTGTAATATCTAATTCACAGTATGCCTTATGATGGTTACAACCATAAGGAAATCTTCTGTAGACTCTTGAGCATACAAATGATATTTATTTTTACCATCCACCAAGTCTCATAAGGCCTCCTACACTACCCTCCTTCCCACCTCCCAGTGCATCTACGGTCTGTCTGGAATCTGAATTATCTCTGAATTTCCAGTGCTGCTTCCCCATCTTACACCACCACTGCCTTAGTTGAGCCTTGCCATCTCTTGAGTAGACTAGGAAAATAGCCAAATAACGAGGGCCTGGGGACACACTATGGATGCCACACATCTTTCCCAGTGTTAAATATGCTGCCAGTCCTGTGGTTTTAAGCTTAAAGTCCACACCCCTTTACTTAATTGTTAGATCCTAATTTGGATAACCCTTTTACCATGAAACCTTCCATCTTCTGCTGGTAGATTTAGTAATCCACCCTGGTTTTCCAGTAACACTTTGGAACATAAATTGACAGTCTTTCACTCGATACATTTAGTGTACATGTGTTTTTGTCCCTCATTCACATGTGAAGGCAGAAGACATTTTATGCCTTCCTAGTACCTGCTCAAGTTAAATTCAGGTAATCTGTATTTGCATCGGATGTGGCCTAGGATAGAGGAACTCATTGTCCCAGGGCAGGTGAGACACAGAAAGCTGATCACAAAGAAGAGCCTGTTAAGAAGTGTCTGGTATGACTCATACATTTCTGACTCATAAATACCTGGATGATTGAGCTACTTATGCAAATGAGGAATCCAGGAGAGGGAGCAGATAAGGGAAAGCTGTACTCAGCAAGAATTATTTACTTTGCAGCACGCTGACATCTATCTGGGTGTGTCTGATAGAAAGGCCCACAGCCTTGTGAGCGGTGCAGACTAGAAATATTGACTTGAGAAATATCCACAAATGGTTGGAGTGTTGACAGCAAATTAAATCACCAAGGATGAAGGAGAAGAGAAGAGGTTCTGAGAAACAATCCAGAAGGAAACCAGCCTTTAAGGGAAAGGCAGAGGGAAAGAAGGTCATGAGAAGAGATGGAAGGTGAGCAAGAGATAAAGGGACCTGCAGACAAGGAGGCGATGTACCCAGACAAGGTGAGGGTTTTGAGAAGGAAAAGCAGCCACATTTACTGCTGCAGAATATCAAGAAAGTGGATGTCCATGATATGTCCATTGATTTAGTAACAGAAGAGACCAATAAAAACCTTGGCAGAGATGGGAAGTGGAAGAAGACTGAGTTCAAGGTGTTGGGGAGTGAATGAGAGAGAAGAAGGCTGAGACATGGGGGATGTGTGGCTTTTAGATGGAGTCTGACTGTGGCAGAGGCCGCATGGTACAGAGGGACAGAGGTTCCAGGGAGGTGGACACATCTCCATTATGAGATATGAGTGACCTGAGCATACTCACAGAATGAAGAGACGGCCAGGAGACAGGACAGAGGGATGACACAGAGGGAAGGGAGCAATAATGGAGAGATGCCTTTCTCTAGCTGTGGGGTCGGCTTCTTGAGGACACTTGAAATGTAGTAGGTACTCAAGAAATAGTTCCTGGAGAGCAACAGAAAGTATGTTTGTCCATGCACTCTGCCGGTTGTCCAGGAAGGCAGCAATGCCAAAGGGAATGGAGGTGAAGCTGCAGCAGAGAAGTTACCCTGCAAAAGACGCAGCAACCCCCTCCTGTCTGAAAGTGCACTTACGTCTCATGCTTGCCAAGACCTCTGTCCTGCTCTGGGCACATGGACGGAGGTAGGGCTGAGCAGAGCACCACCGATGGCAGAGCACAAGCCCGGGCTCCACCGCCAGGCTCCACCGCCAGGCTCCACCGTGCTTCCGCGACTGCCCACGGCTCCTGCTGGCAGAGGTCTCCCTAGCTTGGACGGCGTGTGTGGTTATATTGGGCAGACAGAAGCCAGGAAGTGGCGACCTGGCCTCTCTCTCTAAGACCCGGAATATGAAAGGAAAAAAGCCCTTAGGTAATTTCCAAGTCGAGGCTTGATTTCGTTTACACTCGTTCACCTTTGGAAATGGAGAGCATAAAGCATCCATTTGAGAAGGCTCTGATTTTGCCTGGCACATTAAAATGTAAAAATGAACGCCTTTATTGATTCTTCTTCACCGCAAAATAAGCCATAAAACACAAATAAATCAACCTCTCCAAATAGAGCCCATTTACAGTGGGAAAATGTGCCGGCTGACAAAGCTCATCAATTACAGGCCTCCACTGGGCTCCAAGCTATTTCTGAGCTTCAGCAGAACTCATGGGCTGAGGGCTGTGACGCCACGAGAGCCCAGCACAGGCCAGGTGTCCGTATCTGCACACGGTTTAAGCTGTAGGTGGGCAACGGCGCCATCTGCCTTGCCACAGCCTGAGGACAGGAGACAGAGGGACAGAAGGGATCCGTTCAATCCCCACGTCTGTATTCCTTTTCTACCCTCTCACGCCCTGCACTCACACCTTATCACAACTTTCCATCGTTATCAGTCATGGTTCAATCTGAGAAGCAAAAGCGCTAGGGATTCCGTACAGTCTCCAGACCTTACACGCGATTGGTGCTGGTGGCGCAGTGAGCCGTCCGCGCTCCCCTCCAACACTTCTCTGAAGTCGCCATGGGTCAGTTATATGGACAGGCTGCAACCAGGAAGGACAGATGGAACCAAACCCACATCTGTCTCTACCAACCTCAACCTCGATGTTGCTTTAGCTGCAGGATAGACAGGCCCCCTTCGCCAAGGAGCTGTTCCTGCCCTCACCCCTGCACCTGGTGCAGGCCTTGGGGCAGCTAAAGGAAGAGGGTCTATGGTCACTGGAGAAGCGCAGGTCTGTGCACTGCCCCTGCCAGAACAGATGGGCGAGCCAACAGATCAAGTGACACCTGTGTTCTTGAGCCTGGCGCCTGCCCCTCTCTTCAGGGGGAAAACTGTAGCCTTAAAATGTTTCTTGAGGCCATCACATGCAAGAATAAGTTCTCTGCTGGACTTGCAGTCATTAGCTCCAGTTCACATGTTGCCTCCAGTTCATGGGATGCCAAGACAAGGAGAGGAAAGAGTAAGGAAGGCAACATATCTCAGAAAATTCTCTGATTTCATTACCTGTTTGGGGCTTTGGAATCTAATTCCACCATAGCCTTACTGATTTCCTTTCCAGCGGCCAGCATGCTGGTGACCCTTGGAGGGCTCATGGGCTCGCATGAAAGTCTTGCAAAAAATCACCCAGCCTGACACCACACATCAGAGCAGATTAGAACTGTTAGGAGCAAGCGGGAGAGCTTCTTTCTCCATGTGAACAATGATAAACTGTTCAATAAAGGGAAGCTGTCAGAGTTCTCCAGGAACATCAGTCTCACTTTTCATTTCCCTTTGCATGCTGTCAATTCAGACTTGTGTATGAGTTTACGACTTGTTAATCCTAAGAGCTACATTTAACTTAGTTAAACAGGCACATCATGATTGGCGAATCCTATCATTTAAGACTCTTCATTTACAAAGTGTCCGAGTTATCACCGTCATTCATGAGAAGGAAGCAGAGTGAGCACCTCTGTCTGCTGCTTCCATTTCCCTGCTAGCTGCTGGTTGAAATTTGCCTATAATATTTTCTAGAGTGAGCACTGGCAGCCTACAGTAACATGCTGCAGTGCACCAAAGAGATGTTTGCAGGGCAGGGGGCACAACGGTAGGACTCCAAGAACTTAGGCTCAGTAAACAGGGCTGGAGTTGAATCCTGGCCAAATCACTTATTTGTGGGATGACCAAGTAGAAAGTAATTAACTTTTTCTGAAAGTCAGATCCCCAGCACTGGAAAGAAGTGATGATGCACCATGCATCTCAGAGAGTTAAAATATTTTACAAATATATGAATATATAAATTGTTTGGAAGAATGCCTGGGACTTACACACACTTTTGTCTTTGCAGTTGCTCTCTTTCCACTCTATACTTTGGTATCCCTCATTAAAATACCTGTGTCGCCAACTATTCTGTTTTCTTTCTTTTTGAACATTGGTGGAGACACAAAGATGTTTTCTGGGATGAGTAGTGCAGGTGGAGAGAGAAGACTAGGGAGGCTTTGTTGCCAGGCGGACCTGAGGGAGGCTCACAATTTGGCTTCTTCCCACAGGGGTACATAGGACAAGCCACTCTGCCTCCTCTGAAGCCTGGCTTTACTCCTGTGGGCGATTTAGGTCTGTGACTCCAAAACTACATGACTCTCAATAGGGCTCTACAAATGAGGGCACCCGTGAAGCTGCGCCATGCAGGCAGCTAACTGTATGGCTGGCATGATCACACCACACAAAAAGTTTACATCTGGGCAAGGCAGGGTGCAATCTGCCAATCATATACTTGTTTGTCCCTCAGACATTTTACTCAACACTTTTGCTCCTGGCCACGTGAGAGGTGGTAGGGATATGGAGAAGAATGTACCATGACCCCTGTCCTCAAGAAGCTCAGATTTGGTAGAAAATAAGTTATATGTGTTGAAGTGCAAAAGTAGCAATAAAGATACACACAGGCTATTACATAAGCACAGAGAAAATGTAGATCCATTTGCTATAAGTAAATCAACTCCTTCCTACTAATTTCAAAGCCCAATTTTAAAGCGACGTGCTTATAAGATCAGAGGGCATGAGATTTTAATTATGTACTCTCTGTTCTGTTGCAGAATGTCTTTCTGCAGAGGAAACTTAGCTCGTTCATGATTAGAAAATAGGAGAAGGATGTCAGTATAATTGGAAGTTGATTTTCTCATATGCAGTCTTCCATGCACTTTAATGTTTTGTCCCACCAAGTTTTAGCAGTTGAATGCAAAGTACACAGCCATGGGGGATATAGTGATCCACAGAATAGTAGTTCACCAGTGTCCTCCTCTTGGCTGAGTGTGGCCATATGCTTTGTCTTGGATGTACTTACCATGTACTAAGAATCAACACAAAACAATGAGCTTTCTGCCTCTGCATCACTGCACCTTGTTCACAGCCAGCAATGTCCTTGCCACCTGGACCTTCTGATCTGAGTATGTCCCTCAGCCTTCATCTCCACAACTCCACAGCTTCTTCCTTATACCTGCTTCCATTAAACTACCACCATGTGCTCTTTTTAAGTCAAGTCATTTTTATTGTAGTTCCTCTCTTCATCAGGAAGTTAACATGTCCTTAAAACTAGGTTAGTATTTTATTAGGATTGCCATTATCTTTTGTAAGACTATGGTCTTACAAAATTTAAAAAGGTTTCCAGCAGGCTGGCTGGCCCAAAGCACTTTCCCCTTAAGTGTGTGATTTTGTAGAATGCATCATTTTTAAGAATCACACAGTGCGACATAGAAAAATTCTTGCAATTTCCCATGACTCTCCATATTGTGTTGTGATGTCATAATCGGGAACAGTTGTGTTGCCATCAGAAAGGCCAGTGTTTGAGTCCCCATTCTTCATTGACTCTTTCCTTAGTCCCTAGTTTGGGAAATGCTCTTGACCAGGAGCCACACTGCTGACTGCAAACCTTTCCCACCATCACCCCTTCGTTCCCACCTGGCCTGGATTTCCCTTGTTTTTGTTGAACTGAGAACTGTCCCAGAGAACAATAATGTCACGGGCATTTTCCAGGCCAGGTCTTTGGGATACAAGACCCCAGATGAAGTGCTTACTGCCTTCCAGAAACTGGATGGTGGTGTTAATTTCATTTCCTTTCCCAGCTAGAAAAATATTCTAAGGTAAGTTTAGCAAACAAAAGTGGCTCCACGTAAGGCGTCAGTGTTGGAAAATTTGAAGAAATAATAGGGATGAGTGGTCACCTAGAGATTGATAACTGCAAAAGCAACTCTCATGCCCAGGACTGGGAGAATAAAGGAAGGAGACTTTATCATTAGAATCTAGAGGAAGGTTTGCCTTGTGACTAGGGCTCAGCATCCAAGGAAAGGCATGGTCCAATCATTGCTGGTGTCAAAGAGGACAAGGCTGATGCTGGAGTGAGGCCAGTTAGTCACATTGGTACCCCATGCTGCCAGTGCCTGCAGAGTGTTGGTCACCTCTGTTGTTGAGATGGTTTCCCACATTCAACTTCTGGGAACCCAAGAAAGTGAAGTCAGACATGCTGTGCTGCCTGTGGGCTTGTGCAACAAACCTATAAGGAGAAATTCTCTCACAGCATGGAGGCACAGAAACATTTAGCAGCAAGATATTGTCAGGGGGCACTGCAGTAAGATTTGTTGGCATTTGGGGCACGTTTATCAAATCATTATACATCTTATTTTATGAAAATGTAGTCCTTAGAACAAGAGCTCCTCCTCTGAAAAGACAGAATGGATTTCTAATTATGTAATGAAATCTCATGTCACCCAGAATATTTTCCTTTGTGCCTTGCCTTCTGGGGAACATAGAGCTAAAGTGAGTGTGTAATTTCTCAATATCTTCTCCCTGTGATCTGTTAGAGTTGAGTTCCTTTTCCTCTTATTAGATTCTGATATATGCTTCATTTTCATTTATAATTGCTGAACATTTTTGTTTATATAATTGTCTTAAATTTGGGAATTAGGATCCCAATTTTTAATTTAGGTAAATTAAATTAAGTAAGCCTATTTAAATCCAAAATATCTTAAAGTCACATTTGAAATGGAAAACTATTTAAAATGAAGAAGGCCAATCCTTTTCACTAGCTGTGATGGTTAATTTTATGGGTCCTCTTAACTAGGTTATGGTGTCCAGTTGTTTGGTCAAATACTGGCCTAGAAGTTGCTGTGGAGGTATTTTGTAGATGGAATTAACACCTACAATCAGTTGAACTTATGTAAAGGAAATGACCTTCACAATGCAAGTGGGACTCATCCAACTGGTCAGAAGAATTTCTGCCTCAAGGCTTCAACATCACCTTTGCTGTGGCTTACACTATGGAACTTGGACTTGCCAATCCCCACAATTGTGGAAGATAATGCTTTGTAACCTCTCTCTCTCTCTCTCTCTTTCTCTCTCTCTCTCTCCCCCTCTCCCTTTCTCTCTCTCTCTCTCTCTCATTATCTATCAACATACATATATCATTTTAGTTCTGTTTCTCTGGATGACTCTGACTGATAAACTAGCTATGCAAAAGATGTTTTAATTTTGTGAAGCCTTTGCTCTAGGCATGCCAAAGTATTGTCTATTTCCCAATTATAAGTCCCTTTACTTTTACCCTGCCCTCCTATTCCACCAAGCTGCACATACTCATTCACTTTATGAAGCTGAACTCAGATATCTCCTCCTCCAAGTTTCTTTGACTCAAGGATAGGCTAGGTTCTCTGTGTACCCTTTTGAATCACACATCAATCTACATTACAGTCATTGATTAATTTGTCTGAGTTTTATATTATCCTTGTATTCCTGGTCTTTACCTGCTATGACTATTTATAAACAATGTTGGATGAATTTGTTCATTGCTTGATTAATAAACTGTTACCTAAAAGAGTGATTCTAAAACTTTTTAAATTGACAGATCAGTTAATGATGTGGGCTATATATGCAAACCAACAATTTTAGATACTTTTTAAAACATGTCTTTAAAATAACAAAAAAAAAAAGCTTTTAAAATTTGAGTGCAAGAATAATTGTCTTACATAAGTGAGAAGTATGATAGTGATAGCAATCCAACATTCATAAAGTACAGCTTAAATTAGAGGTTTCTTATCTGTATGGTTTATTTCCTTACTCTTTATTTCTATGGAAATAGAAAATCTTATTGCTCAATGATAGAATTTTTTCCCTTTCTTTTTGGAATGGCAGCTAGGGTTTAGCAATCTTATTTGTTAGTTCTAGATTGTTTTTGGAATATGTAACTGAAATTACAGAGCTATAACCCCTTGAAATATCATTTCACACATCTAGATTCAGTATTACTATAGATTTGGCATCACTATTGATCCTCCATTAAAAACAGCAACAACATTCCAGGTTAAAGAATAAAAACATGTTTTAGAAGCTTTGATGAATTGGCAAGGAAAAAAAGTAAGGAACCATTACAAGATAAAACAAGAGAAAAAGGGAACAAGAGTAGTAAGATGTACAATGAAGCAGGTTTTCACACTGAAGCAATTCGCCAAACTTTGGTAAACTTGAGGACTTTTTTTCATTGCTCCAAAAGACTTAGGGTTCGTTCAGGACAAATATCTTAGGGACACCCAAGATGGGGATGTCTAATGAGAGATCTCTTGAGTTGTGGGATCCCAAAGGCCCAATATAAGGGCCATCCATATAAACCTCCCCTCAGGGGGTAGAAGGAAAATAGCCATTCTAGGATATTTGTGCTGGGTGGAATGATTTTTTAAAAAAAGAAAAAGACTTCTCAAGTAATCCATAATGACAGTGAGATTCTTATGCTGCTTTGCAACCCAAATTCATACTACCTAGGTGATCCCAAAAGAAAAGTGAAAAGTTGATCTAAAGAGTGTAAACTATAATGTAAGCATCTTATAGTGGCAGAAAGCAAGGAAGTGCTAAACATACATACACACAGTGATATCAAAGGGAGTCACTGAAAGAGTTCTGAATGACTAATACTGGAATTATTTGAGAACCAAAATAAATAAAGTAGCATTATGTAGTAGTAAAATGAGATATCATCTTATACCCATTAAACTGGAGACTATTAAAAAAACAGAGGACTACAAGTGTTGGAGAGGATGTGGAGGAATGGGAGCACTTATTCACTGCTGGTGGGAATGCAGAATGGTGCAGCCATTGTGGAGGACAGTCTGACAGTTCCTCAAGAAACTAACTATAGAACTGCCATATGATCCAGTAATCCCACTATTGGGTATATACCCAGAAGAAGTGACAGCAGGGATACAAACAGAAATATGCACACCACCAACGTTCATAACGGCATTATTCACTATTGTCAAAGTTGGAAACAATCCAAATGTCCATCAACAGATGAATGGATATGCAAACTATAGTATATAAATACAGTAGAATATTACTCAGCTGTAAGAAGGAATGCAGTATTAACACATGGGATAACATGGATGAACCTTGAAGACCTTATGTTCAGTGAAGCAAGCCAGGCACTGAAGACAAATATTACATAACCTCACTATATGAATTAAGCAAATTGAGCAGACTCACAGAGCTACAGTTTGGACGATAAGTTTACCGGAGACAAAAAGGCAGTAGAGGGCTGTGAGTTAATGCCCACATGGGCAAAATCTATGATAAGGTGGAAGGGTGTAATTGTGCAGTGAATAGGCATGACAGTGGTACAGTAATACTATTGGGTTGGGTGGTGCCATACGAAAGAGTTCAGGTGTTCATGGGGCATTGTAATGGTGGGTGGAGAGCCATATAATAACCAAAAAAATATCCAATTCCTATGCTAGGGAGTTCTGCCACATTCTCTAATGGAAGAGCTAGAATCCCCTGAGTAGAGGGGCAGTGACTAGTGAAGGAGGATGGACCATTGATGGGCCCTTGATATTGATGACTGTACTTATGAACCTTTTCATTTGAAATTGAAACTTAGCCTAGTATTATAGGTTGCCTAAGAGTAACTTCCTGAGAGCCTCCTTGTTGCTCAAATGTAGCCTCTCTCTAAGTCAAACTCAGCATATAAATGCATTATCTCCCCCCACCACCACCACCTGGTGTGGGACATGACTCCTGGGAATGAGCCTCCCTGGCACCAAGGGATTACTACCAAGCACCAACTAGCTATACAACTGGAAAAAGACCTTGACCAAAGGGGGGAAAGGGTAAAGACAAATGAGTTTATATGGCTAAGAGACAAGGGGTCATTCAGGAGGTTATGCTTATGCATGACTCAGCAGGATCCCAATGACTGCCACAGTAAATATTGCCTCAAATAGTTTAGCTCATGAGGACTCTGGAGACATCCAGACACTATAGGCAGGGCTGACAGCTCAAGAATTTGGTGCCCTGCCAGTGAGGCCTGCTTTGGAATTTATGCTCCCCAGTATGACAGTGTTGGCCTCAGTTGTGGTTTCCCTACACATGGCTATTCTGACTGTTCTATTTGAGTCTATAATTAGTACTAGAGTTGATAGGTTTATATCCAAGAAACTGAAATATTTGGGCTTTCTGTGCCAGTCAGGCCCTGAATCTTAACAGAATTGCAACATCTACTCTCTAGTTCATTGGACTCAACCAGGAAAACTAATAAGGAAATGATGATGGACAACTGCCATCCCAAGGAACAGAGAGAGTCTACAACTGCAGGCAAGATAGTCCCATCCATCTGTCCCATGGGATCTAAATCCCCTTTCAATTAGAGGTGGAATGGGCATCACGATCCCAGAATACTCAAGACTGAGGAATGAATGATGAACTAGAGTCGACTTACTGGCATTCTACTATAGACTTATTGTTATCCTAGCAATGGGGATATCTGAGGGGAGGGAGAGGGAAAAATAGGTGTAATATGGGGGCATTTATAGGACTTTGGAATTGCCCTGAATGACATTGCAATGGTAGATACAGGCCATTATGTGTCTTGTCATAACTTACAAAATTGTGTGAGAGAGAGTTTAATCTATAATGTAAACTATAATCCACACTTAGTGGCAATGGTCCAATATGTGTTCATCAATTGAAACAAATGTACCACATTAATGAAGGATGTTGTTAATATGGAAAAATGTGGGAGGGTTAGGGCATGGGGCATGTGGGAATCCCCTACATTTTTTGTGTAATATTTATGTAATCTAAGTAGCTTTAAAAATAAAAAAAAAATGTATTAAAAAATAAAGTAGTATTATTTGACTCCAAATCCTAAAATATAAAATATATATCTGTAGTGATATAAACAAATGATAAAAAAAGAAATAGAGGAAGAAGAGTCAAATTTCCTGTGTAGACAAATCCCAAATAATTTGTGTAGACACTTCAACTTTAAGTAATTGGAACATAACTCTCCAGTTCTTATGTGCTGGTTGTACATAGTGACTTCTTTCTTAAAAATGTTGTATGGAAAGAGAAATGGAGCAGAGTAACTTTATTGTGGCAAAACATCAACAGTGAAAAGTTATACTGATATAATGCACTATTGTTATGATGGGATAAGAATGGAACTTTGCTACTATGGCATTCCATCCAAAAACTGATAACCCCAGTTTAATCATGAGAAAAACACCAGATAAATCCTTACTGAGGGATGTTGTACAAAATTCCTAATCATCAAACATGCCAAGATAATGGAAAACAAAGACTAAGAAATGGTGAGAAATGTACCATATTAATATAAGATGTTAATAAATGGAAAAACTGGGGGTGTATTTTATAGGGAGACTTTGCAATATAGACTCATTTTTTTATGTTAATCTAAATCTATTCTAAAATTAAAAAGGTTATTTTAAACATCTATACCAAATATGATATGTTAAGTAAAGTGTGAAAACTTTTATTTATAATCAGGACTAGATAAGATTTTCACTCTCACTGTGTTTTATTTTTCAGCATTTTACTAAATGTTGAGTAAAATGAAAATAGATAAATAAGATTTTAATATTGGAAAAGTAACAAAACTGTCATTATATGCCTATTTTCCATATATAAAATAAGAAAATAGTCTACAGATAAATTTTAGAAAAAATAAAGTGATTGTAGCAATGTGGCTAGATATAAAATCAATATACAAAATCATTTTCATTTTTATACATCAACAAAAACAAATAGAAAAAGTATATATTATTGAAAGACTTGATTACAATAGCATTCAAAGTTTTAAGCACAAAAGAAAGCTTGTTCCATTATAGTTACATAAGACTATAGAATTTGGACTCCTGACAATACATAGGACACTACATTGTGAAAAGAGTTTTAATTTGCCATATTTAATCAGGAAAAATTCTGATGAAAAAAATGTGAAATTTATGGAGATATTTATATAAATTTTATTGAAAGATGTTTATCAAGATATGAATAAAAGTAAATTTGTATTACTTTCAAAGATAAAAAAAATCCAACATCAAATGATATTAATCACCCACAAATTAGTGAACAGATTCAACACAACTCAAATCAACATGATACAGATTTTGTGGATGTTTGTGTATATGGGGGGTGTGTATGTGTGAGCCTTGAAAAGCTAGCTCTGTTTATATGGAAACACAGAGTTCTAAGAAGAGTCTACGCATTCCTGAAGAAATATATATGGGGGTAACTTGCCTTATCATATATCAAGACTTATAATTTAATAATTTAAATAATAATTTAAACAGAATGGTATTAGCACAGGGGTAGACAGACCAACTTACGTGAAACTTTATGTAAATGGAAGCATACTGCATTAAAACCTTATTTATGGAAGATCCATGGGAAAAACCATCCATAGGAAAAACTATGGCGTTATTAATTAATGTTGCTAATCAATTTGGCAATCCATATAGAAAAGTAAATTGGGCTCTGTGGTAAATTGAATTAGGTACCCAGAAACAAACATGTTCTTAATCTTAAACCATTTCAAGGGGTGTGAACCCATTTTTAAATAGGATCTTTTAAACATGTTATTTTTAGTTAAGGTGTGGACCAACTGAATATGGTTGGGTCTTAATCATATTACTAGTGGCTTTATGAAAAGAAAGCCACACAGAGGAATGGAAGTTGCAATTCAATGGAACCCTGTAGAGAAAGGAGAGGGCAATGCCAGGTGATTGAAAAGCCAAAGAACTTAGGCATTGTTGGCCAGCCAAAACACTACAAATGCCAAGAGGAAACAAGCCTTTTAGCCTCTTAAACCAAGAGCAAATAAATTCCTCCTATTAAGCCAGCCCCTTGTGTGGCATTTGTCATAGCAGTCAAGCACACTAAGACAGACCCCTACATCATACCAGATACCCTCTTCCCATGCCATTCTATCCCCACAATTCCAGGTGGATAAAAGTCTTAGATAAGAAAGGCAATATAAAAAATAAAACATTATATGGGAAAAGATCATTTTTATCTTGGAGTACAGAAGTAGATATTTTTTAAGAATAATGAAAAAATACAAAACCTAAAAGTAAAGACATAAATTCTAGCACATCAATATTCAGAAAGTAAGGGAAATAAATGTCAGGCCATGCACCAGCAGAAGATATTTGTAATATCTATATTGACAAATGATTAGTTTCTAGAATGAATGAATTCCTTTAATTCCAACAAAAAAGAAAAAACAGCAAAGAAAAAATAGGGAACATTCTTGGACAATCATTCACAGAATTAAACAGCAATTGGGCAAAAAATTCTATCAATAACCCCATCAGTAAATGTATCTTAAAACAATCAGATCCTTTTAGTACTCACCAGGTTGCAAACAGAAATTTAAAAGTTAGAAACTACCAAATGTTGGTGAAGATATATGGAACACTCATGTATTGCCAGTAGATGTATGAATTGTCCATCTTCTTTAAAAACCAACTTGTTGATATATGTTAGTGATAGAAATGTGCACACTATGAGCCACCAATTCTAGTTGTTAGAGAAACCCTTAAACACATGTACCAGAAGGTGTAAAGGACGGTACGATAGCACTGCTCATAATAGTAAGTGCTGCTCAATAGGACACAATTAAATTGTGATATACTCATAAAGTGGAGTAGTATTCAATAGTGAAAACAGATGGATCCAGTGACGTGTAACAACCCACACAAATCTCAGGAGTTTAATTTTGAAAAAAGCAAGTCACGGAAGTTATTGTTTGATGCAGTATGTTTCTATTTACATAAGGTTTATAGCATGATATACCAAGTAAAGCAATACATTATGTAGGGTCCAAACATTTTTTATAACATTATGAATAAATAATAAGGAAACTTTAAATACAAAATTTAGGATAAGACTTATCTCTAAAGGAGAATGGTGCTGCAATGTCGCTTCTGCAATTAGCTAACATTGCAACTTTTAACAAAAAGGATTTCTCCTTTTCTGGCTTTGATGAACCAAGTTGCCACTCTGGTGAAGTCCTTGTGGCAAGAAAATGAAGGTGGCCTCCATCCAACAGCCAGCTAGGAACTGAGCCCCCGACAGCCCTTGAGGAAATGTATTAGTTACTGTAGCCGTTTAGCAGTTTGATGTAATTATGAATTCCAAAAATCTATATTGGATCATGCTTGTAGACTGATCTGTTCATCTGGGCATGATTAAGTTATGATTAGGGCATTGACTGGGCTACGTTAGTAGGGCATTGAGCCCCGCCCCTTGGTGGGTGGGGGAATCGAATATAAAAGGCAAGGCAAAGGACAGAGGGAGAGTTTTTGAGTTGCAGTTCCGAAGTTGGAGTTTTGATGTTGGAGAGAAGGCCCCAGGAGAAGAGAAGCGAGCCATTTGCCTGATAGTCTACAGCTGACCTGGTGGAGGAAACAGAGGAGCTAAGCCTGGAGAGAAATGGGCCACGGGAAGAGAGGAACCCAAGAAGCCTGAACCCTGGCAAACATCAGCAGCTGTCTTGCTCCAACACGTGGCAATGGACTTTGGTGATAGAAGAAACTTATGCTTTATGGCCTGGGAACTGTGGACTTCTACCCCAAATAAATACCCTTTATAAAGACCAACCCATTTCTGGTATTTCGCATTAGCGCCCCTTTGACTAATACAGTTACCTATTCTTGCATAACAAATTACCCCTAAACAGAAGCTTAGAACAGTGCACACAGCATTTCTGTGGTGCACAAATCTGGATCCCCTGCTTCAGGGTTGCTCACAAAACTGCAGTCAAAATGTTGGTTAGGGTTGAGGTCTCATCTGAAGGTTCAACTGAAGAAGGATATGCTTTCATGCTCATTGGTTGTTGGCAGAATTTCAGTTCCTCAAGGGTTGCTGAAAGATTCAGCAAAGATCAGAGTTCAGATGGGAATTGGACCCAAATGGGAGTGTGTATGGAACTATCAGTTGTGCCTTAGAAGGCATGTATAGGTACCTAATACAATAGCAGTTGAATTCATAGATGGCTGTGGTCACCTTTCCTGGGTGGGGAAGGGAGTTTCTGTTTCTGTCAGACTCACATCCAGGTCCAGCCTCAGGCAGTCCCTGACCCCTTTTCCCAAGGCTGAGAGGAACACACCCTCCTGCGCCTCTCTCCATAGCCTCCTCCCTGCAGCTACTGCTGTGCATGCTGTGGGAGCTCTCTGACAGCAGCGCTGAGACCTGCTGCTGTGATCCTGTTAGTGCAGGTTCTGCACACATTCAGGGAAGAATGCTGGGGAAGCCTTCTTGGGGAGAGAGAGGGTTTGTACTGCTCAGGCCCATTCTTCACCTTTTCACCTGGTCCTCTCTGAATGGTGGGGAGAGGGTGACCCCAAGGGCTGGGAGGCCCAGGAGGAAGAGCAGAGAGCCAGAGAAAGGGGGGCACTAGGGTTTCGAGCCTGTACCTCTGTGTAGCGTGGAGCCTCCAGCAGCAGCTGTGCTTCTTGGTGGCTCCAGCTCCTGAGGCTGATCCTGTCCCTGGGCTCCAGCAACACAGCCTCGTTCCTTTGCTCTTTTAGGAAGGGACAGTCTGTAGCAAGATGGAAGCTACTCGCTTATTTAACTCAATCACAGAAGTCACAACCTCTCATCTTTGCCTGATTTTATTGGTTATAATAAATGATAGCTTCTTCCTATACCTACTGGAGAGGGGATTATACAATGGGAGGAGGTGAGGATTACTGAGGATTGCTTTAGAAGCCTCCCACCATACATCCCTTACACACACCATTTTTATCTGATCAACATGAAGTACAAACTGTTCTTAAAGTTCACTTTGAGAGCTTCAGCAGACACTGAGTAGAAAGTTGGGAGATCAAAATAGAGTGGCATATTAAGTCTTAGTTTAATTGCATTAAACTCTAGAATGTACTTCCTTATGATCTGCTTTAGGATTTCAATGTGGTTTTAAAATATTTCCTATAAGACATCTTCAATTTCTTTATCAGAAGAGTATAGAACATTAATTGCCAAGAATGAGTCAAGCTCAATGACTGAGCAGTTTAGACCACATTTTAGTCGTCTTAGAAATATTTGATTTTTCTGAGTTTTTAAACTTTTCGAAAATGGCAGTTTGAGGTTTTTCAAGCTACTCAATCTGTCATTATGATACAGCACTTGAACAAGATCCTTGAAATCATATAAATGGCTTTTGGAGATATTTTCAATATCAAGAAGAGATATCTTTTTTATTTCAGTCCTCATTCTAAAAATTCATATAAATAACTTTCTGAAAAATAGCCAAGCTACATTTATGTGGAAGAGTAGAAATTTATATTCACTGCCCATTTCTTGGAAGAGGATACTGAATAAAAACACATATATTGAGGTTTAATGTGTGCAGAATTGGTAAGAAAGTTGTTTGTAAATGTTTGAAATGAATAGAAATGGTGAAAGCACATCATAGGGATTATAATTAATAGCACTAACATATAGGTATGGTAGTGGTTGAAAGGGAAAGTCTAGGGACATGTATATCACTAGAAGTAAATCTAAAAGTGAAACAGGGGACTGTATAGCATTGTGAACTTTCTTAAAGGAAAATGGTTAATAGCGCATATAAAAGAATGTTTTCCTCTGAAATAGAACAAATATACACTAATGTTACAAGAGGTTAATACCAGGGTGATATTTGGGCAAAAATAAAACCAAAGCAAACTATGAATAGTAGTATTTAGTAATATATTAAAAATCTTCTATCAATGGTAAAAAAAAAAAAAAAAAAAAAAAAGGAAACATGCTAAGTGAAATAATCTAGACAAGTGCTACATATTGTTTGACTCCATCTATGTAAAATGTAAATATAATAAATTATAGAGATAGAAATAGATTAGCAGTTATGTATAGCAGAGGAATTATAGAGAAATTGAGAGATGACTACTAAGGGATAGGGTTGTTTTGTGTTCATTTGCTTTATATTTTTCTTTCTTTTTTTTTTTTTTTGAGTAATGAAAATGCACTAATATTGATCGAAGTGATTATACCAAATGCCATTGATTTTAAGCTTTAGATGAATTGTATGGTTTACAAATATGTTTCAATAAAATTGATAAAAACATACATATTTGGTGGTTGCAAAATAATGTGTTCTCAAATTTAATTATTTTCTTCATTAATAAAGCAGGAAACGCATTGTTGGTTTGAATACATCGTTAAATAACAAAGTAGGTTGTGTAACAGGGGACTCCAAAATACAGTTGCTTAAACAAGGCAGAAGGTGAGGTTGCTCTGAAGTCATCTGGAGCTGTTAGACCAGGGCAAGAGTGGTAGATCATTAGTATTGAATACCAAGCTTTTTCTACCTGAATCGCTGCCAAACCTAAGATGATGCTCTCATTCACAGCCTATGGTGGTTCAGCACTGAAACTGAATGTACCCCAGAAAAACATGTTCTTAATCCTAATCTATTCCTGTGAGTGTGAATCCATTGTAAGTAGGACCTTTTGATTAGGTTCCTTCAATTAAGATGTGGCCTAGCCCAATCAGGATGGGTCTTAATCCTATTACTGGAGTCCTTATTAAGTAGAATGAAATTCAGACACACAAAGAGAAAGCCACAGAGGGAACAGCCAGAAGCTGAACATCAGTGGAGCCCGGAAGAGAAGGGACAGGCCAGGCAATGCCACCATGTGCCTCTCCATGTGACAAATTAGGGACCAGTTAGCCCCAGAGCACCACAGTCTTCAGGATGGAAGCATGGCCTTGATGATACCTTGATTTGGACCTTCTCCTAGCCTCAAAACCATAAACTAATGAATTCCTTTTGTTAAGTTGATCCATCTCATGGTATTTGCTTGAGCAGCCTAGGAAACTATAACAGAGCCTTATCCTCATTCCAGCCAAAGGAGTGCAGGGAAGAAGGGAAGGCGAGGACACTAACACATTGTTGAGCAGAACTTTGTTACATGGCCATGTTTAGCTGCAGGGGAGGATGAGGCAGGTAGTCTTTAGCTGGGCAACAATGGATTCAGTAAAGCCAGCTATTCTGTTACAGATATTGGGGTCATCCCACTTTTTTGAACATCCAAATATCCACGAACACCCTTTTTCCAGTCAGAGATCATACTTATTCACTCTCCTAGGAACATAACTCAAAATCCTGTCCAACTACTGCAGGAATCAGTTTTCAGGAATTACAAACACTGTTGCTTTGGCAACAGTCCTTGGCAGGCCCATCTGGCCACCCCAGGTTTTGCCCTCTGGAAAGATTGTCTTGGCCATTGGCTTTGCTATCTGAGTCTCCAAGAAGTTCTTCTTTGTCTATTATTCTCCTTAGCCTAATATGAAAGAGACATTGGAGAGATGCCCATAGATTTTAAAGGCAATTTCCTACAGGTGAAGGTTGAAGGCCTGGGGATACAAGGCCAGACTTGGAGTTTCTTCAGAAATGGAATTCCCTCAAATATCCAGTAAGTGTCTAGTCTCTTTGCATCATCAGCCAAAAAATTTGCTACTAAATATAGCTTTCACTCTCACAACTTTTGGTCTTTGCTTAATGACTTCTGTTCTCTGCTCGCGTGCTCTCTCTCTCTCTCTCCTTCCTCTCTTTCTAATGGTGGCTGTTTTGAGGCCATCTGAAACCTTAGGCTTGCATGGGAATTAACCCCCTTTATCTGATCAATGCCACAGGCTTAGGTCCATTGCTGAGGGTTCTTAACAGGAACTGCTACATAATAGCTTAGAGCAACAATTCATCTATTGAAAAGGCTGATTCTTCAAAAATATTTCTTCAAAGGCCTGATTTTATCTTCTTTGAAGACTTTTCATTTGGTGGCAAGGAATCACCAAATGGCATCAACATTCTGAGTTTTCTCGGCAGGCCCTGTTAGAGTAAGTTCTCCCTTCCAAGGTACTGCAAGAGGCAGTTTTACCAAATAATTTTACATAGCATAATAAAGGCTACCAGCTAAAAGACACTATGTAGGGCATGGAGCTAGATTGCCTTCCGGGTTAAATGTTACCTCCGTATATTTAATTTTCTGTTGCTAATGTGCAAAATTTCCAAGGGTCAGTGGCTCAAAATAACCCAAATTTATTTCTCTAAAATTCTGGAGGCCAGAAATCCAAATAGGTGTCAGTGGGTGTGGCTCTGGATAAGCATCCATTTTCTTGTCTTTTTCCACTTCTAAAGCATTCCACTAAAGCAATACTACATGTTTTTTCACTTTATTTTAGCAGTAAAATGCCCTTGGCAATAAATTTTGTATTATTCAGGGTACAGACTAGACTGCTATAATAAGAAAACCCCAAATGCGATGGCTTAAACAAAATAGAAATACATTTCTCTCTCATGCAACAACCTGAATATGTGATTGGACAGCTTCAGTAATCTAGTCTGCTTCCATCTTGTTAGTTGGCCATCTCCAGAGCATGGCTTTGTCAATCTGGTGAGAAATAGTTCAGCATCACATTCACAGTCCATCCAGCTGAAAAGGGAAGGAGAAATAAAGGGAATGCATGAACATTCCCTTCAAAGAACAGACCAGAAGTGGCACACATCCCTTCTAGGTGTACATAGCTATAGGAAAACTGGGATTAAATATTTTCACTGTCCATATAAAATTTGGAAAACCTAGTACTATAGAATGAAGAGGAAAATTAGCCAACCATAGATCTCTTAATAAAACAGTAAATAGGATGATTATCAGGTAGATCTCCACTATCTTTCCTTCAACACACTTGGAGCTTTAGAAATATTGCTTATCCTGGAAATTTCTTTTTCTTTTTTTTTTAAACAATTTATTGAAGTATATCATTCATACATGAACATACATAATCTATAAGTGTTCAGTAAATATTGTGAACTTATAAAACAAACATCATACAGGGCTCATCACCCCACCAAAAATACTTTGGATTGTTGTGAAACATTTGCTAACAAATTATGAAAGAGCATTGTCAAAGTATTACTACTAGCTATAGTCCGTATCTTACTTCCCTATAAAACTTTTTAAGGATTTATTCATTTATTTACTTTTATCCATTTTTACCCCCTCAACCCCCGATTTTGCTGTTTCTGTATCCATTTGCTGAGCAACTCTCTGTGTCCGTTTCCTGCCATCTCTTCTAATCTTTCTCCTCCTGTCTTCACTGGGATTCGGTCCTTGGAACTTCCGATGTGGGAGAGAGGCATCCTACTGCCTGTGCCACCTTAGTTCCTGGTTTTTCGGCACACACATCTTGTCTTGGCTCTCCTTTGTGTCTCCCTCCTGTTAAATCATCATCTTGCTGGGTGACTAGATGATGACATTAGTAAATTTGTAATAACAATTTGAGGCATAGAATAGGGCTTTATTTTTCTACAAAGGGTTTGCATTCTTCATTTTTCAAGTAATATGGGGTCACCTCCATCCAATTTCAGGATTTGAGATTATTTAGAGTTGAGCTGCATTCCCAGCATACTTACACTTCTTCCTTACTGATAAGGTGTGTTCCTTTGCTGTTCCAATATTGGCTGATGGTTAAAAAACAAAAACAAAACAAAAATCAAAAAAGAACTTCTATGAGTCACCTCTTGAAATCAGCAAACAACCCTAGGGAAAGAGCAATCCCAAGTACTGTGTTTACTTCCTCCCTGACCTCCACCTTCTCCTAGATCCTGGAATGAGGGTCTTCACTAATTGTGTCTCTCCTGTGTCTTCAAGCAGCTTTTAAAAATAATTTGTTTTGGTCTTATGATTATTCTTAGTGGGAGGATTGGTTCATAATGTCTTGTCCACAACAGCTGCAGAAATTTCCAGGATGTACGAATATTTTCGCTGTCCTGATTTTGTGATAATCAAGGTAGGCTAAACATTCGCTATATTAGAAACCATGCATGTGTCCCCAGACTTAGTTTTTCTCCCTAGGTCTGGTTTTTAGAATGCTGGTGATAAACTAAGCCTGATTTATTATAGGACCATACTGTATGGGAAAAGACTGTAACTTTGGGTATTTTTGGTCAACCTTAAGAGATATAGCAGGGGGATGGATGTGACTTGGGTGGTTGGGCGTCCATCTCCTATAGGGAGGGACCTGGGTTCATCCCCCAGGACCTCCCAGTAAAAATAAGAAAAAGAAAAATATAGAAGGTGCGTGGGCCAACAGGCCCCATGCATGGGTGTGCTACCAGGCCCCATGCATGGGTGAGCCACCAGGTCCCACGAGCCACATGGCAAGATGACGTGGTAGGAGAGTGACACAAGGGAAAGCCAGGACAAGATGCACCGAAAAACCAGGAACTAGGGTGGTGCAGGTGGTAGGACACCTCTCTCCCACATTGGAGATTCCGAGGATCGAGTCCCAGTGAAAACAGGAGGAGAAGGATGAGAAGAGAGGGCAGGAAACAGACACTGAGAGTTGCCCAGCGAATGGACACAAAAACAGCAAAAAACGGGGGGAGGGGGGGCGGGGGAAGGGGGGAAAGGGTAAAAATGGATAAAAGTAAATAAATAAATAAATACATTCTTTTAAAAAATGTATAGGGAAGGGAGATATGGACTATCATTAGCAGTAATACTTTGATGATGCTCTTTCATGATTTGTTGACAAATGTTTCACAACAATGCAGGGTGTTTGTCGGGGGGTGATATGTGGGAGCCCTGTATGATGTCATGCATGTTTGTTTTGTAAGATCACAATGTTTACTGAACACTTATAGTTTATGTATGTTCATGTATGAATGATATACTTCAATAAATTGTTTTTAAAAAAAGAAGATATGTTAACTATATTTGTTTAACATAAATATATATATATAAGCTTTCTCTGGAACACAATACATATATCCTGTTAGTTCTATTTCTCTGGAGAAAGCTGACAAATCAGCAGCTATTATAACTTTGCTCCATGTGGTAAAGGCAAATAAACTTGAGATAAATGGAAAGATAGGCATTCTCAGAAGAGAAATAGAAAGTAGACAAAAAGAGAAACAAATGGAAATCGTGGCACTGAAAGCTATATTATTGGAAATAAAATTTGTTAGATGAACTCACTATCAAGTGAAGGTGACAGAAGAAAGAATTTTGGAGAAAGATCAATAAAAATATCAAATCTGAAGAACACAGAAGAAAAATGATGTAGAAGAGGAACAGGAACTCAGATCTGTGGAACAATATCAAAAGTGTAGCATGAAAAAGAAAAAAACAACAAAAAAAGTGTAGCATAAATAGAATTGGGGTCCAGGGAAGAAGAAAGAAAGAGTTGGGCCTTAATAAAGTGAATGAAAGCAGGAAATCCACTAAAGACCATTTGGATCACATCCAAAGTCTCAAATGGAAGTGCACTGCCACACTGGATGTGTATCAAATCAAGCCTTAGTATGTAGCTGCCAGTTTACAGGAAATTCAGTGAACAGAAGAACGTGTAAATGACACCATAGAGATGCAATCAGCAAAACCCAGACTGTAAGAAATAATATGATTAATGGCGTTCTTTCTTCAATAAATAAAGTGCAAGAGAAAAAAGAAGTAGGAATTGGAGGAGGAACATGTAGATTTATCAACCAAATCCAGTGTGTGGATCCTGATATAATATATCAATTATTATAGTATATTGATGAGAAAATAGAGGAAGTTTGAACACTGACTAACCATTTGATGACTTTAAGGAACTATTGTTTTTTTTTTTTTTAAGTATAATAATGGTATTGTGGTTATGTCTTAAGCAAGAGTTCTTATCTTTTAGAGACACTGAAATTTTATGTTTGAAGTGATATTGTATGGGGTTTGCATCAGTATAATATGGAGAGGAAAGAAGTGTTTACACGGAAAATTAGTGCTTTGAATTAATGATTGCTAAAGATGAGTGGTAAGTATATAGAGATTCTTGCACAATACTTTCTTCTTTTTTATTTGTTTAACATTTTCCTTAACATTAGCAAAAAAGGAAAATATTGAACACTGCCATAGTAATTGTGTTTCTTCCATATATTTAGCTGTTACAGTAAGATTTTTTCTTTTCTGTTCTGTTCTGTTCTTTTTTTTTTTTTGTCTTGGAAGTCTCTATACTTTGTTTCATGAGATAAAACCTTGTAGGTTTCATGCCCCTATTTGACAATGGTCTCTAACAGACAATGTGCTCAGATCTAGGGATTATATGGTTAATTTATCCAAAAAATACAAAACTTCAAAAGTTCATTGAAAGTCCCATTTATGCATGTCTTTTATAGCCACTTACCTCTTCCAGGTAAGATGCTTTACAAAGCAAAGTAATGATCTTGCGAGGATTCCAGCCACTGACCCAAGTGCACCTCTGCTCAGCCTCAATAAAATAGTTAAAGAGTTTTACACCCTATCAGACAAGAATTACAGACCCTAACCAGTAGGAAGCAGCTACAGAAAAATAACCATTGCCCTTCAGCTCCCTCTTAAGAATAAGGGTGAAAAACTCTCTGAGGGTGAATTTGATGTAGGCTAGAACAGGGAACTGAGGGGAAAGAAAGATGCCCTGGGAAGACACTAGAGCAAAAAAGATAAAACAGCCAGTCCTGTGTGAAGCTTCTGCTTGCAGTCACCCATCTTTGTCTGCACCTGCAACTGAGAGCTACCAACGACAGCAGAAAGTCCCACCAATAGGGGAGGAATCTACTGCCTCTTGAAGACAATAGATAACAAGAGGCCCATTTGTCTCCTGACTATTGCATGTTTGCAGACTCCCTCCTCTGACCCCCCACTCAGGCTGGCAGACACTCAGAAACAATGAGAATGTTGTGTTTCTGATCTTTCTTTTGCATACTCAGAACCAATGATATTGTTGCAACTCACGTCTTCATTTACATGGAGAAAGGAAGGGTGAAAGCCAGCCTTAAAAACACTACATGTCCAGCCCCAGCGCATGTCTCCTTCTTGAGCATGCCTGCACTTGAGTGTGTCTTGAGTGTGTACTTTTGCTTTACATTAAACTCTTTACTTGCTTGATTAAAAAATAAAGGAGGAGGGAAACGAATGTGGCTCAAGAGATTCGGCGTCCTTCTACCATATGGAGAGACCGGGGTTCGATCCCCGGTACCTCCCGGTTAAAAATAAATAAATAAATAAATAAATAAAGGAGGAGGTCTGCTCAAGCCCAAAGATGTGACGGTGTCATGCATAGGAAATCATGTAAAATTAAAGGACAATTCAGTGTTATACTGCACTGGATAAAGCCCCAAAACTAACCTTGGAAATCTTGGTCTCTAGTGACCAAATGATAAATGGAATATATAACTTCATCTCAAAGATCTTTAATTAGAATGATTGTCATTAAGGTAGAAAACTAGAAATTTGCTTAAGACTATGTAAGAGGTATATGAGTTATAATAAATTTCTAGACGCTTTTCCTTGGGGAAAGATTGCCCATATTTGATGGTGAGAGGGAATGTGCCTGGGTTTGGAAGAGGTGCACAGGATTTGTCAAATGATTTCACTTACTTACAACTTGACTATTGTCCTATTCATTTCAAGGTCATGTGCACAACCTTGCTGTGGGGCCAGAAGTATCTATAGAAAATGTTCAAGAGCCAGCTAAATTTGTCCATTTCCCTGAGAATCAGTACTTGAATTCAGCATATTAAGTGCTCTCTACAGATACTACGGACTAGGGCTGAGGTATTTCATGCCCCTTGGGAGCTCATAAGTTAGTCTGTTTCAACTTTAAACTCCATTTTAATTAGATGTACTTCTTTTTTACATCTGTCATTCAGTGATATGTCATAGAGACTCAGTGCAGAAAGCCTGCACTGTACATTGGTTAGGAGCACAGACGATGGATCCAGGATGTCTGGCATTAGTTCCCAGTTTTATTTCTTACTAGCTGTGTGACCTTAGACAAGTCACTTAATCTCTTTGCGCTTCAGTGTTTTACAGCAACAAAATGAGGATGATAATTATAATGCCCACCTTATCAGGTTGTTTTAAAGGTTAAATGAGTTAGGAAGTGTGAATTGCTTAGAATCATGCCTGGATAGGTGATAGTTATTGTTTTTTTTCCGGCTGTTTCTATTTTAAAGACAGGAAATGAAATTCAGCATTAGTGAAGAAATTCAACACTTTGGAAAGTCAGAATCAAAGACTTTAAAAAATAATAGCTTCATTGACATATATTCACATAGCATAAAATTTACCCTTCTAAATTGTGCAATTCAGTGGATTTCAATATTTTCACAAAATTGTGCAACTATTGCCCCACTATCTAATTAACTGAAATTCTATATCCATTAGCAATCATTCTCAATTCTTCCTACTACAGCCCCTGACAAACAGTATTTTACTTTCTATCTATGGATTTGCCTATGCTAGAGATTTCATAAAAAGTGACTTCTTTCACTTAGCATAACATTTTCTTGGTTCACCCATGATGTAACAGGTAAAATTGTTTCATTCCTTTATATGGTTGAATAATATTCCATTATATGTGTAAATGGCATTTTATTTATCCATTTATTAGTTGATGGACATTTAACTTTTTTCTACTTTTTGCTTATTATGAAGAATGCTGCTATAAACATTCATATACGTGTTTTTGTGTGGACATATTACTTCATTTCTCTTGGGTGTATATCTAGGAATGGAATTGCTGGGTCATATGGTAAATCTATGTTTAACAATTTGAGAAACTACCAAACATTTATTTTCTAAAATGGCTACACTATTTTACAATCCCATCAGAATTGTTGAGGGTTCCAATTTCTCTACATCCTTACTAACACATATTATTTTCTGTGCTTTTTATTTTAGCCATCCTAGTATTTGCAAAGTGGTATCTCTTTGTGGTTTTGATTTGCATTTTCCTTATGACTAATGATGTTGAGTAGTTTTTCATATGTTTCTTGACCATTTGTATATCTTTGGAGAAATGTCTATTAAAACTTCATTTTTTAATAGAGTCGTTTGTCTTTTTGTTGTTAAATTGTTAGATTTTTTATATATGCACAAAGAAATTATTGTAGTTTTTATAACATATAGAAATGTAAAATTTTTGACAGTAACAGTATTCATACAAATTACCAAACCTGACTCAGGCAAAAATCTGAATAAACTTATAACAAATAAAGAAGTTGAATATTAGTAGTAATAATAATAATAAAACATATTTGCACAAAGAAAATCCCAGGCCCCGATGGTTTCACTAGTAGTTTCTACCAGTTGTTATTTAAAGAAAAAATGACATCAATCCTTCACAAAATATTCTTTAAATGAAAGAAGATGGAAAATTCCCCCATTTAACTCTGAGTCCAATGTTAGCCTGATATCAAAAGCAGACAAAGGTATCACAAGAAAATAAAATTACAGACCAAAACCCTGTGAATCTTGATGCAAAATCTTCCAGATAATACTAGCAAACCAATTACAGCAACACATAAAAAAGATTATACTTCATGACCACATGGAATATATCCCAGCAAAGTAAGGTTGGTTTAACATCCAAAAATCAATTAATGTAAGAAACCATGACAATAAAAATAGGCCAAAAACCACATGATCATCTCAATAAAAAAGAAACATTTGTCAAAATCCGGTGCCTTTCTATGATCAAAACACTCAACAAATTAGGTATAGAAATGAACTTCTCAACTTGTTAAAGGATATATTTGAAAAACCTACAGTTCCATCATTCTTAATGGTGAAAGATTGAATGTTTTTCCCCTAAGATCAGGAATAATATGAGGATGTTTATTCTTCTTGCCAATTCCATTCATCATTTTACTGGAGGTTTGATCCAGAGCAACTAGGCAAGAAAAATAAATAAAATGCATTCATGCATCCAGGTTTCAAAGGAAGAAATAAAGCTATTCACAGATGGCATGGTCTTGTTTGTAGAAAATCCTAAATAAACCATAAAAAATTTTATAAAAATTTTATAAATAATGAATGAACTCAGCATGTGTTCTTGTATACAGAACATCCTAAATAATCCACCAAAACACCATTGCTAAATGAGATCAGCAAGTGCACTAATTAATACAAAAACAAATAGTATTTTTATGCACTGGCAATTAACAATCCAAAATTGAAATTGAGAAAAATTCAATTTATAATAGGATCAAAAGGAATAAAGTACTTAGGAATAAATTTACCAAAAGAAGTAAAAGATTAGTACACTGAAAATTATAAATCATCAATGAAAGAAATTAAAGAAGATTTAAATAAATGGACAGACATCTCATGTTCAGGAACTAAATGATTTATTTTGTTTGGATAGAAATATTCTCCAGATTGATCTACAGATTCAATGCAATCCCTATCAAAATCCCAACTGCATAACTTTCCTCAGATATTAACAAGATGATCCTAAAATTCATGTGGAAAGTCAAAGGACCCACAATCATTAAAACAAACTTATAACATAGTATCAAACATGGAGGATTTGCACTTCCCAATTTCTAAACTTACTACAAATCTATTGCAGTTAGGATAGTGTGCTTCTGGTATAAATATAGCTATATAGATCATTGGAATATTTTTGAGCATCCAGAAATAAAACTTTACTTTTACAGTTAATTGATTCTCAACAAAAGGTTCCAAGACAATGAGATGGAGAAACAGTATCCTTTCAACTAATCACATTGTCACAACTGGACATCCACATACAGGAGAATGAACTTGTCCCTTGTCTGATACTCAAATACCAACTTGAAATAGATAATAGACCTAACTGAAACTTAGGAGTAAATCTTCATGACTTTGGGTTAAGTAAAGCCTTCTTAAATATGACAATTAAAATATAAGCAAAAAAGGAAAAAGCAGATACATTGGATTTCATCAAAATTAAGCATTTTTCTGCAAATGATTTAATCAAGAAAGTGTAAAGAATAAGAGAAAATATTTGCAAACTAAGTATCTCCAAAGAGATTTTAATCCAGAATATGTAAACATGATTACAACTCAATAACAAGAAGACAGACCAATTAAAACTGGGCTAAGGAGTCAATGCTTACATCAAAAAATAACAATAAAAAAAGAGCTAAATTTAAAGATGTAACTGCACACTTGGAGGTATTAGAAAAAAAGAACAAACTAATCCCAAACCAAGCTGAAGGAAAGAAATAGTAAAGATCAGAGCAGAAATATATGAAATCGAACAAAAGAATCAATAGAGGAAATCATTAAAACCAAAAATTTGTTCTTTGAGAAGATCAATGAAATCAACAAACCCTTACGTAGACTGACAAAGAAAAAAAGAGAGAAAATGCAAATAAATAAAATCAGAAATGAGAGGAGGAACAATATCATGGACACCGCAGAAATAAGAGAGATCATAAGAGGATACTATGAACAACTCTATGCCAAAAAACTAGACAATGTAGATGAGATGGACAAATTCCTAGAAACATATGAATCACCTACATTTACCCTAGAAGAATAGAAGACCTCAACAAACCAATCACAAGTGATGAGATTGAAATAGCCATCAAAATCCCCCCAAAGATGAAAGCCTTTTTGCAGAAATTGAAAAGTCAATATTCAAATTTATTTGGAAGGGTGAGGGGGCCCCAAATAGCCAAAAACGTCTTAAAACGGAAGAATGAAGTTGAAGGACCCTCACTTCCTGACTTTAAAGCATATTGCTTAACTACAGTGATAAAAACAGCATGATACTGACATAAAGACAGACACATTGACCAATGGAACTGAATCAAGAACTCAGAAATAGACCTCACAGCTAAAGTCAAGTGATTTTTGACAAGGCTGTTGAGCCCACCCAGCTGGGCCAGAACAGTCTATTCAATAAATGATGCTGGGAGAACTGGATAGCCATAACCAAAAGAAAGAGAGAGGATCCCAGTTATACATCTTATATAAAAAATAACTTGAAATGAATCAAGGACCTAAGTATAAAAGCAACAATCATAAAACTCCTAGAAGAAAATGTAAGAAACTGGTGGGAATGTATAATGGGACTGCCACTGTAGAGGACTGTTTGGCAGTTCCTAAGGAAGTTGAATATAGACTTGCTATGTGACCCAGAAATACCATCGCTAGGTATAGCCTCAGAAGAACTGAGAGCAGTGACATGAATAGAAATCTGCACTCTGATGTTCATAGCAGCATTACTCATGATTGCCCAAATTAGAAACAACCCAGGTGTCCATCAACTGATGAATGGATAAACAAATTGTGGTGGCATACACATGATGGAATATTATGCAGTGCTAAAAAATGAATTCGTGAAGCATATGAAAACACGGATGAACCTGGAGGATTTATGTTGAGTGAATCAAAGCATGTACAAAAGGACACACACTGTATGATTGCGCTATTATGAGCTAAATATGTTATGTAAATCCATGAAATTAATAATTAGAATACAGGTCACCAGAAAATAGAATGAGGGTAGAGAACGGAAAGCTGATGGTTTATCTGTGCAGAATTGGTTAAAAGGTTGTTTGTAAATCTTTGGAAATGAATGGAAATTGTGACTCCACATCATGGTGTTTGTGACTAGCAGAGCTATTGTATGGGCATGGCTGTGGTTGAAAGGGAAGGTCTAAGTCAGTTATATTACTAGAAGGAAAACTTAAAAAATGTAAATTGGGACTGTATAACATAGTGAAACCTCATGGGAAATACAAATATGGGTGATATTGCATATATAATACTGTTTTTACAAAATATAAATACAAATAAACTAGAGAGAAGGAAAAGAATAGCAGCTATGTACGGCAGGGGCAGCATAGAAAGACTGAGAGGTGATGAGTTTTGCTTGTTTGTTTGTTTGGTTTGTTTTTGTATTTTAGTATTGTTGTTATTGTTGCTGGAATAATGAAGATGCCCTAAGAATGACTGGAGTGATGAATGCACAACTATGTGATTGTGCCGAGTGCCATTAATTATATACTTTGGATGGATTTATGCCTTATTATTATGTACTAATAAAACTGATCTGTTAAAAAATGTAAAAAGATATATAAAAATCTAAAAAGATATATAAATGGTAAATAAGCACAAGAAAAGATGTTCAGTCTCATTTGTCATTTGATAAATGCAAATCAGAACCACAGCAAGATACCAGTTCACATCCACTAGGATGGATGGCTAAAAAAAAGTCATACAATATCAAGTGTTGACAAGAATTTGGAGAAATCTGAACCTTCATAAAATGCTGATGGCATTGTAACATGGTGTAACCATTATTAAATGTTAAACATAAAGTTACCATCTGACCCAACAATTGTGTTCTTAGGCACATATTCAAGAGAAATGAAAGCATGTGTTTATATTAGCATTCTTAATAACTGACAAAAATTGGGAACAGCTCAAATTTCCATCAACTAATAAATGAATAAATGCAGTGTATCCATACAATTATATATAATTCAGTGATTTAAAAAATCAATATAGACTGAAAGTAGGTTAGAGGTTGCCTAGGTCTTGGGGTTGGGCAAAAATGAGGAGTAAATGCTAATGAGAATGGGGTTATTTTTTGAAGTGATGAAAATGTTCTAAAATTTATTGTGGTGATAGTTGCACTTAAATGGATGAGTTATTTGGTATGTGAATTATATTTCAATAAAGATTGTATATAAAAAAAATTACCTGCCGAGATACAAATTACAGAAAGAAGATGAAGTATTTGTCTTGGCTGGGGTTTAAGAGGAGAAAGTTACCAATGTTTATCTTAGAAAATAGGAATTATATTTTACTCCCTTTGGACCAAATCTTAAGTTTGGGAGAGTGTAGACACTCAGATTTAAGCATCTAGAGGAGTAAACATCTGTGCCCAGTTTCCTCTCTGGAGCAATGGGAGAAAGCAATGCCCCTACATGTCTGCAATGCTAGTGACTTTTCAGCTCATGAGAGCAGAGATAGCTCTACAGCTCTCGTAAAGAGATGGGGCTGAGCATGCTTCAAGGTCCCAGGTGACCTGATGAGAGCCCATTAGTCATATATCATGGACTCCTCAGCTTCTCTCAGCCTCTTCTGTTCCATGGAGACTTGGCTGATTGTCTGTTCTTGAACCCTTTGCTTCTCTCACCACTTCTGGATTCACCAGCCTTGGGTCCAGTTAACAGAGTGGCTGCCCATGGAGAAACTCAGACCAGTTGGAGCTGACCCACTGAGTTCCTTTCTTTTTCTGATGGTCCAGGCTTTCTGTCAGCCTGTTCAGAGATGTCAAACTCCCACCTGTCTCCTTGCTGCATAGTGGCAGTTAATCCTGAAGCACTGCAGGCACAGTCCTGAAATCACTTTCTACAGCTTTCCATCCTTCCCTGCCTCATTCTTCTTCTCCTCTCTCTCTGCTTTGAGATTTCACTTCCCAATAAAGCCTAACAAAGTACACTTAAGCATTGCTTCAGGTTTTGTTTTTCCAGCATGGGCTAAGCAGGAGACAAATGATTTCCCATGTGGCTTAATGGTGAAATGTGACAGGAGAGTAGCAGCAGACCTAGAAGGCAGAAGCACAGCAGAAGACTGTGGGAGTGGGCCCATGCCCCCAGATGCCAGGCCCACAGCTCAGATGGAGTGTCATTTGTCCCAGGGTGTTCTGCTAAGTCCAGAGACTAACCCTTCTCTCCACCCCCCCCCACATTAGCCCCCAAAACATAACTATATCCCAGGGTAAAAGACTAATTCACTGAATTAAATTTTCTGAATTTAAACTGAAATGACTGTTTACTGAGAACTGATTGCAATTATCTTTTGCTATCATAAGAAAGAAATCTTGAAAGAGAAATTAAACACAGTCTTAGAAAAATGGAGAAAGCCTCTTTTGTTGTACATGAAATAACATACCTTAAAGTCCATTCATTCTCTTACCTCTCTATAACACACATACATGCACACACACACATAAGTAACAAAATTGAAATCTTAAAATTTTATTTAGCATTATATTGTTAACATTTTCCTATCCCATTATTTTTTCCCAAAAACATGGTGTATAGTGAATGCATCAAATTTTATCAAATGGCTAACCATAAATAATCAATGTCCTGTTGATTATGGGCCATTTATACAGTTTCAAATTATTCACTATTAGAAATACTGAGAGAATGAAATTGTTGTTACATTATGTGCTCATTAATTCATTTCCTTAATGTAAATTTCAAGAATTGGAAATGTCAGGTCAAGAGGTTCAAAGAATACTTGGATTTAAAATGTGCCCTAGTAATGGATCCTGATATTGATGACAATTAAATTGAGTTTAAAGAGAATAAAATGCATACTTACACTCTTTTTTAAAAAAAATGTGGCTCAGTAAAATTGATTAAGGGAAACCTCTGTTTGGGTTGTCAAAATTATGCCAAGACAAATCCTTATGTACCCCCATGGGTATCATTTGGAAGCACATGCTGGATTGGATAATGAGAGGCCATTCATCAAAGGAAATGTATAGCCCAAGTCCTTCAGGCTGGTCTTTCTTTCCTGATAAAGTCCTGGGGGGAAAAAAAGTAATTTGGGAAAAATATGCTACTCTATTCATGCTTGGAATGAAAATACTAAGTGCAGAAATACCATTTTGATAATAAAAGACTATAATTAAAATCATTCACACATTCTAATGTGAAATTGCAATCAAATATGACAGATAATTATAGATGAAGATATTGGTAAGAACAAGATCTTGGTGTTTATCTCCAAAGAGGAAATTTGACCTTGATCTTTCTCATCATGATCCCTCTGAAAGTCTGACTACTGTGTTTCACTTTATGCTGGAGCCCCATAAGGACTGGACCTCTTTTCTGAAGCATGCTTCATGATCTCAGAAGAGATCTTATGTGCTATTCTATGAGGAGAGCCAAGCATAGGAGAAAGAATTTACCATCTTAGTACTGACTCTGCCACTCACTAATATAGGAACTTGGGCAATTTCTTTAAATTCTGAGAGAATCAATTTTTGAACTGTAAATTGGAGTCTTTAAAGCAAACTTGCAGGGTAGCAGTAAGGATTAAAGCATATTCAAGAAGGAAATCCTCTGAGGTGAAGAACATGGTGGGTGTGATAAACAGTAGCTTCTGCAATGACACCCAGTCCTCAGGAATCCAGAAGGAGCAAGAAAGAAGGGTTCTTGCAGAGGAGCAAGTCCCCAGAGGTCTCCCATGTAGGCATGTCATCCTCCTTCCCTTGAGTTTCCTAAAGAAGTGAAAAAGGTGTTTTCCTAATTATTCCTCTGTTAAAAGTGAAAGAGGCATTTCTCCAAAGAAGATATGCAAATGGATGAGGAGCCCAAGAAAAGTTGCTCCACATCACTAGTCATTAGGCAAATGCAAATCAAAGCCACAGTGTGATAAATGAGATAAGGATAGCCACTAGGATGGCTATATGATATAATAAAATAAAATAAAGAAAATGAGAAGCGTTGCTGAGGATGTGGAATAATTGCAAGTCAGGTATTGCTGATGTGAACATAAAATGGGAAACAGTTTGACAGTCCTTCAAAAAGTTAAACATAGAGTTACCCTATGGCACAACAGTTCCAATCCTAGGTATATACACAAGAGAAATAAAAACATGTTCATGGAAACAAAGTGTACACAGCTGTTCAGAGCAGCATTATTCATAATATCCAAAAGGTGGAAGCAACTCAAATGTCTATCAACTGAAGGATGACAAAACGTGTTATATCCATACAATGAGTATATAGCCATAAAAAAGAATGAAGTTCTGATACATGCTATAACATGGGTGAACCTTGAAAACATTATGCTAAGTGAAAGAAGCCAGCCACAAAAGGATGAATATTGTATGATTCCATTTATATGAAATTTCCAGAATAGGCAAATCCATAGGAACAGAAAGCATTTTTCAGAGAATGGGGCTGTAGGGGAATGGGGAGAATGGTTTCATGGTTATGGGGTTGCACAACATTGTGAATATACAAGTGCCACTGAAATGATCACTTTAAAATGTTAAAAGGGTGAACTTTCTGTTATGCATATTTTAACATAATATAAAAAGTAAAATAGAGCATTATTGAGCAATGCTTCATACTAGGGAAGCCATGGGATACAGAGAAAAAAGCACCATAATGTGGGTTAGATAACATCATGATCAAGCCTTGGTTCTGCTGACACCCTAAACAAGTCAAGTACCATTTCACAGCCTCAGTATCATCACCTGGAAAATACTAATAGTACCCAAATACGTATCTGAGAGAAAGCTCAGAAAGATTAAAATAAGATTGATATAGATGCAGAACCTGATCTATGACAGCTACTGCTGCTGCTGCTTCTCATTGTCGTCATCATCCCGGCAGCTTCATCATGTCAGTGTCATTGTCATTGTGGTGCTATCACCAGTGTCAACTAGTGTAGATGATAGAGCATATATCAAATGAGTGTAGGATGATTCGGTTCATCATGGTTCATTGATGCATTCATTAAATGTTTTCTGAATGTCTATTCTCTGCTAGAGACAATAATGAGTAGAGTCTAGTTTGGGGAAGACAGATATGCTGGGATGAGTGGATGTGATGTCAGGAAGACCAAACAGAAGGAATTAATCCATTTTTCCAGGAGCATTTCAGAGAAAGATGTTGTTCACATGGACTAGGGCAGTTGGATACAACTTCAAGGAAGAGGCTGGACCTGAACTGGAAGCAAATTGTGAGAGGATCAGCAATGGGAATGGAGTGAGGAGTGGATCCAAGCCCAGTTTGCCCCACATGAGGACAGGAGTGAGGGATTCATACAAGGCAGATGGAGACAAGTTGGGAAAGGATATGGAGTCAGATTGTGCAGAATCTCAAACGACATGGCGAAGCATCCTTTAGGCATTAGGGAGACACAAAGGATTCTTATCTCAGTATGCTCATCTGTAAAATGGAGCTAATAAAAACATCTCATTTATTGAGTGATTCTCCACCCACTATGACCATGCCCCACCCCTTGATCATTTGAACAATTTTATATATCTTTCATGTATATTCAGGTGAACTTCCTCCCATGAAACCCCCATCCCAGACAACCCCCACCAATGATCCTCTCCTGCCCCCTCTGTAACCCTTCTGTGATCCAAACCTTCTTTGAAGATGAAGCCCATATAATAGCCAAATACAATTAATAGGAAAATGAAATAATAATGATATGTTTAAATATAAGAGATAAAATACATGGAAACTTTAAAAAAACACTAAAAATAAAATAAAAAGATTGGGGTATTCAAAAAATGGGAAAAAAGAAAAATTAAAAAAAAATTAAAAAAATTTTTTTTCCTTTTATTCCTGCATTATCAGGTGTCCAGTCTGTACTGTGGCACCTGCCCCCTCACTCCCCAGTGTCTCCCAAATTTTCATTTAATATTCAAAGAAGTTTCAGGTCACAGCAAAGTCACACAAAGAATGCTAGAGACTCTCATATACCCAACCTCCTCCCCCTTTCCTCGCCCCATATTAAAACCTTTTTCTATGTGGATGGTAGCATTGTTATAACTGTTATACAGATATTGAAACATAGCTACTAAACATTGTCAATGGTTTACAGTATAGTTTACAATTTAGATGGCACAATTTAATAATTTTTGATGATATTTACCATGTCCTGTGTCCATTACTGTAAGGTAATGAAAAACATTTCCCATGACCACTAAATACCCCTTGTTTGATCTTTTTGGTTCCTTCCTCCCTATCCCCCAGGCACATGACACCCCCCTGTCTTGACTCATTGAATGACAAGATTCATATTTACATGCAATAAGAGTTCTTGACACGCTGATTGTCCTCCCCTATTAGGATCTACCCTTGATCCTAAGAGACACCTACTGTTTCTGGGTGAATCGGTCCCAGACTCCTCAAGATTGAGGGAAGAGCTATGGACTAGAGTGGACTTACTGGTATTCTGTTGTAGACGTATTGTGATTCAAGCAATGGAAGAAATTACAACAGTGAGGTGGAGCCAGTGGCCACTGTAAGCTTTGGGGGCAGGGAGAGGGAAAAGCAGTTGTAATATAGGGGTTTTTTTGGGACTTGGGAATTATCCTGAGTGACATTACAACGACAGATACAGGCCATTTTACATCAGCATATAACATGCAGAATTGTGTGGGAGAGAGTGTGGTCTACAATGTGAACTATGGTCCATGCTTAGTGGCAAAGCCCCAGGATGTGTATATCCATTGCAGGTGATGTGTCACACTAATGAAAGATGTCTATACGGGAGGTTATGGGAGGTGTGGGAGGTGGGGAACGTGGGAATCCCTGTAATTTTTGTGTAACACTTATGTAATCTAAGCATCTTTTAAAATATAAAAAAAAAAATTGAGGGGAAATGTGAGAATGCATGATCATCTGAAGGCATGGAGAAAATTTTAAGTGTTTGTGGAATGTGAAAGCTTTATTTAACTAGCAAGACATAGTAGGGTTGCCACATATATTTGAAACCACTTGTAGTTATGACTATTTGTTTAGATGAAAACCAATATCCTAGTTGTATGCTGTTTGATAAAACGCAAGTATTTGGTAAATCACAATAGGGACATAAGAAAATATGGTCTTGATAAGTAACTGTGGATTAAACTTGGCAGTAAAAATGAGGAGAGATAGAGGTTGATGTTTGTTGAGGGGTATGAGTGTGCTGGAGGTCCCTGTGTAGAAAGAGAATCTGGGCATGGGGAGCATTTGTGTGAACAAACTAGAAGGATAGGTGGTTGTGATAACAGGGCTTGGCCTCTGATGACTGATGTGAGTCGGACATTCCAGCTAAACCTCGTTGTGAAACTCCAAAGAATATGAGCTTGGCAGACAGGCAGATCAAAATTCAAATTTTTGCTATCATTTTCTAATCATGTAATTTTGTCATATTAATAAAGGTTTCTGAACCACACACACAAAAAAACAAAAACATCTGTCTCAAAGGGCTTATTGTGAGGGTTAATTGAGATCATACATGTAAAAGTCTTAGAACAGTCTCGTAAATACTAAGTGCTCAATAAATCCTAGCTGTTATTCTTCTTATTATTATTCAATATGTGTGCAGGAAGAATTGGAAAGAGGAAAAATGCAAAGCAAAGCAAGCGATTGAGAAATTATCTCTGCAGTTTAGGTGGAAGGGACCTGAACTTTGATTCTGAGCAAGATAGGAGATAGAAGACTTGACAGTTTATAGTAAAGAGAGACTCAAGGCATTATTTCTTACTTACAATTATTGCTGGTAAGAGTGCTAGATAAGAGGCCGAATTTCAAACAAGTTTATGAAATGTTTTATATTATATTTTGTTCCTGGGGATTCAAAATCAACATTGGTTTAATAATAGCTCTGGCAATTCCTGCAGAAAAACAAAAGCCCATGGAACTGCATTTATCCCAACATTTGTCAACTTACTTGAGCATGGAGCATGTAACCAAACCACAGAGCCCTGTGTCAAGGAGCCACAAACTGGAAGACCTGGAGTCAGGCCCTTCCAAGGGTGGTCCAGACAGGGCATACCTGTCTCCAATGCAGTGATATTCAATGTGGGTCGAGTGAGCTCTTAGGAATACAGTGAGAGAGGGGGTAGCTAATATAAGACCTTCCCTCTCTCTTCCTTCATCTCTGCGTGCTGTCCTTGCTAGTGAGGAGCAGAGAGCATTTTACACTTTCAAAGTTAGAGTGCAAGAAAGTGACCTGGAAGCAATGCTTAATTGCTGCTTTTTGAAAGAGGGAAAGAAACTCCATCCTTGCAAATGTCAAATACACCCTGCAGATATTTTCCCACCGTGGAGGGTCTCTCTCTCTCTCAGACAGTTTTCAAAATACAGGCAAGAGGGTGAAAGGGGGATCTCTCTAATTTCTTTTCATTTCCCCAGGTAATAACGCTCCTGAGTGAGTTACTCAGCTGCTTCCTCTGCCAGGCTATTAACCTCTGAGCATTCATGCTGAGCTTCCCTTTCTGCTCCTGGAAGGAACTGGTGGACCCCGTGCTGGGTGAACGGTGCTTCCCTCTGCTGAAGAGCTGCCGTGGATATTACTTCTCCTCACCTTTAATCCTAGGGCTTATGTTTTTAAATGTGAGGGAAGACATCACTGAGAAGGTGAAAAAAAAATGGGCTTCCTTCAGTCTGGAAGTGACAAAAGAAGGAGGGTGATGACATAACTCTCTATAAGTCTCCAGTGAAGTTAAACTAAGGGAGAGGCCAGTGTTCCCATTAGGAAATGGATGTGGGCTTCTTCAGGTGAAGAAGTACATTTGGAGGTAAATATGAAAGGAAAGTTAAAGAGAAAATTCAACAAATATTAACTGAATGGATGAATGGATGAATGGATGGATGGATGGATGGATGGATGGATGGATGGATGGATGGACACGTAGAAGATGGATGGAAATCACATGGTACAATCTAATGGAAAGTTGACCATGTTCATGAGTGACAAAGAAAGAGTTTAGGTTAGACAGTTAACTTTTAGAAACTCTCCCTCTCAGCATTATGGTCCTCAAGCTAGCCCACCACAAAAATTGTAGTCACCCCAATGATGATATTGAGCACTTAACAATAATAGCTGTGTTTTTTATGAGCATATGTGCCATCTTATATACATAATATGATTCTTTTCTTTTATGAATTCTATGAGGTAAGTATCATCTCTATTATTTTACATATACCAGAATGGAAACTCAGATACCATATTCATTGAAATTGACACCAACAATGGTAAGACATAGAATTTTAAGACATGCAATGGCCCATTAACAAAAATCATGGTAATTATAATAGTAATATATATCTCAAATTCAGAAATTTTCAAATGGGGAAAAGAGTGTAGCCAAATGGATGAAATACTGTAGCTAGGGCAGCATGACTGCAGTCACTCAGCTGGTCTAAAGGAGATCCAGGCTATGAACCTATGCCAGCATGAAAACAGACACTAAACCCTTACACTTGTAGCAATCATCATGGCTGCTGCTTCCTGATGCCATCTCACCTAATCAGTCTGGCCCCTCTTTCCTCCCTAAGGCTTGACGACTCCTTGGGCTCACAGCCCTGCTCCACACTTGCATGTACCTTCCTGGCCCTCAATGTCTGTCTCCATATCCAGACTTTGTGTAGTCTCTTCCCATTTAAAACTACCTTGGAACTAAATCCCAGTGCTGGACAATATCTTAGGGATGATTAATATAGGATCTGGCAGTCAAGTCCCCCAAAACCTGGATGAGAAAATAAAGAGTTTAATGGAGTGCTATCTTTAGCAATGAAAACCATTAAAATTCACTCATATATAACTTGCTTTAAGTCTTCAGTACAGATCCCAGAAACTTTAGCTGCACATGGACAGACTGTGTTTGGACAATCCACATCTATATTTAACTGACCCCATCTGTGGGTGGGCCAGAGGAAAGGTTTATATAAGACTGTACTGTAAAAGTTAAGGGATCTAACATAAATTCTCCTTAAGAGCTGCTGATGATTAATTCAGTTATCAATGAGTTTAGTAAGGTAGCTTAAATCTCTTAATAGTTTCTAACTTTTGGTAATTTGAGGGAGTAATAATTTTGACAAGTCTGGAATTCCCACTAGGAGCTATAAGATTCAGGAGAAGGAAGGAGTTTTAAGTCCATGACCTCCTCTTTATGTCCTATACAATTCTGTATGCCTCCATTCCTCTCTCTTCTCAGGAACTGAAGCACCTGGATTCTGTGCTTGGGCCACATCTCCTCCTGCCCACTCTGGACATATATTGTAGGGAAATCACAAGAAATCCCAACACAGCCCTCCCCTAATCCCTCTGTTATATGGAGCATATAAATGGGAATCTCCACACCTCCTCAGGATTGCCTTGTGTAAAATAGGAATGGTGATTCCTGCCTGGAAGATTTGTTGCCATAACTGAGTGACATGATCAATAAGATCAACAAGTGCCAATTACTGGAATTCCATTTTTTATTTGGAGTTTGAACATGTAATTTTAGGCATAGATTCTTCATATTTGTATGAGGCTAGGTTGTGTCTCCAAGTAGTAAAACAATTTGGGAATGTGTGTCCTCATAGTAAAGCAATTGGGGGATTGCTAAAGAAATTCCTTCATGCGTGGAGATCACTTGAGTAGGGCGGGATCCAATCAAGCTTTGCATTGGAAGAATTGACCTAAGTGCTGACCTTCCTCCTGTCACAGGGCATGGCCCTCTCCTGTGCTTCTCTCTTCAGCCAGGCAGGCATCTGGAAGAGCTGTCTACACTCCTTGACCCCATATCCTCACTCTTCTTTCTTCCCACACTTTTCAGTCTGGCTCCCCCCTGGCCAGACCTTTAAAGCAGGCTACTGGTTTCCACCTCCCATCTTCCCTAAGGGACATTGGTCCTCCCTGTGATGGATTAGCTCTTTCAAAGCCTTAGGATTACTTAAGCTCAGATGGGGGTCTTTTGGCATGCAGAATTTTAGGAGTACAGTGTTCAATATGCCTGGGAAGTTGAGCAATGTTTTCTTACTCCAATATTTTATTAAAGGCTGCTATGTACTTAGCAGTATGTTAGGCACCTACCATCCATTATTGACACTATTTCTCATACAAACTTTCAAGGCAGCTCTTCATGATATCTTTATCTCACCAGAGACAAGAAAAAATGTACTTTCAGCTTTGCCTTTTGTCCTGAGAGGCCCGTACTCACCTTTACTTTGGGAAGAAAGGGAGATTTCTGTTCTTATCCTGTTCAGTAACTTTATCTCACTTATCGATAAGCCAAATAGGCTATAATTGTTTTCCTTGGTATTTCAAGCCAAACCTAAAAAGACTTTAAAGTAACTAGACACTAGATGTACACTAATCGTACATTTTTACCTTTTCTATACTTGATCTCAGGAGGCTGAGAATAATTCAAAGGAGTGTTTACTTAACAGAGATATTCATATGCAATAAGCTGAGAACAAAGAAACCAGGGAATCGGTGATGCAGAAGCATGTCCTTGTCATCCAGGCCATCTGTCTTCAGGGGCCCTGGAGTCAGAAGAGGATGGGCCCTGAATTTCTAATTTCAATTCTTCTTATTTGTGAAACATGTATCTTCCAGAGCTGATGCAAAGATGGAATGGGATGGTGCATGTAGGGCCCTATTGTGGAGCCTGCCACACAGAAGGATTCCAACCGTGGTAGCTACTATTATACCTGTTATAATATTATTATAGTAGAGTAGAGAAGGGGGCAGGCTCTGGGGGATACTCTTGGAGCAATTAAACATGGGCAATCACTTCCAACTTTCTGTGTCTGTGAAATGAGGTTAAAAAATGTGGCAACCATGTAGGGTCCTTAAAAGGATTTATAAGATCTGATACATTTGGCACAGTGCTTAGAGTGAATACTGAACAAATTTACATATTGTTCTTATTTTCTAGTCTGTTTCCTACGTTTGTTGTCAAGAATCTGGGTTCTTAACCGTGGGCTGTGTCTAAGCAGCCAAGGAAACTCTATCTAGCTTCTCTCTGCTCTAAACCTCCTTTATTGAGAGAGAGCATTGGATTAAATGGTTTTTAGGGTCTCCCAAACCCTTTCATTGCTCACTGGGAATCAGAACAGGTGGATCCTGGGTGTGAAGAGGCCACAGCTGGAATGAGTTCCTGGCAGCAAGGACCCCGCTGGAGTTCCCCGCCAAGCAAGCCTGCCCTATTCTCAGCCACGCCCACTGAAGGGCATGCATGCCTGTCTGGAGAGTGGCTCCAGGCCACCTAACTTAGCTCACAACTATTCTTGTTTCTTTATGCCCATCTCTTCCCCCTTCACTGAGGCAACCACAGCCAGAGGAAAACTGTCAGTTACTCAATGCCTTGTTGCTCTCTCAATTCAACTTTTGTGGAAAATATTTTTCACCAAAATCCCCTAAAAAGATTACGCAAGGAGAGGATGACATGGGTAGAGGTTATTAACATGATAAGGGCATGCATAGAGCCCTTACTCTTATGAAAAATTACCATTTGAAGACTGGGTTGCTGCTTTCATTAAAACTCCCATTTCTCAATTCCCTGGCCTTTAGCTTGAGAAATAGCATGCCCAGCCCCTGGGGAGGTAATTAAGAAAGGAAAAGCATGTATTCAGTTGAGAAGTAGACAGAGGCAGGCAGCTCAGTCTTGGAAGTTCTCTCTGGCTCCAACCCCTGAGCTGAACAGAAGTGCCAGCTTCTTCTACCTGGGGCCCATAGCCAGCAGCTCCCTGTATAGGAACCGCAGTGGGACTCCCACCGCCTCTGATCACGAATAACAACAGCTGCTGCTCCTTCCAAAAGCCCTAGCCCTCCTTAAATCACCCAGGAAGTCCACAGGTAGGCATTAAAGGCCTTCTTTTACAAGTAAGTTAACTGGGGCTCAGAATAACCTGTACTTTTGTTATGGTCTCTGGATCTAAAGGGAATAGGACCGAGCTGCTGACCAGTCTAATGAGCCTTATCCAGTTAATAGCAAAGAAGTGCTTTCTTTTTCCCATTGGGCTTTCTGGCCATGGTCTGACACAGGCACGCACATGCACATACACACACATACTTGGTGGTACACACTATCATTTTGTCCTCACGCAAGGAGAGGACATCAATTTTAACTCACAGACCAATTCTAATCACTTGACTGTTAGACCACTTTTGAACACTTCAGGGAAAAATGATCTGGTCAGTCAGCAATGTCTGCCAAGGACTCCAGAGAACAGGAAGAGGTGACAAAAGACTTAAGTATTTCCCTTACCAGGGAAAGCCCTGTTCATGGCTCTGATTTAGGTTTGGCTCAGGCAATATCTAAGGTACAAGGACATGTTCCTTTAGATTTGATTCACATCCTGTACACAGACACCCCCAGCCATGACCCCTGGTTCTTGGTGTTTTACAGTTTCTTGGCCCCTCTGTCCATGTAGTACATTCTCAGGTTCATTTCCACCATGGGTCTTGGACTGTTGTATTTCCCAAGGATGTAAGCAGGTGATTTTGTCCAATTCTTGTTTCTATACTGACTGCCTACTCCCTGTCCCTGTAGCTAAGTTTGCCCATTTCCTGTCACTGTTGTTGACTTTGCCCACTCCCTGATCCTCTAGATGACTTTGCCCAATCCCTGTCCCTCTAGCTAACTTTGCCCATTTCTTGTCCCTGTAGTTGACTTTGCCCATTCCCTGTCCTTCTGGCTGACTTTGTCCACTTCCTGTCCCTCTAGCTGACTTTGTCTATTTCATGTTGCTGTGCAAATATGGCCTATAGTGGAGGCCCTCTTTCCTCTTGGCTCATGAATTACTGGAAAAGTGACCAAAGCACATGCCCAGACTGACCAAGAGTGAGAGTGGGTGGCCTCATTTAGTGACAGCCCTCCTGTCTGCAGAGAACTTACAGAGCACACAGAATTGGTGATGGATGCAGGCCAGAATCATTAAGCAGGTACATTCTGGGTTGTGCAACCCTGAGCCCTGGCTGCTTGCTTTGCTATCCCTATGCAGCTTTGAGGCACAGGGCTTTCTAAAAACTACGGTGAGTTTAAAACATGTCTGAAAATTAATTGACCCTCTTCCCAACTAAAGGTCAAGTCTAAGTCCCCTCCCCTTGAATATGGGCTGGCCTTATTAACTCACTTCATTTGAAAAGAATTTGATGATTCTGGGTGACTTCCAAGGCCAGGTCACAAAAGGACTTACAGCTTTTCTCTGGCTCTGTCTCCCTTGAGATGCTTGTTCTTGGAACCCAGACTCCATGCGAGGAGGAGTCCAGACTTTGTGTAGAGAGTACTCTGTAGGTGTTCTGGCCAACAGCCCCAACTGAGAGCCAGCCAGCATCAATCACCAGACATGTGAATGAGGAAGCCTTCCACATATCTCCAGCCCTGGCCACCATCTGACTGCAACTGCAGAGAAACCCACCCAGCTGTGCCCAGCCAACCCCCAGAACTCAGAGACATAATAGGAAACAATTTTTGTTTTCCAGGACACTGATTTTGGGGTGCAGTAGAACAAAAAGGAGTGTTTAGAGGTCAGAGGGCTGAAGGTGCATTTAAAGATATGTGCAATATTCCTGCTGCAAGAGGAATTCTGGCTAAATGAAATAACTTAGCTGCAGCTGAAGTCATAATTGGTTGGGGTTATCGTTCTTGCTGCTGCTATCCTAAAAGCTGGGAGTGGGAGGGAAATGCTGCATCCACTGGGCCAAGAGGGAGGAGAATGGGTGAGAGAACTGACCCAGGACCTAGCCCCTTATCCTCTGGGATGACTCAGGGTGGCAATGTTTGTGTTTGATCTGAAATTCCTACCAGAGCACCCTGGGTGGGGAGGGTGAAGCTCACTGCCTGGGTGCTGGCTGCTAGGGGCATAGGCTGCAGGTAACAGCAGGTGCTTCCACAATAGGTAGGTCTCTGGATCCATCTTAGCCAACTCTTTTGAGCAAGATCTGGGAGCTCTGTGTGTATGTGTGTGTGTGGAGTGGGGGGCAGTGATGGTAGTAGAGCATCTCACATATCCCTTTGGTTACTGGGCAAAGTTTGTCATGTTTTGCTTCCTTGTTCCCCACACTACCACCCCTACCCCACCCCACCCACGTCACTTCCCAGGCTGCCGGATGAGCTGTTCATCCTCTCAGGTCTTCCCATTTCAGGGTAGAGGTTCATCTGACTTTCTGCAGCACTGGCCCCAAGGACAGAAAACAGTTCAGATTTCGGTCAGGTCACACTCCACTCTTGTAGGACCTTTCAGAGAGGCTACAGAAATGTGCTACTTTGTGTACTCGGTCTTTAGAACGTGCTAGTGTGAAAGTGAAATTTTCTGCCAGCCCCTCTCCCCAGAACTCGGGTGTAAGTGCATAGGGGTTGGGTCAGTAAGGAGTCCCAATGCCAGGCTTGGGCTGCTGGTCAAATGCCTTTCCATCTAACCCCAGAAACATCCTCTGTCATTTCCCAGCCTGATGGGCCCTCTCACTTCCACCCCATTCTTCCCAATGGCCTGGATCATGGCTGCAGGGTGAGATCCTTCCTACAGGCAGTGACTTGCTGTGTGAACCATGATTCTATTCTTTTTTAAAAAATTAATTAATTAATTAATTTATTTATTTTAAAGATACTTTAGATTACATAAATATTACATAAAAAATATAGGGGATTCCCATATGTCCCACTCCCTCCGCCTCCCACCCTTTCCCACTAACAACATCCTTCATTAGTGTGGTACATTTGTTACAATTGATGAATACATATTGAAGCATTGCCACTAACCGTGGATGATAGTCTACATTATAGTTTATACTCTGTCCCATGCAAATTTGTAAGTTATGACAAAATGTATCAGGGCCTGTATCTGTCATTGCAATGTCATGTAGGAGGTTGATATTTACCTGAAGCCTGCTTGGGAGACATCTCCCTCCTCCATTACATCCTTACACATCCGTCTTAGTAAATTAGGAGTACCAGACACATATTATTTACATTTAACACCTCCAAAATTATTCGTTGTTTATTGAAAGTCAAATCTATCTGGGAGTCCTGTATTTTTATTTGCTGTGTCTGGCAATCTATTTTTACCCAAGAGAAATAAAAACATACCCAGAAAAGGAAGACTGTGCAGAAATTTTCATATTAACTTTATTTAAATAGCAACGAAATGTAAATAACTTAGGTGTCTCTTAACAAGAGAGTAGACAAACAAACAGTAGTGTATTCTCATACAATGGAATCCTACTCAGAAATGAAAAGAACTGAGTACTGATACACACAAGAATACGAATGATTCTCAAAAAGATGATGCTGGGTGAAAGAAGCATTATACAGAAGACTAATTAGCAGTATAATTACTTTTATAGGAAGTTCCAGAAGAGGCAAATCTATTTGTTCTGAAAACAAACAAAAACAAAACCAGAACACTGGCTGCCTCCACGGGAGATGAGGGTGAGGATAGAATGGGAAGGGGCAGGAAGGCACCCTCTGGAGTGGAGGTTGTATTCTATATCTTGTCCAGGGCAAGGCATTTGCAAAGACTTGAATCTGTGCATTCCACTGCAATGCAAATTTTACCTAAGAACAAAAAAGGACCATAAAGAAATGTAGAAATTTAGTTAATGATGTGCACGCTGAAGCAGTGATGGTCAGAACGTCTGCAACTGACTTTGAAATGGATCAAAAAATAAAATGAAAGGATAGGTGAATGGATGGATGGATGGATGGATGGATGGATAGATGGATGGATGTGTAGATGGACAGATAGATGGATATGTGATTATAACAAGTAGAGCAAAATATAAATTATAGAACTGAGGTGGTGGCTATACGCGTGTTCACTGTAAAATTCTTTCAAATTTCCTGTATGTTTGAATTTTATTTATCTATTTATTTATTTAGCTTCTGAGAGGAGAAGGTCTTTTGTGCCCACAGTATGGGGGCTTAATTGTCAGATGTCTGTGATGTCATACATCACAAGTCTCAGGCTATTGTGAGGGGGTGCATTTTGCGTTTCTACTTGGTGGGAGCCTGAGGGCCAAGTGACATTTTAATCCGCACATGGGTTTTGGGGGCAGCAGCTGCACACCCAGGATGCCCCCCGCCCAATACTGTGCCTTGCATGCTGTGCAGGAATTTGCAACATGTTGGGGTTCATTTCCAAAGGCCCTTGATATGCTGAGTAGAAACCCAAAGAACACATGTGCACTCTAAGCCAGGGAACCAAAAAGAATAAAGAAAAGCCATATTTTGCAATCAACAAGGAGGGGAGGAGAAGGCTTTTCAGGAGGCTCTAATTGTTCCTGCCTTTAGGCTTATTTTGTAAACCAGAGAGCCATGCTAATATGACAGAACCTAAATGGGGAAACCAAAGGAAAACCTTCTGCAGACATTTATTTTCATCATGCCCTATACCAAATGCCTGTGCTCGTTAAACAGACTTGTTGTGTGATAGTTTATCTGAGGCTCTTCTCGCCTGGTCACTCAACAGGAATAACCGACCCTCGTTTAACTGACTGTGCAAGGAGTACTGTGAGGGTTCAGTGCTGAAGCTACCTCTGAGATGGGAGATAAGGTAGGAGTGGGGGGAGGGGCTCCTACACCTGGCTCTACTGGGCAGGCCCTCCTTCCCCTGTCCCTCCCCCCTAAGGCCTTCACAGGGCAAGCAAGATATGGGACCTAATGCAGGCTTGCTTTGGAACATGACAGCCCACCATCACAAGAACAGAGGCAGGCCCAGGCACACCAAAAGGGTCTGTGCCTGAGGCCATAGCCTGCCCCCCCCACCATCATGCCTTGCGGTCATAGGGACAGCCCACTCCTGGCAAAGCATTGGTTCTGAGTCAGACTTGGATTCCCACTGCAGCTTGGTCATCACTGATCTTGGTAATTTGGGGAGCAGGAATTGGGTGCATGAGGCTTAGCTACCTCCTCCTCTTTGACTCTTGGGGACCTGCCTGCCCACAGAGAACCCTCATTTGCTCTGTTCCTTCATGCCATGGGCTCCCAGGCACAGGCTCTGGCCCAGGAAGGGAGTTCTGGAGCCCTCCTCATTGTGACTGAGAGGACCTGTCCAATCTGGGATTCACTTTGAGGAAGCCCTTTTGCAGTGGCTCTATTAGCACTGGATAGTATCCTAATATCCATCTGGTGGTGCCCCTTTAATTATCTGAGTCTTCTCTCTGGACCAGAGAAAACAAGAGCAAAAAACTCTCTAGCAAAGGGGCTAGCAGAATGCACGGCATGGGAGATGGCCCTGAGCTGGCTTTGCCATGTTCCCTGCAATAAGATGGATGGAGGGCCTTTGACAAATGGGGAGGGACAGACACATGGGCTTTGAAGAAGGGAGATGTCTTTAGGACACAAAATGATTTCATACAGGAAACAGGCCTTGGGTTGGCCTGGCTGGATGGGGAGTACTTGACATGTTCGTGATTCCAGTTTCATGCTTTCTTGGCACTGGCCTAGCCAGGTTGCTCAATGTCATATGAAGCTTGGTCAGTTAATCTGAAACCTCTCAGTGATCTCCAGCAAGCACTGGGGGTGCCTAGATGGTGTCCAGCTTGCCCATGTTCTCCTGCTGCCGCCTTGGGTCCCTCTCCTACCCCTCAAAGGTCTCCACTGGATGGTAGGCAGCACTGAGATGTGCCTCCTGCAGTGTTCTCCAATGCTCACCAGAACTTTAGCCCTAATTCAGGAGCTCCAGGAGGTTCCACTTTAGGGGTTTTGGAAACATAGCACTAAACACAATGATATTTATAGTCATTTCTTTCTTGTCATTGTTTTCTCTTTTTTATTGTGAAATACTGCAAGCACACAAGAGATTGCAGAAAGTGGTATAGTGAACATCCATCTACCCACCACCAGCTTTGGCAAGTTTTAATATATTGCCCCATTAGCTTCAGGTTTCTGAAAAATGAAGTACTTGATGGCCCCTGCATACCCTCCCTGAAAGTATTCCTTTCCCTTGTCCCTGGAGGTAATAGCTCTGTGAATTTAGTGTTTCCATCAAATATCAACAATCTATTTTCCTACATATAAATATATATTACTATCCACAAAAATAATAAAGCACTAATTTGTAGAATTTAGAACCTCAACTTTATTGCATGATTCTCTAAGTATTATTTTGCCATTAACTTTTTTCACTCAAAAGAATACTTTTGAAATTTAAATGTGTTCATACATGTATTAAGCAGAAATCTTTGAAATTGTTTCTTTTGTAGGCTTAAAATGATCAAATATTGGCAGCTGTATATTGTTCAGCATAATTTCTCTAGTTAACTAATTTTAGCTTTGAATATTTTTATATTGTATGAATACGTCCACTTTATATATATATTCGTGATGATGGGCATTTAGGGTATATCTAATTATTCCCTCTTAGGTTTCCATAACAATTATATATGTGAAATGTGAACATCATAAAAGAAGGTTCTAGAACTTTGCTATCACAACTATAGTAGTTCATTAGATATATGACTATTTAAATTTTAATTAATTAAAAGTATATAAAATTAAAAATTGTTTCTCAGACTAGCTACATTTCAAGATCTCAGTAGCCACCGGGGCTATTGACTAGCATGTTGATACAGAACATGTCTGCAAGGTGGAAAATATTGGACCATGCTTTTCCAGAAACCAAACTTTTGTTTTCTTGGTCTTTTTATTCCATCAATTTCTGATCTTATATTTCTTATTTCCTTCCTTTCAACTTTTCTATTGGTTTAATCTGTTAGGCTGATCATATCTCAAAGTATAATGCTTAATTCATTAATATTCAATGTTTCTTCGTTAAGGTACACATTTAAGACTATTTCTTTCTAGGTACTATTCCTTGCATTGTGCATTTTTTATGTAGCATTTTCATTATTATGCATTGTTTCATTCAGTCATCAAATACTAATTAAATGCCTACTGTGTGTTGGTCACCTTGCTTTAAGTGCTGGACATACAGCATGAACAAAGGCTTCTACACCCCTACATGCACAGAGCTGCGTCCCTTTAGGAGAAAAGAACAATGGCCCAAGAACTTCCTCTGTTATGTTAGAAGGTGATAAATGTCATGGTATAAAATGAAGCTGGTAAGGGTAATGGGGAACCTTGGGTAGGGAAAGAAGGTTGGGGGATCGGCCCACTGAGGATGTGGCATATGGGCACAGATGTGAAGGAGGTGTGGGAGCAAGCCAAATCTGGGGGAGGAGTGTTGCAGGTAGAGGGATGAGCAAGTTCAGAGGCCCTGAAGTGGGACCATACCAGCCATGACTGAGGAACAGAAAAGACACCTAAGAGATAGGGGTAGAAGGAGGAAGAGGTCTCTGTGTCCTCATTTGCCATTGTAAGACCTTCGGTTTTGATTTTAAGTGAGATGGGGTCTTTGGGGATTTTGAGCAAAGGAATGACAAAATTGAACTTTCATTTTAGGACATTGTTCTGACAGGTACGTTGAAAATTGACTGTATTGGGTGGAAAATTCAAAATAGCAAGACCAATTTGAAGGAAATGGTGATAAGAGAGAGTGGCCGATGGCTTAGACCATAGCAGTAGCAGGGAAGATAAAATTCCAGATATACTTTCAGGGTGTAGCCAACAGGATATTCTGGAAATTAAATGTGGAGTGTAAGAAAAAGAGAACAATCCAGGATTCTAGGGTTTTGTGGCCTGGGGAACTAGAAGGATAGTATCACCATTAACTGAGATGGAGAGAATCTAAGTTGGTCTGGTCCAGGGGAAAGAGCAGAAGTTCCTGTTCTGACAGGTTATTTTGAGGTGTTTATTAGACGCCCAAGACCACAATCTGAGTATCAGTAGGATCTCTAGATTCAATCTGGGAGATAAAGATATACCAAATGGAAAGAGAAGGGAAAAGTACAAGGAAAGGCCTCACTCTCATATTAAGAGGTTGGAGAGAAGAGGAGGGACAAGCAGAGGAGACAGCTGCAAGGCCACTTAATGAGATGTTCTGTAGAAGACAGCATCTCCACCAAAGAAGTGATCAGTCAATGCTGCTAACAATCAACTAAAATGAGGACTGGGAATCGACCAATGTGGAGGACATCTTTGCCTTTGCAAGAAATACCGTATTCCATTCCAAACATTTTCTAATTTCTATCATCTTTGTTTTGACCCATGATATACTGAGAATTTTTATGTAATCGTAAGCATATGGAATTTTTAAAAAACAAAAAATTCCATATGCTTACGATTACATAAAAAACAAAAACATATTCCTAAAATAGATTCACTACTTAATTTTTATATTGGTTAAAGGAAATAATGTGCATGATACTTTGGATCATTGGTATTTTGGGGACTTATTTTGTGACCCAAAGTGTGGTTAGTGTAATCCATGCTTGCTGAAAAAGAAGCTTCATTTTCACATTGTTGGGACAAGGATGGTTTTAAATCAAGCTTGTTAACTGTATTTTATAAATACACTATAATTTTATTACATTTTTATGAAATAGTTCAATTACTGTGAGATTTTTTTGGTATTTCTCACTATGATTTTAGGTTTATAATTTCCTTCTAGTAAACCTGTCAGTGTTTGCTTTCTTTAATTGAAGGTTGTATAAATTAATGAATACATATTCAACATTCATGTATCTTCCTGGTTTGTTTTTATCATGTTGCAAGTTTCTTTATCATCAACAATGCTCTTCATTTAAATTTGTGTTTTTATGTTAGTATTGCTATACCTTTTTATTACTATTTTATTTGAGTATCATTTTCCACAATTTTGCTTTTAGCTTTTCTTTGCCCTTATGTTGTATGTGTAGCTCTTATAACTAGCATAGAGTTAACTTTTATTTTACTATATAATTTGATAGTTAGTTCTTATTTTAAAGTAAGTGAGTCCTCCAAAATAAGACTAGCTGCTCCACAAGTCCTCCCAGCAGGGCTCCCTGCACTTTGATTTGGTCAGAAGGGGCTGCAGCAAGAAGCTTGGTCTCATTCAGTCAGAGGCTTCCTTAATTATTGTCCTGTTCTTAACAGCAAGAACTGGGATTCCAGAAGTCAGAAAATTCCAGAAATTATTAGTGAAAAGGGAAGTCTGCCCAAATTAGTGGGTTGTCTGAAATGTATTCATTTTTTCCTTTTATATATTTATTAAAGGCTCATGGAAATTAACCAAATTACACAAGGTCTCAGCAACACTGAGTGTGGATTTCAATCTTGGCCTGTCTCAATCCAAATTTTGCTTCCTCTCCCAATTACCCTATCCATGCTTATTAGAAATTGTCTGGGAAGAAGCAAAAAATGTTGAGACAAAAACACAGGGAAGCAATTTCAATAGATCAGTCTGAATGTGTCCACCTGCAAGAATCAGAAACAATGATCTAAAACGTTAAGAATATAAATTGCTTACCTAACAGCAAGTTGTGTACTGGGCAGTTTAAGGGTTGATTCAATGATTCTATTAAGGGCCCAGCCTCTTTTAGGCATGTTGGCTTTTGGTCTTCAAGTTTGTCACTTCACAATCTCAAGACAGCTGCTGCAGTTCCAGGCATTGTATTTTCACCCTTGAAACTCAAACGGCAAGGAAGTAAATGAGGATAAAAAGGACTCTTCTTTTTATCAAGAAATAAAAACTTTCCCCAAAGCCTCACAATAGATTTCTTCTTATATGTCATTGTCCAGAGCATAGTAGTATGGCTTCTCCTAGCTGCAAGGGAGGCTGGAAGTGAAACTATCTGGCAAAAGTGTGGAGGAGTGCCATGACTTACTGTCCTGTACCTGGTTTATTGCTACACCAAGTGCAACTGGGGTTCTATCAATAAGAAAGTAAGGAGGGTGGCCTTTGAAAGCAACCAACACATGTGCCAGCATCATATGATTTTCTACAAAAATTGACTACATATGGGTTACCTCTGAGAGCCAAGATTGACCCCCTTTTTATGGTTTGATTTGTGTCCCCCTAAAAGGCATGTTCAAATCCTAAATCAGGCCTTGTGAATTTGCTTTTATTTGGAAATAGGATCTTTGAAGAAGTGGTTAGTTAAGGTGAGACTACACTAGATAAGGGTGAGCCTTAATTCAATATGACTGGTGTTCTTATAAGGAAAGGAAAGTTGGGTGCAGAAAGACAGAGAGAGAAGATGGAGGCAGAGATTGAGTTATGCCACCAGCTGAAGAATGCATGGAATGCCAGCAAATCTTTGCAGAACCTTACAGACTTCAAAGGGACAGCTTGATGTTGGACTTCCATCCTCTAGAGCTGTGAGATGATAAATTCCTGTTGTGTTAAGCCACCCAGTCTGTGGCACTGTGCTATCACAGCCCTGGGAAACTAAAAACTCATCCAACAGCAGCCCATTCCTCTAACTGTCTGCATGATCATGAGTCTGTCCAACCTCCTCTGCCAATGCCCCCTCAATCCACTCTGGAGTCTCCTACTCTTGGTCACCAGGGTCTGGCCTGCAGGGAACTCTTATTCATTCAGTAGTATTCACAGAGGGACTCTGTTAGAACTTTGGGGTTCTGGAGTAAATTGTCTTTAAATTAAAGTAGAGAAGACAGGAAAGTCAATAGGCTGCTATAGGCACTTGAGAAGACAGCACCCATCAGAAGGGGAAAAAAACATATTCTATGAGTTTCCAACTTAATGAAAAGTAACGTTTTTTTTTTTTTCTCTTTTTGTTTTTTGAAAAGCAATGTTTTTTCCTAAATCACATTTCCATTCAGCTATCAACCTCACCCCTCATTCTTCCTTTATTCTTTGTAGCCAAATGTCTTGAAATATTTTTTTAACCAAATGTCCCTACATTTAAACTTGCAATTTACTCTATCATTTTCCAACCTGGTTTCTTCTGCCTCCACATCAAGAAACTGATATTATGCTCTTTATAAGGTCATAAATAACTTATAAGGTAGCAAATTCAATAGATGCTTCTGTCCTCATTTCCTCCCCACCTCCACTCAGCAGCATTTAGCACAGTTAATGATTCCTTCTTTCATGAAACTCTTTGCATCCATTTTGCCAGTCTTCTGGCTTGTCTTTCACCTCAAAGTCTTCTTATCAGCCTCACTGAAAACTCTTCCTTCCCTACCCACCCTCTAAATTTCTGCTTCTCTGGGTCTAATCCTGACTTTCAGTATTCTTCTTCACATTCTTTCTATGTGAACCCATCCACTAATATGGCTTTAAATCTATCTGCTTGTAGACAATGCCCCAGACTTATAGCTCATGTCCATTCTTCATCTCTGAGATCCAGCTTAGATATATACAAATGCCCTGTAATTTCCTTCAAATAATTCAGTGACTACTCAGTCTTAGAGGTTTTCTATGGAAGATTTATGTTTACTTGTTTCTTGCCTCCACCCAAGCAGGTAGTCCCCATAATTGGTCTTCCTTGACTGAGCTAATTGTGTGCATGCAGTTGCTCCAACAAAATAACTAGGGATCTTACTTGATTTACTCCATCTCTTATACGCCTGTGGGCAACAATCCCATTTATTCTATATCCAAAATATATAATGAATCTACCTGCTTCTTTCCATCTCTACTGCTTCTTTCTTAGACCATCAACCCTCTTCTGGAAGGCAGAAGCTTTGTGTCCATTATTGCTAAGATCACCATATATCATGGTGTGTGCCCATTGTCTAACCATAATTATTAATGTTGCCTCTTTTCACACTTAAAGGTGTCCTAATTTGGATGATAAATTATATGATCACTCTAATTACTGATTCTCTATAATCCATTATCTATATAGTAACAAGTGAGAGTTAAATATAAATCAGATCATCATTGTGTGTAGAATGATATCAGGCCTCCATGCCAGGGCCTCTAACACCTACCCTGATTTGGGTCTTGGCTGCATCTCAAGCCTCATCTCAGCTCTCCTTCTTCCCTGTTTATCAGCACCAGCCATACTTGTTGTGATAGTTTGAAGCTTTTGTGAATCCCAGGAAAGATCATATTCTTGGAATTAATTCATTCCTATGGGTATAGGGCCCTTTGATTACATTAGATTCAGTTAAGGGATCTTTTGATTAGAACACTTTTGATTAGATCACTTTAGTTCCTTTGATTGAACTATATCGGTAAGGCATGACCTAGGTTGGGTCATGGTTCTCTTGCTGGAGTCTTATATAAGTGGAGAACTGAAAGCAGAAACACACAGAGAAAGCTGCCATTTTACCATGCTATGTGAGAGAAGACTCCAGGATCACCTACAGCTGCAGAAAGAGAAATCTTCAGAGGCTGAGAAAGAGGCCAGAGGATGCTTCAATAGAGAAGCTGAAGCAACAAGGTCCCCAAGAGGTTAGGCCCTTAGAGCAGCTGGAAGCTGAAAGAGAAGATGAGCCTGGAGGAGAAGGCTGAGAGAGATTGGCAGACCTACCATTTTGCCTTGCCACATAGCAGGAGTCCAGGATCCAGCAGCTGACCTTTGGTAAGACAGCATCTCTGACGATGCCTTGATTTGGACATTTTCACATCCTTGGAACTATAATATTTTACCCCAATAAATTCCCATTATAAAAGCCTACCTTTTATTTCTGGTATTTTGCCTTAGCAGCCTTGTAGCAAACTAACTTGTTTTCAGGTCATCCAATGTACTGAACTAATGCCTCCATTAAGGGCCTTTGCACAGGCTATCCACTTTGAAGGGATGCTTATTCTCTTACTTTTAGCAAGGTCAGCTTTGTCTCATCCTTTAGAGCTCAGCATAAAGGCCTTTCCTTACCTCCTTTCCTAAAGTAAGGTCTTTATTTTTGAGTCTGTATTTCAACACTTTAGTTTTCTTCCAGTTTAATACTTATCATAATCTGTGTTTATATTATTTATTTGCTGTGGTCAGTCTCTCAGCAGTATAGAAAGTCAATGAGAAACTAGATAATTTTACTCTAGGGTCAAAGGCAGTGCCTGGAACAGAGAGCTTGTAAATGGAAGAATAAATGAATGGAAGTATCAGTCAAGACTGTAAAATGTCAAGAAACACATACATGGGAGGTGACCCTAGAGACAAACCATATGGGATGTGACAGTTTGAAGATTTTTGTGGATTCAGGAAAATATCTGGGTTTTTGTAGCTAATCCATTCCTGTGTGTGTGGGACACTGTATTAGTCAGTGAAAGGGCTGCGGATGCAAAGTACCAGAAATCTGTTGGCTTTTATAAAGGGTATTTATTTGGGGTAGAAGCTTACAGTTACAAGGCCCTAAAGAGTCCAACTCAAAGTACCATAAGAGGTAATTTCTCACCCGATGTAATTTACCACATGTTGAAGCAAGGTGGTGGGTGATGTCTATGAGGGTTTAGCCTTCCTTCTTCTTCTTAAGGCTCCTCGGTCCCAGCTTCTTCCAATCTCAGCTGTAGGCTGGCATAAGGTTTGTCTCTCAAGGCTTCTCAGCTGCTCTGTTCTTTTCACCTGCAAACTATCAGGCTCTCTCTCTTCCCCGGGCCTCTGCTGTGTCTATAGAGCTGTCTCTCTCCCTCTGTGTTCTTCTTCTCTGTGTATCTACTTCTGTCTCCTTGATTGAGCATCCACTTATATAGCCCACCAAGGGGATGGGGACTCAACTCTGATTTGCTCTAATGACATAGTCAAATAAAAGCCTTAATCTTGATTTAATAAAGTAAAAGTGAAACCTCTGAATTTAATGCAATCAAAAGGGTATCATGCCCAGAGTAACAGACCAGTTTACAAACATAATCAATATCTCTTTTCAGAATCCATAAATAATATCAAACTGCTACAGACACTTTGTGTTCAGTTGGGGGCCTTTGATTGTATTAATTTCATGAGGCATGACCCAGGGTGGGTCTTGGTCCTCATGCTGGAGTTCTTTATAAACAGAGGACTGAAAGAATAGACAGAGAGAAAAAGCTGAAGAGATGGAGAGAAGGAAACCAGGAGCTCACAGAGGAATCCAGGAGAAAGGAAGCCAGATGGAACAGCCAGAAGCTGAAGCAATGAGACCTGGAAGAGAAGCAGCTGCTTCCATGTGCTTTGCTATCTAAGAGAGGCATTCAGGATCGCCAGCAGCTGACCTTCAGTGAGACAGCATCTCTGATGATGCCTTGATTTGGACCTTTTCACAGCCTCAGAACTGTAAGCTTTTAACCTAATAAATTCTTTTTATAAAAGCCAACACATTTCTCCTACATTGCTCCCAGCATCTTTAGCAAACTAAAACATGAGACAAGAAAAATTTCCAGGTGAACATGAAGGGGGAGGGCATGCCAGTCAGAGAGAACAATGTGCACAAGGAAGAGAGGTGTGAGAGTTTGAGAAACAGGAAGTAGACAGGTATGGTTGGAACAATGGATAAGGTGTGAAAAAGAGTGGATCAGGGGCGGATGTGGCTCAAATGGTTGGGCGTCCGTCTGCCATATGGAGGGACCTTGGTTCGATCCCTGGGACCTCCCGGTAAAATAAAAAATATATGTATAGAAGGCGCATAGGCTGCCAGGCTCTGTGTGCTGGTGAGCCGCCAGGACCCGGGAGACATGCAGCAGGATGATGACGTAGCAGGAGAGAGACGCAGGGGAGAGACAAGACCAGATGCTCCAAAAGCTCTGAAAACCAGGAGCCGAGGTGGCGCAGGTGGCAGAACACCTCTCTCCTACATGGGAGGTCTCCAGGATCAAATCCTGGTGAAGACTGGAGGAGGAGGATGAGAAGAGATGGCAGGAAATGGACACAGAGAATTGCCCAGCGAATGGACACAAAAACAGCAAATGGGAAAGGGGGGGTTTAAAATGGATAAAGTAAATAAATAAATCTTTAAAAAAAAGAGTGGATGAATAGGGGGGGGCAGACTATGAATATGTTTAAATATGTAAGTAAGGCATCTAGATTTTATTCTGCATATATGGAATATTTCCAAAGAATTTTACACTTTCTCTGAAAATTAAAGTCAAAATTAACCTCTACTTACCCATCAAAAGAAAATAAAATAACATAAAATAATTCACAGTAGACTTTGTTGCATGCTTCTTGTATTCAGATCCAAATGTTGATGTTTTCCAGCTGTGATACTTCATCATCATTTTCTTTGCATAAGTTTAATCAGCTAGATACAAACTCCTTCAGAGAAAGTACCTTGTTTTTGCTTTTCTTGCATACCCCAAATGCCCATTAAAAGTCCTGAGGTGGTAAATGTACAGAGTAAAGGCTTAAATCATCACTTAGCAATCATGAAAAATTGAAATAAGCTCATGTTCTCCTTGGATACAAAGGAATTTTAGTTTTATGCTAGATAAAACTTTTGAGTTATCCAATAACCAGTGAGCATTTATTCCAGCTCATTGAAGCTGAATATGCAGAGCACTCACTGAATTAATTTGTGCAGGAATGGTATTTTTAAGAAAGTCCATTGTAAATTCTAAGTCATGAGAACTATATTGGCACTTAAGACAAGACAATGCAATGATATCTTGAATACAGCATTTATTCTCTAAAAATAAGTGAATAGAATGTCTTATGTTTTTTTCTTTTTGGTATCAGCATCTTGTAGGCAATTCTTTAACCATTTTCAGGAATTGAACAGGGATCATTAGGCATGAAGAGGCCTTCTGAGATAATTTGGTTCATCTTCCATATCTCCAATGTTGTTAAACTCACCAAATGCTTATTAAATTTAGACCATGCTGAGGGAGGGGCAAGATGGTAGCAGAGTAAGGAGCTCCAAGAGTCAGCTCGTGCTACAAGGCAGTTAGTAATCACCCAGAGCTATCTCAAGAACCTGTTTGGGGGACCCAAGAGACCAGAAGAGCATCTTGCAACATCCTTGAAAGAATGGAAGGAAGAGAATGTCCATTTGTAGTGAAGATTTATGAGTAGGGCACTCCATGTCATGGAGGCCAGTGCCCATACTCCACTGGTAGTGCAAGCTGCCTTGGGACCTATTCCATGACTGGGTTGGAAGCTCCATTTCCCAAAAACAGGGGAGGAAGAAATGGTTGGGCACCAACTTCAACTACTGATTAGTAAATTCAGCTAGCTAAAGTATAACCCTAAGAACAGCTAAAGTCTGAAGTTGTACAAGTTGAAAAGAGGCTGGTAGCCACAATTTTAACTCAGCCCCCAGCTTGAGGGGAAGCTGGGCTGATTGAAAGTCACAGTGACTATAGGGATTGGCTTATTTCCATACAGATCAGATTGCAGCCCTAACCTAGGTCCCAGCCCTACCTCTGGCAGGGAAGAAGCTGTCAGAACCTGCACCAGCTTCTCCAGGCGACTCGACTACAGGCACTTTTGGCTGGTACAGACTGGATAGTCAGACACCTGGGGCTCCATTCCCACCACCCAATAGGATAAGAGGAGAGGTGTTTCCTTGGCCTCTCTGAACCACTGTAAGTGATTTCGGCCCTCACAGATGGGTTTGTTGAATGCCTTGGATTCCATCCCCACCTCCCCTCTTTAGGATAGAAGGGGGTAGGTGTTCTTCAGCCTCTCTGGACAACTGCAGACACTTTCAGCCCACACAGTCTGGATACTCAGACACCTGTAGCTCCACCCATGCACCCTAATAGGATAGGAGGGAAGTTGTGTTTCCTCAGCCTCTCTGGAAACTGCAGATATTTTCAGCCTGCATGGACTAGTAGGTTGGGCGCCTGTGGTTCTATCCACATCCATTTTTAATAGGCTGAAGGGATAGTACATTAGGTTACATGATCACACCAAATATAAGGAAGGCTGAATAATGTGGTCTATTTCTGTGTCCAGAAAGAAGAACAAATTTTATGTACACACAAAAACCTCTGCAATGGCATGTGCTAAATTTATGTATAGGTTTATTATTTATTAGAGAACTCATTGTGAACTTACAAAACAATCATGCATATGTGTGGAATTCCCATACAACACCCCTCCACCAACACACTATATTATTGTGAAACACTTGTTACAAATTATGAGGTAATATAATCAATTGACTAAATTAACTAAAAGCATAAAAATAGTGGTGAAAATAAGGTATGACAGATAAAAGCCAAAGGTCAAAATGGGTGAAGTAAAAACTACCTCTACAATAATAATATTGAATATTAATGGATTAAACTCCCCAATCAAAAGACAAATACTAGTGGAGTGGATAAGAAAATATGTAATATGTGATGATAACCAAATTCTAGCCAATAGTTTTTGAACAAAAGTGATAAGTGTTATTTTGAGACATTGCCCATAAAAAGTTATATAATTGCCCCTTCCTTTTCCCCACTTACAAGGTGGAAAAAAAGGCTCCCAAGTATCCAAGAATTGATGGGTCCATAGAATGATAGGAAACTGAGTTTGAGGGGCCAAAATTCTAAAGAGAAGGGAAGTTCTTTGAGGTAAATCTGACATCCTAGACTTTATGGTTACTTTTGAGCAACACTGGGTGAAAGGATGAGAGGTCAAGGGAAAACTCAAGCAGAACACAAGGGATACAAAGATCATTTGGAAGCTGAAGTTCTACTCTCATCGTCACAAGAAAAAAAGCTGGACAAATTGAAAATCAACAATTCTTCTTAGATCCGTCAGATAATTGAAGTCACAGGACAAACTGCTGCCCCCCAAACAGGAGAGGCAGGCAGATATAGAGAATAAACACTTACCTGGAGCAGAAACTGCTGCTGGAGCCAGCATTTGATATAAATACTTAAAGGGGAATTGATTAATTGCTGGGGACTGAGATGGGCTAGCTTGAGAGACAAAATTTACAGGAGGCCTAACCTTCAGGGGTTCTCCTCACTTTTACAAGTTTTTCCTCCAATAGCCCCACCAGATCTTTACCAGGAATATCAGAGAAAAATCCCCTTCCACTCCCAATCAGAGAAAGGTAAAAGCAATCATTTTCAAATACTCCTATAGCATTCTGTTCTCCTTTATAACGGGAAATTACCTTACCAGAGCCTAACTGACCTTGGTGAAGGGAAATATAGAACTTCAGATCCCGACAGCCTTTCAAGTGGAAAAAGAGAAATACCCAACTCCAGTCCCTTCTAGCCCTCCTGTCTTACCTAAGTGGGGAAAGTGGCTCAGAAGCACTTGTTTTGGATCACAAAAAGTTTGAGACATAATTATAGAATTATAAGCCACTTTCCCTGCCCTCCATATATGACCACCACATCAATAGCTTCCTGTATAAAAACAGTGATTACTGATGGAAAAACTGCAAGGCTCAAACCTTATTTAAAGGAGTTTTCAAGGAAATCCAAAGACACCATGGAAGACAAAAACCAAGGACACCAGAGGAAATTTTACCCTCTAACACCTACAGCTACAACAAACAGTAAATATAGCTTAATTCTACCCAGATAAAAAACTTCACACTAAAAGCCTATTTACATCATGTGACATTTTGAGATTGTTTTATGAATCCCCAAAAGAGAAAGAGTATGTTTGTAAACTAATCTGTTCCTCTAGGTGTAATACCCTTTGAATGCATGAAATTCAGCTTAGGGGCCTTTGATTAGATTAATTTATAAGATCACTTTAGGGCTTTGTTTCCACTACATCAGTAAGGCACGACTCAGTTTGAGTCCCTGCCTCGTTGGTGGGTCTGATATAAATGGATACACAAGGACAGACAGACACACAGAAAGAGAAATCTCTGTCAGTTTTTTTATCCTATCATGTGACAGAAAGGAGAAGCCTCAAACAGCTGAGGCCCCAGGGAGAGATCAGCCATTTTGCCTGATAGTTTACAGCTTAGACAGGGAAGAAACAGAATAACCAAGACTGATATAGGAGGCACAGAAAGAAACAAGCCCTATGCTAGGAGAGGAATCACTTAAGCATGAAGCTTTAAGAGGCTGGGCCCATAGAGTTCAAGAGGAAAGAGTGAGTCCAGAGGGAAAGTCAGAGATCAGACAGAGATCGGCAGCCATCTTGCATAAACACCTGGCAGGTGAATTGGGTGAAAAAGCACCTCTTATGGTGTCTTGTGTCAGACTTTTTATGGCCTTGGAACTGTAAGTTTTTACCCCAAATAAACTCCTTTTATAAAAGCCAACAGATTTCTGGTACTTTGCATCGACACCCCGCTGGCAGACTAATACACTTCAGTTTCTTTTACTTGTTACATCATGACTAGAGTTCAATTAAAAAAAAAAAAATTGCAAGACATATTAAAAGGCAAAAAATATAGTCTGAAGAGACAGATAAAACATCAGAGCCATCCTCTTATATGGCAGGGAATTCAGAAAAATCACAACAGGAATTAAAAATAACTATGGTTAATATGCTAAGAGACCTAATGGAAAAAGTGATCAACTTGCAAGAACAAAAGGGTAATGTTAGCAGAGTCATCAAAATCTTACGAAAGAATCAGAAGGAAATGCTGGAAATTAGAAACACTAACAGAAATGAAGACTATCTTTGATGGGTTCATCTGTAAACTGCACATGGCCAAGGAAAGAATCACTGAGCTTGAATATATGTCAATAGAAACACCCAATTAAAATACAAAGAGAAAAAAAAGAATAATTTTAAAAAACAACACCAAAAAACCCAGAACAGAATAGCTAAGATCTATGGGGGCACCCATGACTTTTCTTCAAAATCTATGCAAGGAAGAAGAGAATGGAGTGAAATATTTAAAGTCTTGAAAGAAATATATAAAAACACCAACTTATAATTTTGTATCTAGCAATATTATCCTTCAAAAGAGAAGGAGAAAGTAATATCTTCTCATACAAACAAAAATTGAGGGAATTTGCCTCTAGGAGACCTGCCTTGTAAGAAAAGTTAGAAAAGATATTCTTCAGAGAGAGGGAAAATAATATAGATCAGAAAATCAGACTTACATAAAGAAAGGAAGTGTATTCAAGAAGGAATAAGTGATGGTAACAAAATATTTTCTTTTTCTTATTCTTAACTGATGTAATAAATAAGAGTTTATTCAATGGATGATCACAATTTATGGATGAGTGAATGACAGCAATGTTAAAAGGGATGGAAGCAGGAGATTGGGAATACTCTATAAGAACCTGTATTATTCTTGAAGCAGTATAGGATTGTTTGAAAGTAGATTGAAAAAAGTTGTAAGCATAGACTGTAAACTCTAGAGCAGCCACTGATTTTTTTTTTTTTTAAGTATAATTTAATGCTAAGAGAAGAGTGAGAATGCAATCACATATAATCCTCAATTAAAATCAGAGAGGCAGAAAAAGAATGGAAGACAAAAAACAAAACAAAACAAAAAAACAAAAAAGAAACAAAGAACAGGGACAATAGATCTGCTATAAAGGCCAAAGGCCTAGAGAGAAGGGAAGTGCAGAGGAGTGAGTTCACGCCAAGGACATTTAATGCTTCTTAAACTATAAAGCAAGAGCCCAAGAAGGTTAGAAGAAAGTAATGAAAAACAGGAGAGTCAAAAAATTGAAGAATATCAGCCAGGACCCTTGGCATGCTTCACCCTAGCAGTAAGGGTGAACCAGAAACACCAAGCCTTGCAAAGATTGAAACGAGTCTCAAGAGTGCCAAGTCACTTCTGACTGAAGTGATTTGCCTCTACTCTGGCTGAGAGTCTGAAGGACACCTGAGGAAAGATGACAGCATCTAAAGTCTCTTCAAGTTGTAATACGTAGTGTCTGGCTTTCAATTTCACATTACCATACTTACCTGGAAGGGGAGATACCATGATCACGAAGGTGGTTTTCCCAGGGTGAGGCTCATCTATTACATTCCAGGTGTGCTGACCGCTGCGATTTCCCCAAATGTGGGAAACTCGACTGCATAATTTGTGGTAGTGGGAGACTGCGTTCGCGCTTTCCCCTGAAAAAAAAAGAAATTCGCATTACCAGGCATAAGAAACAAGGCTAAGAATAAATGTCAATGATGCAAACATACCCAGAAAGAAAAGCAAACATATGTATTAATATGGTCAAGAAAATAGATAAGATGGAGAAATTCACCAGAAAACTGGAATGTACCAAAAAGAATCAAACATAATTTTTAAAGATGAAGTATACAGAAAATGAAAATAAGAATTTAGTAGTATAGTAGAGTGAAACTTCAGGGAAATTAGGAAGGTTAAAATGTATGTTAATGTTACAAGATGTTAATATCAGGGTGATATGTGAGCAAACCAAAGCAAACTATGGTCAGTAGTGTATAGTAATATATTAATAACTTTCCATCAATGGTAAAAAACAAAGTATGCTAAGAGAAAGAAACTATATAATAAGTACTACATATTGTTTGACTGCATCTATAAAAAATGTAAATGCAAATAAATCAAAGAGACAGAAATAGATTAACAGTTATGTATGGCAGGAAGGATAGGGAGATTGAGAGGATACTACTAAGGGGTTCGGGTTTTTGCATTTGTTTTTGTTTTTTGTTGATTTTTTTGGAGTAATGAAAATGCACTAATATTGCTTAGTGTTGAATGTACAACCCTGATTATACCAAATGCCATTGACTGTATACTTTATGATATACACACAAATATGTTTAAATAAAATTGATTAAAAAAACAAAAACAAACAAACAAACAAACAAAAAAGAATTTAGTAGATGGGCTTAACAGCAGATTTGACAAAGGGGAAGAAGGTAATTGATGACCTGGGAGATAGGTAAGTGGAGTTCATCTAGCTCACTGAATATTAGTGAAAGACAAAAGGAAGAAAAATCAACTTAAAAAAACATACAAGACATAAGAACATGGTAAAAATATAAAGCACATATCCAATTAGAGGCCTAGGAATGGATGATAGGAAGAATGTCTCTGAAAAATGTATAGGGTAATGGATGAGGATTTTCTGGAAGAGATGAAAGAACCTCAGTATAGTAGCTTTCTATTGCTGCTATAACAAATTGCCACAAAAGCATTGGCTTAAAGTAATACAGTTATACTGTCTCACACTTCTATAGGTCAGAAGTCTAGGTTGGCTCAGCTGATTCCTCTGATTTGGGTCTCACAAAGCTGAAATCAAGATGTCAGCCAGCTCTTATCTCCTAACCAGAAGCTCAGGGGTAAAACCCACTTTCAAGTTTTCAGGCTGTTGGCAGAAGTCAGTTTCCTGTGCCTATAGAGCTGAGGTCTCCATTTCTTTGCTGGCATCATCCAGAAGCTTCTTTCAGCTCTTCAAGACCCCCTGCATTCCCCATCTTGTCCCCTCCTTCCTCCAGTTTACAATAATGTGTCTCCAACTTCCTTCTGAGTGCTCACCATAACACCCTTCAAGTCCTTATTTCTACCAGAAGTTTGTAGAAGGAAATTTAGGCTTTCATTAAGGAGATTTAGGAGTTTGCTAAAATTCTCACTTCCTTCAAAAGCATTCGTATTTCTGCCTGTTCAAAGTTAACTAGGTTTTTTCTACTATGTGTCTCATAATTCCAGCCCTCATCCCCTTCTTGATTCCAAAGCAGCTTCCTTAATTTCAGGGGATAAAGGAAGTGAAGGGAATGCAAAGTACCAGAAATAGCAAAGATGGGAAACTATGATATTCTCAAAGTTTCTGGGAACAGCCATTTGCCTTACACTACCCCCTGTACTGTCTATTGGGGAAGTAAAGATGGGTTGAGTAAGATCATAGGGAACCAAGAAAGCCATTCTAAGGTATTTGTAACTTCTTCTGTGAGCAATGATGAGGCATCAGAAGGCACAGAAAGACTAAAAAGGAGGCAATTTTGAGTTTCACATGATAAGAGGCAGGCTGATACAGTAGAAGAAATGATAAATTCTGGTTTGGAGACCCAGCTCAGCATCATGGGCTAAGTGAATTGAGGCAAATTCCTTAATGTTTACAAGCCTCATTTTATCCATCTGTTTGTAATGGGGCATCTCTACTGCTGAGTTTGCCCTTCAAATCTGGGACTCTAATTGCCCTAGGAGGAGTAAGCTCTGGTGTCTGTGAATGTTTAAGAGCAGAGATGAGCAAAGCCCAAAATACAGAAAAGTCTTAAAGAAACGGGACAGCCTTCAGCCAAAGCAACCCAAAGAGTACCTGCTTAATTTTATGTGTCCATTTGGCTAGGTTATGGTATCTGGTTGTTTGGTTAAACACTGGTCTAGTTGTTACTGTATATTTTGTAGATGGGATTAGCATCTACAATCAGTTGACTGTAAGTAAAGGAGATTACTCTCCATAATGTGGGTGAACTTCATCCAATCAGTTGGCCTTCTTAACAACAAGAACTGGGAGTTCCAGAAGCAGAAGGATTTCTGCCTCAAGACTACAAAGTCACCTTTGGAGTTTCCATTTTATGGTTTACTTATGGAATTTGGACTTACCAGCTCCTACAATTGCATGTACCAATTCCTTATAATAAATCTATAAAATGTATGGTAAATATATAGTCCAGTTATCCCTTCCATATCAGGGGGTTAGGAGTGTGGTGCCCTCATGATTTGGAAAATCTGTATTAAAATTTTTTCATCCTTTCTTCATACCATAGAAGAAGTCTGATTTTTTTCTTTTTCTTTTATGGAGTGTTTACAGTACCTTATTGTAAAAATTTGGGTTAAATATTATGCAATACTATACATTTTTTTTTTATGCATTTCTGAGTTTCTGAATGTCTTCTGTGTTGTCTGCTTGCCTTCATATGTCTTCTGTGGCTTCAGCAAAACTGCCCAAAAATTCCTATTTAATTTCTTATGCCGACCCACAATATACTGAAACCCTGATGGGGAAAGTTGCAATGTGAAAGGGATAATTGTGTGTGTATATATAGGTTCTGTTTCACTGGAGAACCTTGACTGATAAATACCCAGGCAAATAAAGAAGAGCAAGGTCATTTCTGATGAAGATACTTTCCATAAAGACAATAAAGTAGTGTGTGTGTGTGTGTGTGTGTGTGTGAGAGAGAGAGAGAGAGAGAGAGAGAGAGAGAGAGAGAGAGAGAGAGAGAGAGAAGGGGGTGGGATGAGAAGGCAGCTTACATTAATCAGCTCACGAATCTCAAAACTAGGTATCAATTGATGGATTCACCATGAGAAGCAACTGCTAATGGACCTAGACCTTGCAGGCTGTGACCACTGCTCTCTCTGGTCTAGACCGTGGAATGCAGCACATGTTTGGGCAGCCAGGAATCAGACAGGAGCATGCAGTACAGGAACAGCATACCCACTGGTGCTGCCTGCTGAGCCAGCCTGGAGTCTCCATCCCATATTCAGAATATGTAGATCTCCCCTGTGTAATCAGTGCCTGAGACCCCACCCCAGAGGAGACAGTCCATGAGGGCAGCATGCCATCTGATTTATTCAGCAGTTACCCCTTGGACTTATATAACTTACCTAGTGAGATGCTCCATAAACATTTGTTAAATGGATGAATGAATGAATGAATGAAGAATACTCCATTCACTTATCTTCAGTTCTGAAGCTGCAGTCTGACCACTAGGACCAGGCTCTGGGTAGTGGAGAACTCTCCAAGCCAGGGTTCTAAGCCTGGTGGGCAGTGGGCTTTCTTCCAGCCTTGCCAAACCAATGCTTCTCAGACTGGCTACCCCACCTGCTTCTTGGGATGGGTTTGAGGATTACAGGCTTGAGACAGGGTATGCAAAAGGTCAGGCCCAGTCCTTGGGACACAACAGAAACACTGCAAAGGCTAGCGACTATTCTGATGAGATGGCAGGCAGTAGCTGGAGGCTGTGGGATGGCTGTGGAGGGGCTCTGCCCTCTCCTGGGGCTCCTGAATCTCAGCCCATCAGCAGCTGCCCTCTCTACCAACATTGGATTTCTCCTGACATTTTCCCTTTTCCTTTCTTTTCTTTTCTTCCTTATCAATGAGAAATGAAGTTTAGAATGTTGTGCACAGCCTGCCACCTGCCTCATGGGAATTTGGATGGAGGTTGGCATTTAAATGCCAGACAGTCTGGAGAAGTCAGGACAGAGCCAGCCTTGGCTTGTCTTGGGGTCAGGGCAAGGGGCAGGGGTCCTTCGTGGTTTCTGATTTAATAAGAGGATTTCTTCCAGCCAAATGCAAGGCCAGAGAGGTCAATGCTGAACACACAGAGCTCCACTGAGAAATAAAAGGGCCAGATGGTTATTACACTGTGTGAGTTTCTTATAAAAGAAAAAAAATTCCAGAGGTGACTGGAGCAGACGCTGCTCATGAGGAGGCATGGCTCAGGCAGGCAAGCCCGTGGTTTGGCTCTGCACCAGAGGAGAGTTTACTTGTGAGGAGTTTGATAATTTGAAGGGTACTCCAAAATATGCCTGCATAGCCCCATGATGCCAAGGCTGGGGGCACAGAGGTTAGGACTGAGATTTATTACCTGGATATGGAGGCCACATGGTTGGGAAGAGACACAGCCACTGTGTGGAAAAGGAAACTGTGTCTCCCGCACCTTAAATATCTTCATTGACCGTTTTGAGGCTCAGAAAGCTCCAGCACAGGTAGCTGACGGCCGGTGTGAAAGAACGGAGAGTTGAAGGCCAGACAGATGTGACTCCAACCCCTCTTGACCACTCACAAGCTCTAAAACCTTGGGTGAGCCAATTAATCACTCTTACTTTAGTTTGCTCAACTGTAAATGACAAAAAAACTACAGTGCCTCTTATAATGAAGTCAAATGAGATAACTATGTAGCCGCTCCATGCTGTTCAGGAAACACTAGTTCCCTCCTCCTTCTGCCCTGCAGGAAATTCTATCGTTCCTCACACAGAAGACAAATTAATGGGTCTCCCACGAGCTGAGCTGCGTCACCCTTTAGGACCCGCATGCCCCGTTCTCACTGCATTCCTGCAGAAGCTCTCATCACCGTGAGTTCATCTGTTCCAGGAAAGGACACCTCCATACTGCCACTGTGACTCCTTGTTAATTAACCAGCCTTTTTTGTTAATGGTCAGAATTATACTTCAATCAAGTAAATAACACTTCAAGCAGTTAATTTATAAGCAATGGAATTTATAGTTGACCATAAACACGATTTTGCATATGTAGGGCAAGCCTAAGCAGTCTGTCCTCTTGACACACATATTAGGCCATCAGGATTAATAAGACTGTGAGTGAATCTGTTGAGAATTCTTCCCTCCATGTGTTTTTTAAACAAATTCTGTTTTCTTTTGCCTCTTCTCCCTTCATTAACTTTCAAAATGTGTTTTTCTTAAAGTTCCACCTTTGGGGAAATAGCCATTCCCACCTGCTGATGCTGGCTGGCGAATTCGGTCTCGATATGAGCTGAGATTAAAAACACCCTCCCATATGTTATAATTCTTCTTAATGCTCTTGGTTTTTTCAGTTATAATTTATTTTCCAAAACTGAAGGTAATACAGTGCTGGATTCCCATAGAGTTTTCAGAATGTGGGTGAGAACATTAGCTTAGGAGAGTTATGTTCTCCAATGGATTTTCAGATTCTGGCAGCCCTCTTCCTTCAAGATCCCATTTAGCAAACAGCCTGTGAGCACCAACTCTGCTGAGCCCTGAGCAGGGTCCACAGGACTCAGGAATGGATTGTCCACTGCCTCTGATTTGAGGAACCTCATGCCCGCCATCGTGGCATTGAGCCTGACTATGCCTGAGGGCATCTGCCAAAGAGGAGATGCCTAGTGTTCGTCCCAGTCCACCCCCTGGAGCTATGGGGGCTCCAGCATAAGTTGCTTTTGTCTCTAGAATCTGGTCTGCAGAAAGCTGAGGGAGACCCCCATTTGGTTAACATGTCAGCACCTTCTGCTTCCAAATGACCCTGTGGACATATGTTTGAGTAAATCAGTGAGTAGTGATTTCAGCAGTGAAGTGACAGGAGCTAGAATTCAGAGGGAGGGGAAGTATTCCATAAAGAACACCAGACAGGGAGCTAAGAGATCCAGTTGTGGCCTTGACTTTGCAACAAATTGAATACACAGCTTTAAACTGGTCATGTGCTCTCTTTTCTCCTCCATGTTACTGACCCCTCGCTTATCCTACTCAACCCACTCCTCATACACTCTGCAAGGCTCTTTACCCACCAAAAAACCTGTCTGCTCACATACCCACTTTATTCTCTATAATCATTTTTGTTTGACTTAATTGTTGTGAAACCACTGGCAATATAATAAACTTTGAAGAATTTCTTTCAATGTCATTCATTATATTTCTTGGAATGGGAATATGTACATTATTCACTAGTAAGTGTTTAATGCTTTAACTTTATAATTGCTCTATTTGCAGAAACTTGAAAATCATTCCAACTTAATGAAAAACATGTGCAAAAAGTTTCTTTCTTTTGACCTTATAATTCAAAATGTAATCAAAATAACATGTTTACAACCAAAAATTCAGAACTGCAGTCTCATAAGCTTAACAAACTGCCACACTCTAACTTTAATTATGTTACCATTAACACTGAAAATTAAAAATATGGTGGCTCCTAAAACAAGACAGACTAGCAATGGATAGTTTTCTTTTCTGGGCACCAAAAGATTTGCCCTTGATTATTATTTTTATTTTCTCAGTCCAAACACTCACTTACACACTTTTGTACCTACCCATTCATTTACTCAGCTGCTCTCCTACTCTCTCATCCACTTATTCACCTACCCACTCTAATTCACTCATCTGCTCCCCCACTCTCTCCCCCACTCTCTCCCACTCACTTGGGCACTCATGTAACACCCATCCTACTCACCAATCCACACATCCAGTTACCCACCCACTTAGACACCCACCTTCTCACCTTCTCCCTCCCTTACTAAGTTATCCATCTATCTACTCACCCTCACATCACTAAAAGTTGACAGACAATGACTGCATAGGAGCTGCAAGGTTTGCTGGGACAGGCAGTGACTCGGGCCAGCTGAGAGGGGTCTGCAAGCCAGACAGGGGCACAGACAATGGAAGCAACATTGAGTGAGGAGAGAGACGTGATGAAGCCTGGGGAGGGCAGGAGAGGAGCTCTGCACTGGCCACCAAATGAAGCATGACCAGAGATCAGGAGCAAAGGGTGTGCCCACATGTGGGCAATGCCATGGTTTATAGTAAAGGGGTGGTGGGATGAGAGTTAAGAGATGAGAGTCTGGAGCCCCTGGAAAGCACAAGGACTCAATGTGGAGACCCCTGGAGCTCACTATGCTTGTAGGCAGCGGCAACACATAGGAAGCTTTGCCTTTTAGGAAGGCTGTTCTGACGCTGTCGGGGCCTCCATCCCATCATCTGTAGAGTTAAATGTAAGGACTGTAATCTCTCAGACCCCTTTGGATTCTGTAACTTTAAAGATCTCCATGTGGGCTCGTGAGGGTGCAAAGGAGATGGGTTGAAAAGTAGGCCTTATTTTGCAGAAGACCATACTGAAGTACGGGAAGTTAAAGTGACCCCCCAAGATCTCCCAGGGAACAAAAGAAACTCCCAGCTGCCTGCCCCAGGCAAGCTCGTCTTAACTCTAGAGGACAAGCTCTCAGCATTTGTGGACGGCACAGGGTGTCTGGGATGAAGGTTATGAGCTGACGAGCCAAATGTCTGCACAGTCATCTTCACTGCTGTCATTATCCAGTGGTGCCTGAGAGTTTGTTTTACAGACGTGATGAACAGAATCGTGGATGTTCATGGTGAGTAAGCCAGATACCCCCATTGTACAAGGCCCTTCCCAAAGTAACATTTCTTAAAGCCTCTTTCTGGAACACCCAGGCTCCGATTCACATATGGCTCTGCCACCCTATGCTCGGTTGTAGTGCCACTGCATTGTCACCTGTCCTAACCAGGCCTTAGTCAGTGGAGACTGCAGGAAATCTCTGATTAGATCAATTTTAACTGACTCCTCCATTCCAAGAAATTTCCTGGGCCTAAAGCAGAGATCTGAAAACCCAGGCAGGGAATGGGAGGATTCTTAAACTGACAAAAGTTTTTAATTCACTGTTCCAACTATTCCAGCTTTACAGCAAGCAGAGAATTGAGCTTTTTCCTGACCTCTTCTAGACCAGGAACAATGTTGAAATCATTTTTGGCTCTTATTCCACAGCCACTGCCCTGGTGATGCATTCTCCATGCTTTCATAATGATTTAGAGAGTTAGTAAAATTATATAGGTATTCAAACATACAGAATTCACACAGAACAACACAAATGGTCTTCCTTTAATGGAAGATGTGCCAGAGCCAAATTTTCCTTGCACAACCACAGATTGAGTGCCCACCAGGTGGCAAGCCCTAATTCAAGGTGCTGGAAGTAAAACCTGGTCCCTGCCTTCAAGTTCTCCCAGTTTAAAGAAGGAGACAGGCCATTGAAATAATAATTTTAAACTATTATAAATTTGATAAATCTATAACAGTGGTAAACAAAAGGATCTCAGAGCCAGGTTCAGCTTGGGGAACACATGAGGCTTTAAAAAGGGTTATTATCTGAGCTGGGTATTGAAGGTTGAAGTAAAGGAGGGCCAAGGAGCACAGTAGGAAATGGAAGAGGTTTGTGAAAAGGCAGAGAGGTGGTCAAGGAATCTCCAAATAGTTGACACACTCAGAGGCACTGCACGGCACTTAGAGGCTAAGACAGGGAGTGGTATTAGAAGAGATGAGGTCACAAGAGGAGTGTGATGCAGGCCTGTTGAACTACACTAAGGAATGTGGATTGTATCCTAGATGGCACCATATCCTCTAAAGGATTTTAAGAAATTAATAGACATGATTAGATTTGCATTTCAAAATACAGCATATGTATGTATGTGTGTGTATGTGTGTGTGTGTATATATATATTCTCTGCAGAATAGAAGAATAGATTGGGATGGAATATGACTAAAGGAATCTAATATAGATATCATCTTGCCAAAAGTTAATAAGAATTTATTGGAGATATGCACACATAGAAAAAGATTTATACCAAAGTTGTTAAGGGGGTGGTATTGACTGGACCAGTTTTCCCCTGAGATGGGGAGAATAAAGAGTTGAGGAAGAAACTAACTCTTCCAGGATGTTATAATGAAGCAACATTCACCAAAGCAGGCTGTGCAGGAGAAGGATGAAATTCCAAGATAGCATTTTGAGCCAACTTTTGAAGTCTGTATACCCATGTGGATAAGTGAAGAAAGCAGTATGCTCTATGGGTCAGAACTCAGGTTTTTAAATTGGCAAAAGTAATTTTTCTAAATTTTAAGTAAAATTATTTTGCAATAATTTGCAAAATATTATTGCAAAAGTAATGTACATTTTGTCGATGTTTGCAAAATAGAGAAAAAATACTATAATTTAAACAAAAATCCCAAAATAATTTCTCGACTCACTGATAGCCAGTATCAATATTATGATGTTTTTTGTCCCAGAAGTTTTCTCTACACCTATGCAAGCCAGGAGTTGGACTTCAAGTGCCCTCTGGTCTCGCCACAATCCTCCTTCCTTCCTGTTCCTTGGTCCATGATATAACTGCTTGCTTATTTGGAAGAGAAACTTAGCTCTTTATCTCCAACCCCAAACAAAGCTCAGGGTCTGGACATAATTCTAAACAACTAGAACACAAACACATATACACACACAAACACACAATTCGGGAAGAACTTTGGCAAGTTCAGTTTCCTTATACAAGGTATAATTTCTAGGCAACAGTGTGAAGAAGTATTTTTCTCTGTGAACTTTTTCCCCACTGACTTAAATATTTCTTATAATGAAATTTTCAAGTTTCCTAGCATTCCAATGTATAGCTGCAGAAAATTAAATTTAGTAAGTATTGGACATTACCACCCCAATCATTACTCTTGATATTTTCATGAGAACTTTTGTTGCTAAAGCTTTGCATTGCTTATTCCTGAAAGATTAGAAATCTGGGCTTCAGGGTTATCTCTGCCTTTTTTTGTCTCTGAGCTATTTTACAACTCTGTAACTTGAATAAAATCGTTAACAATGCAAATGAATTTTGTCCATAGAAATGCAAATGAATTGTGCTGCATGGAATGCAATTTAGTATTTAGTACTGAGCAGCTTTTCATCTATTTTCAGCTGCCTTAATCGCCTACATATGTATGTTCTTTGAATTCTCCTTTGAACCAGTTGTAACATATTACTGCTTCCCTAATTAATAAAAAGATAAATACAATCTTTAATTCATGCTCATTTTATATTCTTACAAACGTCACGATTTCACCTTCCTTTAAAATATATCCTTTAACATTCTCATGACAAATTACTCAAAATAAAAATGCGTGGCCAAATGTTATGACCATGTCATGATTTCTGATAGGTACTACTAAAATTGTCTTTCAGAAAGGCAATTACACTCTCCTTAATAGTATATGAGATTATCTGTTTTATACATTCTTAACAGGCTTATTGTTATTATTACGATCATTACTTTAGGATTTTAATATAAGGAGAAAGGGGAATTGTGCTGTTGCTTGAGGTTACAATTTCTCATTCCAGTAAAACTGAATATGCTTCAAAAGGAGCTCTATTTCCCCAACCTTCTAGTTTCTATGACAAATGATTTCCTTCTAAAACTCTAGTTCTTGCCCCACCCATTGGTAATCTCCCTGGAAATGAACCCAGTTAGCTGGTTGGTAGGCTATGGCTTTTACCATATTTTGTCTGGGTCAGTGTGACACGCTCTAGCCTTGACCTCAGGGGGTTTCCCACATCCTAGGCTGGGCAGTGGGAGGCAGCAGGCCCTTTCCTACTGCCCCTTAGGCTGTGTCCTCCAGCCTGGCATATTCTCTTAAGCCTACTGACTTTTTCTCATTTCTCAAGTGATTTAGAACTTGCATAGAAAAAATGAGGCACCATTTCATTTATTTATTTTTGTAGTAATTTACATGTCTCAATGTGTGAACCGTCTGTTCATTTCCTTTGCCAGTTTTGTACTTGAGATGCTTATCTTTTTCTTTGTGATTTCCAAGAGCTTGTGAAAATAAAGAACAAAAGCTATTTTTTCAGAGCTTGCAATACCAGGGGAGTCAAAACCATGCCCTGCTTTTGGCAGAGACTCAAACATAGGCAGGGGAGTGGAAAAGCTTTACAGTGGGAAAAAGGAAAGACTTCAGGTATGCCCTAATTGAAGATTTTTGTGATGGGGAAGCTGAACAGAAGTGGGGCCTCTTAACTTGACTGTTTAGGGAATTGTATTTGGCTTTCCCCAGTTGGAACTCAATTGGAAGCTGGGACAAAAAGTAGGAAGGTTGTCAGTTATTTATCAAGTCCTGGCTATTTTAGATCAATTGTTACAGGGATTGACTTCCTGGGATGGTTGATGTAGGTAATGGTCAGCATTGTGGACTGATTGCTGCAGGATGTGGGCCAGAGTTTCCTGGTCATTGTCCATTCATATCTTTAGTCTTTTGGGCCATCCTTAGCTTTACCCTGATGTTGCTGTGTGTTAATGGACATTATTGGAATTGTGCTGGGATTTTTTTTCCCACTTAGATATATGGAGGATCTATTTCTTCATGTATCACTTTACTGGCTGTTCAACAATTTCCCCAAATCTAGTCCCTTGCCATGGAGCTATCCTACAGAGATTTTGTCATATGATTACACTCTTCTCCAGTTTCTAGCTAAAGCACAGATTCCCCCCCCCCCCCATTTTTTGTCTTTAGTGATGCAAATAGCTAAAATTAGATGAGAAACAGTTAAATACTTGTATTCCAGGTACCATATTTGCTATCAGTCAGTAAAATCTTGGCTGGGAATTGGAACTATAAATAATTTAGAAATTAATTACTAGGGCAAACATTGACGTTAGTGCGCATGATACCTGGTCTTCCTTTTCTTCAGTCAAATGAGTAGCTACAGGTCATAGCCCCTTGCAGTTGGATGGGGCCATGGATGGTTACCAGTCTCTGAAAGGTGGCATAGCCATGGGTGTCACTTCTGGGCTGAGGCAGAAGAAGAAGCCCAAGACAGTTGCTTCTATTCTAGAGTGGACTTTGTTTGAGTGAGTGTTTGGGGTTGAATGGTCCCCTAAAAGATATGCTGATGTCCTAATACCAGAACCTTAGACTATGACCTTATATTGAAATAGGATCTTTGCAGATAAAATTAGATATGTTAAGATGAGCTCATGCTGGATTAAGGTGGGCCCTGAATTCGAAGACCAGCAGATTTATAACAAGAGGGAAGTTTGGACACAGAGACACAGATACAGACACCCAGGAGAGAAGGTCACGTGACCATGGAGGCAGGGATTGGAGTGACGCATCTACAAGCCAAGGAGTCCCTGGGACTATAAGAGCCCAGAAGAGGTGAAGAAGGACTCTCCTCCAGAGCCTTTGGAGGGAACCTGATGTTGCTGACACCATGGTTTTGGACTTCTGGCCTCCACAACTGTGAGAAAATAAATTGCTATTGTTTCAAGACACTCAATTTTTTTTTTTTTTTTTTTTTTTTTTTTTTTTTTGTGGAAGCCCTAGGAAACTAATATAGTGCAAGAGAAACTTTCATTGAATAAATCATAGAAATTAGTGGGTATTGGTTTCCACGGAATAATCTAGTCTAACCTGAGCAAAATGGAGCTTATTCTTGTTATCTTAGTGTTGTTTCCTAATTTTCCCTTTGCCTTGAAATGAGGATAAAACTCGTAGGAGAACTAGAAGTGAAGAGGAGACCTCTTCCCTAGAAATGATAACTACACAGCCATCGTTGTTCCCTGAGAGAGGGAACAGAAGTGATAGGACCTTTGTGGCTCAGAACAGCCTGCTCGGGAGCTGAGGAATCCAATCCAGATTCCCGTCACAAGGTGGATTCCAAGCATGTCATAGCCATTCTAATATACTCTGTTAATAAAACTGTATTAGCAGTAGTTATCAATAGGTAGAAATTAGTGTTAAGAAGATGATATTGCACTTAGATGTTTGAGGTCTATTGTGTTTTGTTTCAGTGAGTCAGACCCATGGAACGGGGAGGAGGGCCAGCTCCCCCAAAATCCCCAAGTTTAGCACCCCTTCATCTGTAGACATTGAACACAGGGTGGGATGTTACCTCTCCAAAATCACATCTCAGAGGGCACTGCACATATTGCAAACTGTAATCCCAGGCCAGGGAAGGGCACCTGACATTGGCGTGGGGGTCCCATGATTGAGAGAAGAGAGAATTTGTCCAGGAGACCTTGTCCTAGTCCCACCCATACCAATAATCACCTGTGAGAAATTGAGCAATTCTCCCTACTCTTTGGGCTTCAGTTTTCTTACTGAGAAATCCCTTCTACTTTATAAATCTTATGTCATCTGAGATGGGTTACTCGGTAGTGACGGTTTGATTCTTAGGCAACACCTAAATACTGACTCTTAACTGCATGCTTTCAGTCAGGAACCCAGCAGTCTGGCTATTTGTTTATTGCATTTTCTGTTGCTCAAACCATGTTGTGCAGCCTGAATGTCAGCCTGGGACACACACACGTGGAGCAGAGATGGGGTCCTCTGGGGGGGAGGGACTGATTAGAGCTGCCCTCTGTCTGCCAGCCTCTCCCACCCCCTCGCCAGGTTCTTTCCTTCAAGGCTCTCAGCTTTTCAAACTGCAATATTTTATCTTGTGCACAGAAAGAGCATGCAATGTGAACTAATTAAATTAGAAATGCTCAATTATTGGGCAGCTAACAGAGGAAACCACTGTAAGTTTAAAGAGATTTTACAGCCCCTGCATCAATAACCCACTTTTCCCACATGACCCACACTCATAGGATGTCTTTCATTTCACTAATTACCTATTCTGTCTGTAAGCATTGTGCTCATCTCTCTGTCTTTAAACCACAGAACGAAGCATCCTCAGGTTCGTTTCATTCCATGGGCATGCTCACTCTGATTCTCTCCAAGCCTGTGAGCATTGCTTTCCAGTAAGAAGCGGTTACAAAAAGAATCAGCATGGCAGCAATAGTCAGTCTTCAACTGACTTCTTTTAGGGTTATCAAGTTAAATGGTGAGATGTAGGATTTCCTTGAAACCCTCCCCCCTAAGGTCACTTTGAGGTTTTTCTTTCAAATCTTCCACACATTGTGAAGGTAACTAACAGTACTGAATTACATATTTGAATGTGGTTAAAAGGAGAGACATTAGATTTTATATATGTTACTAAGAATAAAAACTTAAAAAACAACATAGGCCTGTACAACACAAAGAAAGAATTCTAACGTGAACTATGAACTGAGTTAATAGTATAATTATAACAATATTCTTTCATCATTTGTAACAAAGTTACCGACTAATGCAAGGTAATAAAAGGGGAAATATGAGAACTCTGTATCTTCTTTATGATTTTTCTGTAAACCTATAACGTCTCTAAGAAATATATTTAAAAAATCTTCCAAATCCAAATCTGCTGAACGGATAAGCAAAACTAAATAATAATGACAATAAGAGGAGCACTATGCCCATGCAAAGTTTGGCATTCCAGAAACTCTGAGATTGAGAACACTGCCACACACTGACGGTAAGTGACAAAGATGCTGAAAAATCATGCAAGAAAAAGAGGGGTGCAGACTCACAAACAAAGCATGGGCTCTAGATTTAAGCTGCTTTGGCTCATCCCACCTCTGACCCTTACTTGCCACATGCCCTGAGCTACTGGATTGCTCTGTGTCTCAGTTTCCTTACTTGTAAAAGGGGTGAAAAATAATAATGCCTCCCACATAAGGGCTGCTATGAGCATTAAACAGTCTTGTCCAAGTGTGCACACATCTGTATAAGACAGGCTGTAGAAGTGTTGGCAGCACAGCTATGTTTGAAAAAAGGCATGATATCAGCACCAGGACACAATGGTCAGAAGGAGAAAATAATGTTTCTATGTATCGAGTTAGTATACTGTATCAGCCTTCACTTAAATCATCTCTCCTCTTTCTTCATTTTAAAATGCCACCCTGGGGTTACTTCAGATGGTCTTATACTGAAGTCAGAATGGGAATTATTGGTGAAAAGGGTAAGGACTCTCTGCAGATTTCACAAATTTCTGTGATCCAGGGAGACCCAAGTGCTGCAAGAGGGAGGTTGGGGTCTTGGTATCCTGAAGGATATGAAGGGCAAGGGTCTTGGGAAGCAATAGAAGTGCAGAGGATGTGGTCTGAATCCTGAACAGAACACACATTCCAGAGACAAGACCTTGGGACTAAGACCAAGTCACTCTTCCTCTCTGCACACAAAAATACAGGTAGAACCCAGTAAAGTAACGGTCTCTGTGCCAATGAATATGGATGGGTCAGCCACACCTAGAGCAGCTTCAAGTCCACACCATGTTGCCAGAGAGACAAAGGGGCTTTTGGAGTGAGCTCCCCAGGTAAAAGTCCCAGCTGCTGTTCACCAGTGTCATCAAGGATATGGTCTTGAACAGGACAGAATGACCTCTTACTGCCCTTGGCCCCCACTTTTACATGCCATGCCTTTATGCCAAACAGAGGAAACAACTAAACTTTATCAGAGAAGACTTCACCAGTAGGAATGTGTGATTGATAACCTTTCCCTTTAGGTGTTGAATAAAATTCATTCATTCTTTCACTCACTCATTTGAATGTCTTGTCTCTCCCAAGCACTCTGTCGGGTGTAGAGGATAGAGAGATGTCCTCTGTTCCAGAAGAGGAAAGGGGCTACCAGAGAGGTACCCAAAGGGTGGGCCGCCACAGAAGAACAACAAGCACACAACTACGTCAGTAGATTGCCACGACTTCTGGTAGAAAGTGAGTTCCCTGAGTATGGAGTACATATCTCTACCCCTGGGACCCGACAGCCTGGCAAGCACTGGTAGCAGCCCTTTCCCTTTCCTCTCCTCCCCATCACATGCTTCCCTTCCCCTGCCTTTCCTTACCTTACCCTATTATTCACTTCCTACTCCATCTTTGCTTTTCCTTCTGTCCTCTCTTATCCTTTTCTCTTCCCCTCTTTTTTCTGCTCTTCTTTACTTTAACATTTTTTTCCTTTAGTGGGCAGCCACCTACACTCAAGTTTTCTCTCAGGGGCATTTTAAAAGAAATCATATTAAAGAAATAAATTCTTGAACTTGGAGAACACAATGGAGGCCAAGTCCTTTCTTTCTCCACTCCCTTCCTTTCTCCTTCCCAGGTGGAGGACTACCAATCAGAATGGCTCAGATTCCCAGACCCTGATCGGCTGTTGGAGAGGTAGAGATGGGAGCGCATGTTGGCATGGCTCTTTCTTTCTCTCTCCCTGATACTCTTCTCCTGTCTTATTGGAACAAGGTTCTCTCATTAACAGAACATTTGCCCTGTTAGTTCACCTCCTCTTACCTAACACTGTGATGTCATCAGGCTTCTCAATGGGATGAGGGTCCACTAGTGTTAAGGTTTGGGCAAGAGTCCCATCCCACGATAGCCTAAGCAACATGACATAGACCAGCCTTCCTGAGAGTGTTCGCCGGGTATTTGGAACCAGCAATGTCTAACTAGCCTACCACAGTAACTTCATATGTCACTGCATCCTTTGTTCACCTCTCTCTCAGGGGTTCCAGGACAAAGGGTGGCAAAACCTGAATCTACTTGCTCAAATAACATCATAGTGCATCAAATCTTCATGCTGATTCCCAAACAATATCAGAGGTAACAAGGGGATGTCATTGACACCTATGTTAAGGAGGTCAGATGATACCCAAAGTGTTGCTTCTCTTTCTATTGGGAACAAAACAAGTAAGAATGGGTGAGGTTTCCAAGGAATCTTGTGATTTAATCTTTAGTATATTGTCTGGTTTTAAGGTGGGCTAGGAAGAGGTAGTCAGAGGCAAACAGTCATGGGTGAGGAGACCTCAGTTGTGGCACAATGGCCCTTATTAACCAAGAAAGTGGACAAGCCCATTATTTTCTGATTCTTGATTTCCTCATTTGCATAATTGGAATGTGATTGACAATGTGTAACTTTCTATTGTCATGTCTTGCTATACTCAACAGCAGAGGCTTTCTGGAATCAAAAAATAGAAATAGATCAACTAGAGGATGGGGACATTGGAACAGATGCCAAGTCAACTGCAGGACATCAGTGAACAAAAGACAGGCATTGGGGCATTTGGAGTGGTTTGCATAAGGAATTACTAATAAGATTAACCAGTGGAGGAGCAACTGCACTCAACAAGCAGTGAGCAGTGGGAAGGGCAAGCACATCCATATCCAAGCCGGGTTCACTATCTTAAAGTTTATGGTATTCTGTTGTAGACATATTGTGATTCAAGCAATGGAAGAAATTACAACACTGAGGTGGAGCCAGTGGCCACTAGACACTTTCGGGGCAGGGAGAGGAAGGGCAGTTGTAATACAGGGGCTTTTTCAGGACTTGGGGGTTGTCCTGAGTGACGTTGCGGCGACAGATACAGGCCATTTTACATCAGCATATACCATGCAGAACTGTGTGGGAGAGAGTGTGGTCTACGATGTGAACTGTGATCTATGCTTAATGGCAAAGCCCCAGGATGTGTATATCCATTGCAGGTGATGTGCCACACTAATGAAGGATGTTTATGTGGGATGTTGTGGGAGGTATGGGAGGTGGGGAACATGGGAATCCCTGTAATTTCTGTGTAACATTTAGGTAATCTAAGCACCTTTAAAAAATATATATATAATAACATGTATGTAAGCAAATGTACATATATGCATATATATTTATATATCATTTTACAAATATTGTTTCGTATTGTGAAAAATTTGATTTTTACCCACAATTTAAAAATAAATAAACAAATAAATAAAGTTTATAAAAATCTATAGTTAAAAAAAAAATTGGATAAAAATATTCCATGACCAGAAACTCAACTAATTATTAATTGAATATTTTTATTAATATAGGAGAAATACAGGTGTTATTGGTAAACTCCCAAGGTGGAGGAGACTACGCAAGTCTAGACCTTGAAATAAAACACACATACACACACACCTTGGAATGGATTTGGAACTAGTGTCTGAGCTGGGTGCAGGTGCCTAAAGGATGGCTGGCTCACTACAGAGACCTATAGTGGCATCAGAGTAGGGCAGCATTAAGGGATCTTGGGTGGGGTTGTGTGTGGATGGCTCACAGATTGGAGTGGTAGAAGGATGTGCATGCAGAGTTTCAAGGAGGCAGCCGCCCAGGAAGGGTCCCACCAATGGGCAGTGGCTTCCTCCACGTGTGGATAGGGAGTGATGTGCTCCAGATAAGGAAGCACCTACAAGCTCAGAAGTCCTCCAAAGGGTAGTGAGGCAGGGGTGGGGATGTCAGGATGGAGACCCCAGGCCATTGCTGAATTACAGAGGAAAGCGAAAGGAACCAGCATTTGGTGCACCTGTTTCACCTGTCATGTTCCAAACACCATGCAGGCTGCCTGACAAACTTTTCCCCTTGAATTGTTCACACAAGACAGATAGTGCAATTGTACAAATATTTCACATGTGAAATAACCAGGATTGGAAAGGTTGTTTTAGTTTACTAGGCTGCTCAAGCAAATCCTATGCAATAGGTTGTTTCATACAATGGAAATTGATTCACTCACGGTTTGAGGCTGGGAAAAAAGTCCAAATCAAAACATCATCAAGGTGATGCTTTCTTCCTGAAAACTGTGGCATTCTGGGGCTGGCTGCTGGCAATTCTTGGTCCTTAGCTTGTCACATGGCAATAAACATGGCAGCATCTCCTGGCCTCTCCATTCTCTTCCAAGTTCTGTTGAATTTCAGCTTCTTGCTCCCTCTGGTTTTCTGTCTGCTTGAATTTCATTCTGCTTGTAAAAGACTCCAGTTATAGTATTATAAACTTATTATTATTCTAGCAATGGGAGAATTTGTGTCATTGATATAAAGGCAGTGGCCATCAGAGGTTCTGAGGGGAGGGAGGGGGAAGAATAGGTATAACATGGGACATTTTGGGGATGTAGGAATTGTCCTGCATGACATTGCAATGACAGGCCATTATACATTTTGTCAAAACCTATAAAATTGTGTGGGGTAAAGGGTAAACGATAATGTAAACTATAGTCCATGGTTAGTAGCAATGCTTTGATATGTGTTCATCAATTGTAACAAATGTACACACTAATGAAAGATACTGTTAATGTGGGAAAGTATGGGAGAAGGAGGAGTGGGGCATATGGGAATCCCCTATATTTTTTAGGTAACATCTATGTAATCTAAAGCTTCTTTAAAAATAAAAAATAATAATAAAAAAACCCATCCTGATTAGAATGGGCCATAATTTAACTGAGGTAGCCTCATAAAAGGTCATACTTACAATGAATATGCACTCAGTGGAATGGATTAACTTCAAGAATGTGTTTTTCTGGGGATAGGTACAGCTCCAAGCCACCACAGAACTTTACAAGCTCCCCATATAATCCTGAGGACTTTGATATGAAATCCTGATTTGACGCCAATGCCCGAGCCCATGGACCAGTGCTCCTGATGTCCCTGTGACTACAGCAGTGTCAGTTCTGTGTTTAGATGAGGACCCCAAAAAGGGAAGGGCAGGGGGAGCAGCCTGGCTGATACCTGAATCAGAGGCATGAGAACAAGCCCACACAGGCAAACAACTAGCAGCCAGCATAGCCAGTCTCAGATTGAACTTCCCAAGCATAGTCTGTGTTTCAGCTCACACATTTGTTGCTGATCTGCTCACCTTGTTGGCATGGTCAGCAGCAGCTTTAGCTCCCCTGGCTACGACCAGCTTTCCACCTTCAGCAACTACCACTCTGGGCCAGATTCCTATTTATCTATGTGAATTTTCCTGCAGCATGCATCCATTTTCAAAGTCTGAGGCTTGGAAGTGGTAAAAGAAAGACATGGTTTCTGGTCCATCCTCATGGGTTCTGGCTTGTCCTTGTTCTCCCGACTTCAAGCCCATCTTTCCTTCCCTGCTGCCTGCTGCAGTTCTGCTGACTTACAGCCTGTGATGGTTCTGCTGATGTGTCAACTCGGCCAGCCCAGTTGTTTGGTCAAGCAAGCACTGGGCTAATTGTAATACAAGGACATTTATGGACTTTAGTCATCAGTGATTTTACTGCATAGATAGCTGATTACATCTACATCGATCAGGAAGATCGTCATCAGCAATGAGTGATGTTTTATCCAGTCAGTTGAATGCCTTAAAAGGGGAAGTGATTTCAGCATTCAGAGAGAATTTCCCAGCTATTCTTTGGACAGCCAATGTCTCCCAGAAACTTATCAAGGACCTTCATTGGACTTTCATCGGAGCCCCTGGATTGCAGCCTCCCTGAAGAACCTGGACTTGTGCATCCCCACGGTCACGTAAAGGAATCTTATAAAATCTCATACTATTTACAGATCCCTCCAGTTGATTCTGTTTCCCTAGTGAACCCTGACCAATACACAGTCCAGCATCAGATATGGAATAAATAGCCAAAAATTAACTTAACCAGCTCCCACAAATGGTATAAGACCAAATCCCTTATTCTATATCACTCTCAGTGCTTCTACTTCTCTGATTGAACCCTGACTGGTTTGGCTTTTCTCTGTGTGCCCCTCTAGAGAAACAAAGGGGAATCAGGTAGAAATGGTCTTTCAGAATTTTTACAAAGATTAAAATGATAAAATGCATATAAAGAATATAAGGACCCAACCTAATGTCCAGCACATAGTAGGTCCTCAGTACATCGGTAGGTAGCCATCACTACTTGTTTCATTAAGAAGCTGAAGAGTCCTAGGAGGGGTTTCCACTTGGGTAGAAATAATTCATGGTTTTTGGAATCTGAATGCAAGATCACAGACGAGACTTTATGCACTACAATTCCCATGATGAGGAGTTTAATTATGAACAATGGGAAGAATAATGCATCCGGATTGTTTACAGATCGCTAATGGCCTAATATGCTAAATATAGCTGCAGCTTCCTCAACAAAAGCTGGAAACAGATGGAAAGCCCCCACTGCTGTGCAATGTCTGTGAGAGCAGCTGCAACAAACGTTCTCCTCCTTGCCACTGAATGATAAACCACACCTGTCAATGAATAAAACATTCGGTCTCAGCAATCAAGCAATGGATTTTTAAGGAGGCTCCCCATTTATCAGTTTAGCTATTGATTACCTGTGAAAGGTCATTGCATTAGGCAGGTAATGAATGGGAAAACAGAGCTCCGATATGCAAGGTCAAATGTGTTGGTAAACTTGCCTTCAGGAACTTGATAATATTTAAAGTTGCCCCAAAACATTAAGGAACCGGTAATGCTCTAACCACATGATATTGGCTCTCTGGTTGTCAATAATAGGTTTATTTAGCAAGAGACAGAAGAATAGAGATGAAAAGATCCAAGGCCAGTTGCCTACCCAGCGTTCCCCAGAGCCATAGACCCTGATGAAAATAAGATATGACTTGTGACTAATCGGGTGTTAAGATCAGCAGCTGTGCGTCCACATTCTGGACCAGCTGATATTATTTGGTTCCCTTCTTTTTTTCCTTTTGGGAATCACTATTGTACTCAATGTCTGAGCTGCACAACAATGGGGTGCTAGTAAATCTTTAACAGCCAGCTTTCTGAGAAAAAAGCCCTTATCTGTCCTGTTTCCAAATGCCTGTGTTGTAAATGCCCCCACGATGGATGATTTGGTGCTGCCAATATGGCGTCCCTAAACACAGAGTTGGGAAAAAATGCTAGCAGCCAGCTCTCATGAGCCAGTATAAGTCAACTCCACATGCCACAGTGAACAACCTAGCACCGCAAACACACCACCGAGTCCACATTGTCTCTACTTGAGTCATGGGAGTTACGTTTCCTTCAAAATTAGAAGGTGATTGATCTGGGTCCTTCCTTTTATGAACTTTGCCTTCTGCCAAGCAACCTTGTTCTGTTTCTTGCTTGTTGCAGAGATTTAAAAATCAACATTTGAAATTAAATTAATTGTCTATGCCATAAACGTTGATGTACAAAACTACCTAAGGCATTCTGCTATCAAATAAAATAATGGTAATCCTTTCTCGGCCAAAGGAAAGGTAAGTTATTGGATAGCTGTTTTCCCATTTTAAGCATGGAGCATGTCACATGTTTGTCTGCTCCACTTTTCTATTTAACAGCGGTCAGACATTCTTTTTGTACTCATGGCCTCTCTTCTAGCTTAAACCCAGCTTTCTCACATTTGTTCTTCTCTGAAGATAGATAGCAGTCCAGAGTTTAGCACTTTTTGATTCCCATATTTGATGATAAATGCTCCAAGGTAATGATTTGAATTCTTTCTATCCTAGAGTTGGCATTTTTGAGAGAGAAATGAAGTTCTGAAATTCAGTAACTGAAGAAACAATATGGCATAGTAGTCAAAAGAGCAGACTCTACAGAATGAGTTGAGAATAAATCCTGAATCCACTGCTTACCAGTCCTTAGGCAATTACTTAATTGCCTCCATTTTCTTATCTATAAAGTGGAGGTAAAGTTAGTAGCTGCGTATAGCAGATGATGTCCACTAGCTAACCTGACAGACATTTCCTACACCCCTTTTCTCTTTTTCCCATTTGCTCCACTGTACCCTAGCATCTAAGAAAAGGAAATGCATAGTTTACTAAACTTCCATGCTGACAAGGATAACCTTATAACACAGTTCTGGTCTGGTTAATATGGAAACGGATGTTTTTCTGGAATCTTCTGAGAAGGGTTTTATTTTGCCTAATAAAAAGGACAGATGTAGCTAGTTACAGGTTTTTTACTTATCTTGAAGGCAAAAGTTATGTCTGGGGTTGCAGCAGCCATTGTGTGACTGTGAGGTATCAAGCATAAGGAAAAGCCCAAGAGATTCACAGAGACACTGAGCCATGAAACTACTGCCAGGAAAGCTCCATCACCAGATTTATATAATGCAAACATGCCTCTGATTTGTTCAAGTCACTCTCTGTCGAGATTTCCTTTTACCTGATGGTGAAAGCATTCCTGAAAATACACTACTTAAACAGAAATGTGGTGGAAATTATATGAAATAATGTTTGTTGAGTACCTAGCACATTGCCTGGCAAATACCGAGCACCAGTAAGCACTAGTAAACATTAACAATAGTTTGTTATTATAATTTACTACTATGCAGTCTATCATTATTATTTATTACTGTGCAGGATCTGTGCCTTCTATTGAAGCCCTCACACCATGGAGGGCTGAACTAGTGCACTGAGGCTGTTAGATAAAGGCTTATTCTTTGATGCCATAGTCCATGCCTTGGAGTTGCTTTCAGGCTTAAAAGGAAACAATTATGTGCACCATGACAACTTGACAGAATTTTAAGGCAGAGGTTAACTACACAGGTATTTGGTTTAGAGCAGTGCTGTAGGATTTTTGGAAAGGAGAGATCTGGGGGGTTGGAGTGGTCCAAGGAAACTTTTGGCGGAGGTTAAATTGAGGCCCTGAGGGTCAGTGATGAAGTAAGCTGTGGGCTCAGAAGGCACACACAAATCATGACTTCCCTATGGAATAATAGAACTCCAATAATGCCTGTCCTAGAAGATGCTGTTGGTTCCTGCTCAGGCACCCCTCACCCCGTTGCTGTTACCTGCTTTATGAGTCACGGTTCTCTAGGGAAACAGAACCAACAGGAGATATCTGTAAATGGTATGAGATTTTATAAGATTCTTTCATGTGACCATGGGGATGCACAAGTCCAGGTTCTGCAGGGAGGCTGCAAACCAGGGGCTCCGATGAAAGTCCAATGAAGGTCTTTATGAATTCCTGAGAGACGCTGGCTGCCCAAAGACAAGCTGAGAAATTCTCCCTGAATGCAGAACTCACTTCCCATTCAACTGATTGGATAAAACGTCACTCATTGCTGATGGCAATCTCCCTGGTTGATCTTAGATGTAATCAGCCATCAATGCAATGAACTCACTGATGACTAAAGTCCATAAATGTCCTTGTATTACAATTAGCCCAGTGCTTGCTTGACCAAATAACTGGGCACAATTTCCTGGCCAGGCACATTAGCCCGACCATCACACCTACCTTCTAAATTTAAAAACACAGGGTAGCTTTACATGTGGAAGAAAAAGCAAAGGAGGAGGAGGAAGAAGAAGAAGAGGAGAAGGGAAGAAAAAGAAAGGAAGGGAAAATGTTGCCATTTAACATTGAGTGTATGTCTGTAGACTTATCAAAAATTTCCTGGCAAGAATGACCTTTCAGGACAGCTTCTGGAATTATTCCTTTCCTGTGGGAAATAGGGAATTAGTGAGCCCAAGAGCAGCTGCAGTACATAATAAAATGAGAAAATATCCCTACTAGCTTTTTTGCTGGAAAAAAACCCACATATTTGGAGTCACCCGTGTTATATGAGATATTTATCTCACCTTCATCTTGGTTCCAAATATCCTGGTAGGACCCTATCAGGCAGAACCACATGGTTTGGATTTCTAACATAAGGATTGATGATTTAATCATTCTTGAATCTGAAAGTTATCTGGTGGGAGAGTTGCTAACTTGCCCTTCCCTAATTCTACTTTTTTCAGAACTTCCAAAAACAATGTTTTCCATAGACATGGAAGTGTTTAATATTATTTTAAATTTGTTCATTTATTGTGGCTGGTTTAGAAAATACTTCAGGATTCATTCTGTTACAGATATTTACCAAGCACCTATTTTATGCCAGCCCCTGCTGTGGATATGGCTTCATCCTGCCCTCCAGGATCCTGAAATAGGTGTGGAGATAGGCAAGAAAGTGACCACACAGCAGAATAAGGACAATGATGGACAGAAGTGTTTAATGGGATTGCAAAGGAAGGCCAGACTGGACTAAGAAACGGGGGTTGTGGCAAGGAACTGTTGAGAGTGACTTCCACATTGACCTACACATCCTGGAGGACAAAGGGTTGTCTTGGCCTCAGCACACATAGGATCTTGGCTGAGGCCCCTGCCCTATGTCCCCATGACAGTTCACAGGGCTCTCAGACCTCATGGCTGGAATGCTTTGGCTCTAGGGGTCTGACTCCTTTCTCCTGGCTTTCCAGCCATGCATTCCTCTGGGGCCACACCCTCTGCCATCCCTCTTGGTGGCTGGCTTTTCTCAGTTGCATCCCTTTAAGCCTGGCCCAGACTCGAGGCTCAGCAAACCCCTGCTGTATTTTACCTCGTATAAGTAGCCTTCTTTTGAATGCCTGCCTAAAAGAGGCTATCGCAGTGGATCCCGTTTGCCTCATGGAGCTCAGGCTTTAAACAATATGATATTTATAGGCATGGATGTACTGGAACTTATTTCAAGGGGAAAGTTCAGAATGGCGAGGATACTCTAAACCGAGTTCTGGTCATTATTGAGACTCGACTCAGCCATCTCCTTGGTATGTTTCTTGAAGCAAGTCATGTCATCGCTCTGAATGGGTTCACCTGTAAGGTGGGGCTGGTTCTAACTATCCAGTAGGCAGAGTTCTTATATGACACATGTAAGGATGCATGTGAAAGCACAGTGTCAACTGAAAGCGCTAATACTGATTGCTGCTTGCGTATCTCTTACAGAAGGGCTGGAATGTGGAAAGGGCTTTGGGATTGTCATGTGCTGCCCCAAAGCTTTGAACCAGGACACATGGGGGAAGGTCTAGACAGAAAGATCCTAGCATGAAGAAGTGGTTGCTAATGGCCAGCACAGTGAAAGTTGGGCGAGTCTTGGGCTCTGCTCACTCAGGCCATGCTGGCATTTCTTGGTGGAGTATAGAAGACATTCTGGCACAGAAGGCAACTTTGAGCTCTCTCCACCTTGACATCTCCACGATTCCGAGTTTCCTCTTCTTTTGGGGTCAGAGGTGGGGAGGTCAGGGGGCAGCATCTTCCTATGGCCACACATTTGTTCCAGGGACCAGTTCTCAGGAGCCGCTCAAGAGGAGGCTTTACTTTCAGCAAGGTGTTGAATCACTGGCAGCAATTACCAAGTCCATTTGTGTTCTGTCACACCATCTGACAAAAATGCGGGCATTCAGTGTGAGAGTCCTGGAATGCTAATTAGTAAACCTGTCAGATTTGTCACAGCGGTGAGAAATGGTGTTAAGATTGCTTTCAACATCTTAATTAGTGATAGCCTTTCTGAGAAATGCAATATCTCCAGCTTATGTTTTTCTTATTTCTTGATTTGTCTTTCAACAAGATTATTAAAATTTAAATCACGACCATCATCAGGAAACCATGGGCAACTTAGTTATGGTGCTGCAAATGTGATGGGCAGAGGGCTGCTCAGTAGCTTCAGAATGCTACAAAGAGGGGTTGGGTCTGTGCATGTGTCTTCTCCTTATCTCTGGCCTTTGGGCCTGGGGCTGAGAGTCTCCTTTGGAGGAACTACAGGGGCCTCTGGTGCCAAGAGCATCAGCCCCTTTAAACTGGTGACAAAGCTTCATCCTGAAGAGCTTGAAAATAATAATGCTGAAACGATCATTACTATTTTTTTTTAATTTTTAATAAAAAAAAAAGATATTTAGATTACATAAATGTTACATAAAAAATATAGGGGATTCCCATTTGACTATGCATGAGAATCTCTTCTCATGCCCTCCTCCCCAAATCCAATGACGTAGGTGCTATCCCATCCAGATCTTACAGGCAAAGGACAAAGGCTGAGAAGTGTCTTAGTTTGCCAAAAGCTGCTGTGAGCAAAATACCAGAAATGGGTTGGCTTTTATAATGGGAATTTATTAGGTTAAAAGCTTACAGTTCTAAGGCTGTGAAAATGTCCAGATCAAGGCTCACCAAAGTTAGGCTGCTGGCAACCCTGGACTCATGACACATGGCCAGGCACAAAGGTGGCCAGTCTCTGCTGAGGTCTCTACTTTGCCCTCCAGGCTCATTTTCTCCCTATGCTTAGCTGTAGTCGATCAGGCACATGGCAGGGTATAATGGTGATTGCCAGTCTCTGGAGCTCAGCTGTGGGCAATCAGGCCTATGGCTCATCTCTCCCCACTTCTCCGTTCCTCATCTCTTTCAGTCTCTCAGGGGCCTCTTTCCATGCCTCTGTGCTCTGCTGATTCCAGCCTCCAGTCTCTGGGACCTTTCTCTCAGCCTCTCGGGGTTTCTCTCTCTCCACAGCCGTTCTCTGTATGTCTCTACTTTCAGTCCTCCATTTATAAAAGACTCCAGCAAGAGGGCCAAGACCCACCCTGGGTCACACCTCACTGAGCCAATCCAATCAAAGTGTCCACATCCACATGAATGGATTAGCTGCATGAACATGATAATTTCTGGGATTCAAAAAAAGCCTCAAGCTGTCACAAGAGGTAAAGTGACTTGCCCATGACCTCATAGCCAGCAAGTCATTCCAATTGTGAGATCTGCACTTGTGGCCACTCCTCACCTTGCATCTTTGATCTTCTCAGGTAAGGCAATAATGACAATAGTGTCCCTGTCTCCTGCCAAACTTGATCCTTCGCATGGCCTCTAAAATGAAATATTAGACAAGATATCATTTATGGGCATTTATTTGAGCAGTTTATGATCCATGAATCAGGCAGCATTCAAATTACACCTGAAGGGGGTGAGGGGAGAACTGATATAGGGGCATCTTACAGAGAGGGGAGCAGATCTACACTGATTTACATGATGTGCTTTCCCATTCTGATAGGCTGTCTTTACTGGACTGAAACTGGTTCATTACCAGGTATTAGCTATCTGCAATTCTGTGGGTTGTATTCTGGTGGTTCCATTTTCTCAGAAAGCCTCTCAATTATTTTTGTCTTCTGGAAAATACATTCTTGGAAAGGGATCCCTCTCAGCAATGCCCAATGCAAGTGGCTATTTTATTTTACTTAATACACTGGAGGTACTGGTGGCACAGTGCCTACTGACCTCTTCCACTTGATCCATGCCCATGTCCCTGCACCTACGGCTCAATAGGCTGGCAGGCTCGCAGAGTTGTATGCTCACTTCCAGACCGTTTCTGCTGCGGCCTCACCATGGCCCCTCCATGAATCAGCTAAATGTCTCTTTCCCTTCACAAAGCGAGCTCAGAACCTTCCTCGATTCTACATGTCTGGTATATAGGTATTGTTTTAGGTCCTCCATGCCTCACTCCTAACATAGAACACAGACACCTGCAGTTTTTATTCTGTTTTGCTGGTCCTCCAAGCCCCACTGAACTTTCTGTGGAGCTCATTGAGAAAGAAGTATAATTAGTTTCTATATAGTGGCAGAGCCTCTCCTTGAGGTTGGCACATTGCACTTTGATATATATTTGATGATGCAGGGAGAGAGGGAGGGAAACCCGAGATTCATCCTCTCCTAAGTCTCTGTCCAGCAAATGCTCTTTCCCTACAGGGTGTTTTCTCAATACATGAGCAAAAACACACAGTAAAAGCAAGACATCAAAAATAATTAGAAAAGAAGAGGGCTCTGTGGTACTCTGGAGGCCAGTGATAGTTCCTCCCTACATCTCAAATACCTCACCCGAAGGAACAACACCAGAAGCACTGAAATTTCTGTTCACCATGTCCTCTCCCTGTGGTTCTCACCTCTTCTGTACCATGGACACCCATGGAGCCTACCCCTGAGAAGTTTCAATGTACCTGAGCAGGGCCCACCTAGGTGGTCTTTATTCCCCTCTAATGTGCAGATGGGTTTTAAACCAACTACATACTTGCAGGGTTTTATTTTATTTCAACTTTACATTAACTAAATCTATAAGTGATAATCAACTAATTGTATTTCATCTGGGTTTTGCAAAAGGTGTCATGTAAATTTAGGCATAAAAGTTTTGAATACACAATATTCAACAGTTGGTTGCAATGGTGGACTGAGCAACACAAGAACCTGTTCAATGAGGAAAATTTCAACACAACTATTAGTTTCATAATGGGAAATGTCAGGCACAGCCATGGCTGAAGAAGGAGCATAGTTGGATAAAAGAGCTGGGATGTATACATTAGGGTCATATTTCAGCTTCACTGCAAATAGCCAAGAGATTACAGGAAAGTAATTAGACATCTGTTCATCATCATCATCTTCCCCATTTGTAATCAATATCACAATATCAACAATAGGGCAGGTTAAGCATGAGTTTTAAAATTTAGTACTGTGTGTTGTATCCAGTAGGCACTAAATAAATAGTAGTTTCTTTGTATTAATATTGTCATTACTCTGTAGAAATGGGTTAATCTCAAATCACTTTATGCAATATATTTGGTAAGATGGGAAAGCTACCTGTAAAATTAAGTCTGTCAAGGGACAAATGGAAAAGAAAATCTCTTCCTCATAAAATTAGAGGAGGGAAAGAGTAGCTCCATGTTAGTTGGCCAAGAAAGAGTTCATAGTGATGCTGAAGCTTTTCTGGAATCTTTAGAGAGGATGGGAACCAGATTGGGGCTATGAGATGCAGGGCGAATTCCACCCATGGAAATGGTGTAGCAGAGACAGCTCATACAGGTTTGGGTGGATGAGGTCAGCATTGTGGCCCCTGCCAAAGCTGCTGAGGTTCTCACTGGAAGTAGCGCAATGAGTTTCCTTTGGGAACTCTGCTCAGGAAGCGGGTCTTTTCAGCAAAGGAAATGGGCCATTCTAGTTGTCCTGTCCACAATATTGACAGCCCTTGGGTCCCAGGACCACAAGAGGAGTCATTCAGGGTAGGGATACTAATGGCCCTGAACAATGTAGCAAATTGTCCTATGTGAGTGGAAAAGAAGAATGAGCACTCTTCTCTGGGGAGGATTCAAAATCCTCTAGAAATTTCCAAGGAAAACTTGAATCCTGAAAAGTCAAGAACCAGCAAGTTAGGGGGAAAGATGCAAGACCATGCACCCTGAAAACCAGTCTGAGTTAAGCAAGTGGAGCAACTAGCCAGAATCTTTTATAGCTTATTAGACAGAGAAAATAGCCACAGGGGAAGAAAATGTATTAAAGAATGAGCTGAAAGTAAACTTTTAGCAACAATCATCAAGTATAAATAAAAGTCTATATGTTAGTATGTGAAAAAACATTTAGAGCATGACAGGTAGATGACCAAATAATTTTTGTCCACACTAGGAAATTTTGAGAGTGAGAGGGGACATTACAAAGAAATACAATTAGATAACTTTTTGATATATTTATTTATTGACTGCAAATTATTTTTATTATATTGTACATGTAAGTAGTTGTGATTTGTTTATTCTCATGGTTGTATATTATAAGAATGTACCACAATTTACTTTATTTATCTGTTATATTTTAGATGGACACTGGAGTTTTTTCTAGTTGTCATCTTTTATGAATAATGTAGACTTAACAGTCTTATATGTGTTTCAGGTGCATTTTTCTTGGATATATACCTCAGGAGTGGAGTTTCTGGATTTGGGAGTATGGTTGTGTACAGATTCGCTAAATACTGTTGACTCATTTTTTAAGATGATTTTACCAGTTGACATTTTCACCAATAGTGTGTAAGGGTTCCAGTTGCTCTGCATTGTGGTTAACATTTGCTAGACTGTTCTTTTGATTTTAACTATTCTGGTGGGTGTGTAGTGCTATTTCATTGTTTCAGTTAGCAGCTGCTATGTAACAAATCACACCAAAACTTAGAGGCTTAAAATAACCATTTTACTACATGGGACAATTATATAGGTCAGCAGTTTTGGCTGGGGCTAACTGAGCAGTGCTGGTATTGCCAGGATTCAGTCATGTTACTGGGTGGTCCATGATGGCCACACTCACAGGTGTGGCATTAGGTGCTGGTCATTAGCTGGGGTTTCTTCTCCTTAGGTTCTTTCTTCAAGGATACTAACCTGGGCTCCTTTGCACGGTGGCAGCAATATTCCAAGGAGGTACACATCATTTCTTCAACATTCAACCAACCAAGGCAAGTCACAAGTCCATCCCAGATTCAAGTTCTTTTGGAATCTTATGTATAACTATGCTGTACTTATGGAAATAAATAGTGTCTTTATGGCAGGAGAGGAGGTAATGTTGCGGCTGTCACGATGAGAAACACAAAACGGCACTCAGAGGGAGTGGAGGAACCAGACTTTATTACACGCGTGGGCCCAGAGGAAAGTTCGATTTCCAAATTCTGGGTCCCCAGCCCCAGTTTTCTGAAGTTTTTATTGGGGTCTGCAGGCTCCCGTTCATTGGCTAACGAGTTGGCGGGTGGAATTTTCCATTACCTTAGGCAACTAAGCAAGCGTGATTACAGAAGCAGAACTGCAGGTTACAAAATCAAGTGGGCTCATTTGAGATAACTGGTGTAAGAATCTTGACTTTTTTATATTTGGAAACATCGAATAAAAATGGAAATAAAAAAAAAAAAAAAAAAATCAAGTGGGCAGGGTTACAGAGCCAGAAGTGCAGGTTCCAGTTCTAAGGTGGGAGATTCTTGTCAGGAAAAGGGGGAGGGGGAGGGCTGCAGTGACTTCTCCTTATCAGTAAAATCACATTGCAAAGGAGCATGCCTACAGAGATAAAATAAGACCATCTTTGCAAACAATCTACCACAATCATTGCAGTATTAATTTGCAATTCCCAGAAGATTAGTAGATTTTATAACATTTTCACAAATTCATTGTCCTTGAATATGTTTTATTCTTTTATTTCTGTTTTTTTGGTGATATGCTTATTCAAGTTTTCCTATTGAAGGTGTGTCATATATTGGGGGCAAATACCCTTTCTTAGATGTATGTATTGCCTTAGATGTATGTATGTGGCTTGCCTTTTCAATCTCTTAACACTGTTCTCTGATAAATGCAAATTCTCAATTTTAATGTGCTCATGTTTATCAACTTTTCCTTTAAAAACATCACATTTGTGCCCTGTTTAAGAAATCTTTGTCTACCAAAAAGACATGAAGCTATATTTTGTTTTATACTTTAAATGTTATTATTTTACTGTTTATATTTATATTAAAAAATCCACCTGGAATTGATTTTTGGGTAAACTTGGAAGTAGGAGTTTACAATGGCTTTGGCTATTCAAAGTCCTTATCTTTCCATATCAATTAGATGTCTGGCTTTTCCATTTCTGCAAAGAAAGAATTTGATTGGGATTACATCAAATATATAAATCACTTTGGGTAGAATTCACATCTTAACAATATTTAGTCTTCCAACCCATGAACATAGAATGTGCTTTCATTTATTTAGCTCTTCTTTGATTTCTTTTAGCAATGTTTTGAAGTTTCTGTGGATAAGTCCATTACATCCTTGTTTAGATTTATTCCTAGATATTTGATTCTTTTAGTTTCTAATGTTATACTACAAATTATATCTTTATATATACATTGTATATCACAAACCATAGATTTAGCATGACTTTTTAATGTGTTTGCATTTTGACACCTGTAGGAAGTAAGAAATGGAATTACATACCAAAAATACAATAGTACTGGCATTTGAAACTACCCATATGGTTACCTTTACTGGAGATCTTAATTGCTTCATGCCACTTTGAACCACGTCTAGTGTCCTTTCCTTTCAATCTGAAGAACTCCCTTTAGCATTGCTGGTAGGGTAGGTCTAGAGGTGAAGAACTCCTCAGCCTTTGTTTATCTAGAATGGTTTAATCTCTCCTTCATTTTTGAAAGAAAGTCTCACTGGATATAAAATTCATGTTTGGCAATTGCTCTTTTTTCAGCACTTAAAGTATTTCAACTCACTGCTTTTTTTTTTTGCCTCCATGATTTCTGATGAGAAATCAGCATGCAAAGTAATTGGGACTCCCTTATACATAACAAACATTTTTCTTTTGCAGCTTTCAGAACTCTCTCCTTTTCCTTTGCATTCAACAGTTTGACCAGTATGTGTCAAGGCAGAGTTCGCTTCAAGTTTATCCTGTTTAGTGTGTTCTGGGTTTCTTGGATGTGCATATTCATGTCTTTTCTAAGTTTGTGAAGTTTTCTGTAATTATTTCTTTGAATACACTTTTCCCCCCTTTCTCTCTATCTTCTCCTTTTGAAACTCTCATAATGCATTAATTGGTATGTTCGATGGCTTCCCTTATGTCTCTTAGGTGATCTTTGTTTTCTATAATTCTTTTTTTCTTTCTGCTCCTCAGCCTGACTCCTTTCAAGTATCTTTTCTTCAAGTTCACTGATTCTTTTTTCTGCCAGCTTCAATATGATGTTGAAACCCTCCTGGGAATTTTTCATTTCAGTTATTGTGGTCTTCAACTCCAGTAGTTCTATCTGGTTCTTTTCTAAAAATTTCCTTTATTGAGATTCTCATATTGTTCATTCATTTTTTTCTGATCTCCTTTAGCTCTTTCTCCATTTTTCCTTCTTCTCTTTGAGCATATTGATGCTCAAGTCTTTTTTCTTTGGTGTGTCCACAGTCTGTGTTCATTGATGTTTTATAGCTTTTTTATTCTCTTCCTTTGGATGGGCCGTTATTTCCTGTTTCTTTGTCTCAAATTCTTTCACTGTACACTTTACATTTCAATATTTAAAAATATAAACTCTTGGATTTATTGCATGAGAAGTCTGTTTCTTGAGTTTGCCTTCAGCTAGTGATATGACAGAAATATCTTTGAGTGTCAGGACCTAACAAAACCAAGCAAATCTAAGCAGAAAAAACACCTTTCACAGTCTTTTCAATTTGGTTTTACATAGGCTGATCCTCTACTTCAGAGTTTAGCCCTTCTATCAAGAAGGTCAGTCCAAGACAAATGCAAAGTTCAGGATCCTCCCTCCCTTTTCTGGGCCTCTGTCTTTTCTTGAGCTTGTGCTTATTAGTGGCCTTAGGAGTTCCCCTGTTTATAGGAATATAAATGTCCCCATCTATTCCCAGGAAACAGACCCTTTTCTCCTCCTAGGTGCTCCACCACATGTTAAAGCAGGTAAGCCTTTGTTCTAAATCACCAGACTCAATTTTTTCTTACCCTATTTTTGCTGTCTCATGGTGACTTTTCCTAGAGGACAAGTTCTGGGAGGGTGGAATGTGCCAGAGAGGAGTTTCCCAAGTCAATCTTCCCCAGTCGGAACAAGGTCAGGGATGCACAGATGGAGCAACAATTGGCTGTGCTTCCTTGACCCAGCACCTGCCCAGCAAATGAAGTCCATCAACTGTCCTCTGCAGCTCTGAGGAAGCATACTGTCTTTAAGTTTCCTCTGCCACCTTTGTCCCAGTTGGAACAATGGCCACCCTCAGAGCTGGGTCTCCAGCAATCTGAAATAGCTAACCAAAAGCAGTGATCAGTGATCAGAGCATACATCCCTGCATTCTGGAAAACTACTATTTATGTTCCACCCTGGCACTAGCACACTGCACCAGGGGCTGGGTTTGATGGGCAATAGTAGCTGCTGAATGGAAAATACAATTCACAGGTATTTTCTACAACTTACCAGCCTCTTACTCCCACTGTTCCCTGATGCTGCACAATGTTCTACTGGACTCTAAAGTTTCAAAATAGTTGATTCAGACAGTTTCTACCATTTAATAGTTGTTCTGATGGAGGAGATGATTCCTGGAGCTTTCTACCCTACCATCTTTTAATAATCTTACTTTATTCTTGGTATGAGTGATTTGTGTCCTCTCTCTTTTTATTTTCATCAATATTGTTAGACGTTTATCAATTTTATTGATATTTTTCAAGAACTAACTTCTTGTTTCATTGATTTTCTTTATTGGTTCCCTTTTTAAACTTCATTGATTTCTGCTCTGATCTTTATTATCTCTCTCTTTAATATTTGAGTATTTTAGTATTTTAATATACTGTTAATATAAATGTTATTGTTTATTAAATTTGACTTTCTTCTTGTTTGTTGCTATTATTTTGAAATACAATTGAACTTGTACCAGGAGCACTCTTAAATTCACATATTAATACTAATAGTTCTTTGATATCAATTTTTTTCAGTTTTCTTGGTTAATAATTATGTCACTTGCAAAGTAATGACAATTTCATTTATTCTTTTCCATTCATTGGATTTCACTTTATTTAATTGTATTGCCTTATTGAAATTGTATGATTTCCAGCCCCATATTGTATTATTGTTGGAAGTGGGAATACTGATATCATTCTCAGGAGGAATCATTGACTATAATATTTGTTATAGGTTTTGTATAGATACATTTCATCAGATTAAGGAAAATCCCTTCCTTTCTTACTGTGGAAAGTGTCTATTGTGAATAGGTATTGAATTATATCAAATGTCTTTTCTGCATCAAGATGACTATATGGTTTTATTCTTTCTTTTTCTATAATTGTGATGAAATACAATGTATGGACTTTGTATGTTACAACATCCTGCATTCCTGGAATAAATTCCACTAGATTGGGATATATTAGCCTTTATATACATCAATGAATTTGATTTGTATTTATGTTTATCTAAGGGATTGGTCTATCATTTTCCCTTCTTCTTTCTTCTCCATCTCCTTCTCATCCTCCTTCTTCTTTGCTAGTGTCCTTGCCAGAATTTTGTATCAATATAATGTTTTAACAAATGCATTTGCAGAAAGATCATTAACTTATATATATATAATATATATTAATATAAATATTCATAGGCTTGGTCTATCACCTTATTAGTTGTATTCTGTATTACTTATCTCTTTTATGCTCTCTTTCTTCTCTTTGTGTGCCTCCTTTAGATTAACCAAATAATTTTCATTATTTCTCTTTTTCTCTATTAACTTATTGTTTATTCATTTTTTCATTTGTGTTTCAGAATTCATTGTAGATTTTCTTGACTCACTATTGTCTAAAAAAAGTATTGATTTTACCTTTTTTCTGGTAATGCTAAAACCTCAAAACACATTTACCAACCCCAATTTTGTGAAGCCAATATTCTGTCAGTATCCATATACCCCAATTTTCTTCTACATATATACCCTCTCCTTTGCTCTTTAGTCTTTCCTGCAGTTCTCTATTTCCCTGAGAGGTCATTATAGACATGCCTAAAAATATTCAATTAGCCTTTTTTTTTTTTTTTTGCCATTGGGGGGCGTGGTACAAATCATCTGGTAAAAACGTTCTCTCAGTTTTGGGCATCATTTAACCAATTAAAAAGATTTTCTCGTAGCAGAACCAATCAATTTATAGTATCAGTTTACTTTTAGCATATGTGCAAGAAACACTGAAATGAAAAAATGGATTATTTTTCAATTGACCTAAATGAAAGGCAATGCTTCACTGAGTGATAAGTTAATGTTTTTTCTGCAAATGCATTTGTTAAAACATTATCTTTGGACACAGTTTTCTTAAAATAATTGTCAGCTTTTGAAATGGATAATGAGTTGTTGCATCTTGATCATACTTTTGTCTTCTGATTTTCATATGGTCATTAATAACTTTATGTCCCTGATGACTGTTACATGTTGTGCATGTTTATCAACTTTATTGAGAACCTAATTTTAGCACTTATTTTTTCATTAAACGTTTATTTTATTTATGAGACCATTGCTCCTGTCAGAGTTTATTACATTTTTAAATTATTACCAAACAATATAATCAATAAATAGATTTTCATATTGCAATCAATATTAAGTGTTTAGACCACTGTCAACATTCTCAATGGCAGGGTCTTCAGAATCTGATTTTTTAAATCATATTTCAGAGGCAATCAATGTATCATTTCACATGTTTCCCACAGATCCTACAGAAAGGCAACATAGAGCTTTTTTGAGTCTCTCAGGCTCCTGAATGCTGTGATACAGCTAGTCGGTGCACCCAAGAAACTGCCTGAATTAGCAGCTTTGAATACTTCTCCAACCACCACAGAGAATGCAAGAAATTAACTGATCCTGGATGCCAAATACATGTTTCTTTATCAGTATGACTGCTGTATGCTGTCCCCAAATAGAGAGGTATCAATTTTGGCCTGGAAAGTACAAGAAAAAAGAGATGAGGTTGTTTCTGGCAGGTTTAGTTTTGATCATGTTTTAAAGTAGAAACCTCTGTTTACTGCATATGTATTTTTCATATACCCTACTAAATGAAACCATGAAAGAAATAATAAAGTTTAGGCCTACTGATCTTGGATGCTCTGTTCTTTTCTTTTCTGGCTTTTATCCTCTTTTTGTTTCAGTTTGGGTATTTTTATTGGCCTATCTTCAAGTCCCTTGATTCTTTTCTCAGCTATGTCAAGTCAAATGAGCCCATTAAAGGTGTTTTTCATTTCTGTTACTATGCTTCTAATTTCTAGCATTTCTATTTAAATTTTGACATTTCCATCTGATGTTTTGCTTAAGTCTGGGTCTTAGGTAGGCACTGTGACCCTCAGCCTCACATTGTGCCCTTCACACGTGCTGCTGTCCCACCTCTACAGTTAAGACTGGGTCTAGCCTGTATTCCTGCCACTGATACATTATCAGATCTTCATCTCTTCCTCCCAACCCCGTTATCCTCCCTTAGGTGTTGTGAGTTTCCACCAGACTACAGTTTTGTTTTCCTTCCCCCTGAGATTTAAGGCTTTTCACCCACAGGGTGATGGGTTAGGGCATATATCACTGTACCTACTCTAATCCTTCCCCAACAGACCACAGGGGTCTCCTCATTATTCCCTGTGAGAGCCTGGTAGAATTCCTGGAAGAGATGAAAATTCCAAATGTCACTAATATTATTAAATATCTCATATTATCTAGGTGATACCCTTACAAATTAAACAGAAATTATAGAATAGGCAAAAAAAGAGAGAAAACATGTACTTTGCTTTAATACTATCTAAAATACCAAAAGAATGAACTATAAAATAATGTTACTGCTAAAGAGTTAAATGCATTGACTGAGTAAAAAATAAAACATCCAATCTATTCCTATATACCAACAATAATCAGATAGAGTTTTAGGTAGAAATTAAAAAGTACTGTGAAATCATTTCAAACATAATTATGAAGAACCAGAGATTGGGTCAAGATGGCAGACTGGATTCCAAAGCCTACATCCTTTATGTTATGAAATCCCAAGAAACTTTGTGAAAAGATGTCTTTTTCAAAAGCATAAGTCCATAATATGGCAGCATGTCTTCAGAAATTTCCAAAAGATTGAACACATAGGATAAGACCTAAGTAGGGAGAAAATCCGCAAAGAATGAACCTAAGAAGAATAAAATTAGCAGAGTCCAAAATTCCTAAAAGACCACTGCATGTACAGGGTACCATCAGGGAATGTTAGAGTAGGGTTATTAATTAGGAAACTGGGGTCTAAGGAGCTTTGCTATTTGCCTTTTCCTGCTTTCCTACTTGTGCTAAATAGCAAACATCTGTGGTATCGGCTCAAACACAGAGCCATAAGTGCTAATGCAGAGGGCAAAGAAAAGGAGCAGTAACCTTAGGAGCTAAAGACCACAGGATGGATGGGAACTCCCTTCACACATACACACATAGCTACTCTTACACCCCTGCAAACAGTATGTCTTGTCCTTCACCAATAGCCACTGCAGATCTATTACATAATCATAATAGATAACAAACAGAAATTTTCAAACACAAAGATGAGAAGGAAACCAATAATCACACACCTGGGATGCCAAGAGAGGGGCATCAATCTCAAAAGGCAATCATCCAAAGAAGAAAAACAATTGAATAGGAGCTATTATATAAGTACTATTAATACTTTCTAAAAGCTGTTAAAATAACTATAAAATAATCAACTAGAGATCTTAGAAAATAAAACTTTGATTGTCGAATTTAAGCAGAGATTAGGAATAAACTTAACCAAGGGCACAAAAGAAACTACATTTGGAAAACTACAAAACATTGTTAAAAACTACATTCTGAACTATATTCAGAAAACTACAAAACATTGCTAAAAGAAACCAAAGAAGACCTAAATAAATGGAAGGACATTCATGTTCATGGATTGGAAGACTAAATATCAATAAGATGTCAATTAAACCCAAACTGATTTATAGATTCAATGAAATACCAATAAAAATCCCAACAGCCTTTTTTTCATAAATGGAAAATTCAATTACCAAATTTATCTGGAAGGGTATGGGGCCTGAAATAGCCAGAAAATGTCTTTAAAAAGAAGATTGAAGTTGGAGGACTCTCACTCCCTGATTTTAAAGCATATTACTTAACTACACTGGTAAAAACAGCATGGAACTGGCATAAAGACAGACATATTGACTAATGGAATTGAACTGAGAATTTGGAAATAGACCCTCATATCTACAATCAAGTCATTTTTGACAAGGTTGTCAAATCCACCTAGCTGTGTCAGAACAGTCTGGTCAATGAATGGTGCTGGGAAGAGTGGATATCTATAGTCAAAAGAAAGAAAGAGGACCCCTAGCTCATACCTTTTGCAAAAATTAACTCAAAATGGATCAAGAGTCTCAATATAAAAGCTAGTACCATGAAACTGAAGAAAATGTAGGGAAATACCTTCAAGAGCTTGTGGTAGGTAATGGCTTCTTAAACCTTACACCCAAAGTACAAGCAATGAAAGATAAAACATAAATGGGATCTTCTAAAAATTAAACACTTTTGAGCGTCAAGTGACTTTATTAAGAAGGTGAAAGGGCAGCCTACTCAATGGGAGAAAGTTTTCAGAACTACATATCTAATAAGCATTTGATCTTCGTGTTATATAAAGAAAGCATGAAATTCAATGATAAAAAGGTAACAACCTAATTAAAAAATGGACAAAAGACATGAACAGACATTTTTCCAAAGAAGAAATTCAAATGGTCAAAAAGCATATGCAAAGATGTTCAACATCACTAGCTATCAGGGAGATACAGATCAAAACTACAATGAGATATCATTTCATGCCTTATAGAATGGCCTTTTAAAAAAAACAAAAACAGAAAACTACAAGTGCTGGAAAGAATGTGCAGAAATTGGAACACTCCACTGTTGATGGGAGTATAAAATGGTGCAGCCTTTGTGGAGGGCAGTTTAGCAGTTCCTCCAGAAGCTAAATATAGAACTGTCACATGCTCTGGCAATCCCACTACTAGGAATATATTCAGAAGAAGTGAAAGCAAGAACGTGGACAGACATATGCACACTGATGTTTGCAGTGCCATTATTCACAATTTGCTAAAAGATGGAAACAACCCAAGTACCCATCAATCAATGAATGGATATATAAACTGTGGTATATACATACAATGGAATTCTATCTGGCTGTAAGAAGAAATGAAATCAGGGTGCATATGACAACATGGATTAACCTTCAGGACATTATATTGAGTGAAATAAGCCAGACACAAAAGGACAAATATTGTATGGTCTCAATAATATAAACTAAATATGAAGACTAAACACGTAGAGTTAACACCTAGAGTATAGGCTACTAGGAGATAGAATGTGAGTTGAAAAAGGGGAGCTGATGCTGAATGTATGTAGAATGTTTAGTAAGGTGAATTGTAAATGTGGGGAAATTGATAGAGTTGATGGTAACATTATAGTGTGTATAATGGGATAATATACGGCAGTTAATGCCAATTGAAAGAAAGCTAGAGAATAATCTAGGGACTGTATAACAGCGATTTCAGTAGATGATTATTGTGTTTAATAGTACAAACAAAAGAATGTTTCTCTACTACAAAGTGTTAAGAATATGGAGATACATGGAAAATACAACTATTGTTATGTACAGACTATAGTTAGCAGTAATATTATAATATTTTTAAAGCAATGGCAAAGAAGGTACTATATCAATACTAAGGATCAATAATGGGGGTGTATAGGGGGTATAGGATTTTTCCTTTTGGAATAATGAAAATGTTCTTAAATAGACTAAACTGATGGCAGCAAGTCTCTGTGATGAAACTGAAAGCCACTAAGGGTCCACTTTGGCAGGGGACCATATAATATGGTGAAACTGTGTTGAATGATGGGCTGTGGTGTAACAGTATAAATATGAGGACATTCTCTTATGAACTGTAACAAATATACAGTACTAATATATGGTATTAATATTGGATGGTTTGTGAGAATAATACATCAAATATAAGCTATGGAATATAGATAGCAGTAATATTATGATGATGTTCTTTCATCAGTTGTAACAAATGTATCACAACAATGTAAGGTGATGGTGGTGGGACTATGTATGGGAATCCTTTACGGTCTGCATAATTGTTTTGTAAACTCATAACTTCTCAAATAAAAAAGAAAATAAATAAAATAAACAGAATATGGGCTGTCTAGCAGAGTGGATCTTCACAAAGGACAACTTAGTAAGCTGGATAATTGAGCAAAACACTTATCCAAGAGGTAAAACAAAGAGAAGGAGGATATGTGAGGGCCAAATAAAGGCACCCAAGGATTCAGAAAGTATATCACTGAAAGCCTCTTTCAGAATAAATTGATGATGTACTCCCAAAATTTACTGCTGAATCCAAGGAAGAGGAATATATGGGATTGAAGAAATATGATGTGAAGAGAGAAACAGCAAAGCGTAGAGTCTAGAATATTGTTGATAAATGATATAAACTACAAATATTTATTTATCTGGAAAATTCAAATAAAATCTTTCAATACGTGAGGTCAAATAAGGATGGCAGGCTAGGAAGAAAGAAATGAGGACATGCTAAAATTCTTATTTTGTTCATTGTAAAAAATATAGCTACTATTTAATATTAGAGATAGAGAAAAATAAATATGACTACGTGAATTAAAAATTGAAGAATAGAGTGATATCAGAAAAAAATGTGAAGTAAGGTAGTTCAAAGGGTCTGTTCCTCTATAAAAAATAAAAAATAAAAAATAAAAAGAAAACCAGTTAGAAAAAAACAGTCAACCATAGACCACAGTTCACACTGTAGACCACACTCTCTCCCACTCAGTTCTGAGTGGTGTGTGCTGATTTAAAATGGCCTACATCCGTTGCCACAACAGTACTCAGGACAACCTCCAACTCCCAAAGAAGCCCCTGTATTTCAACTGCTCATCCCCTCCCTACCCCAAAAGTGTCAAGTGGCCACTGGCTCCACCTCATTGTTATAATTTCTTGCATTGCTAGAATCATCATATGTGAACAAGAGAATACCATCAAGTCCACTCTAGTCCATAGTTCTTCCCCCAATCCTGAAGGGACTGGGATGGTGATGTCCACTCCTTCGTTGGTGGCAAGGCTCCAGGATGTATAAGTTCATTGAGGGTGGTGGGCCACACTGTGGGAGATGTTTGTGTGGGATGTGGTGGGAGGTGTGGGAGGTGGGGAACATGGGAATCCAGTGGGTTCCGTGTAATATTTTGGGTAATCTAAGCACCTCTTAAAATATATGTACATATATATATAAATAACATTTTTGTAAGCAAATACACATATATGCATATACATTTATATATCATTTTGCAAATGTTTGTATGTATTGTGAGAATTTTGATTTTTACCCATAATAAAAAAAAAAAAGAAAAGACTAATAAATCCTCAAAAACAAAACAAAACAAAACAAAACAAAACAGTCAAGTCAAACAGTTAAAATCAACTTTGTCAGAACTCTTGAAAAAAGTCAAATTTTTGCATCAACTAATCAAACTCTGAAGCAAGAAAAAGGCAACTTAAAAATGGTAGGAATGTTTTGCAGCATTTTAAATTGCCCTTTCTCTACCCTCTTCCCCAGGTTGGTAGCAGTCTTGAAGATGGCATCCCACATTGCCAGTGTGGAACTATATTCCTTCTTTCCAGAGAAAGCAGAGCACAACTTATCCTCAAATATTGCATTTGTCTGTTCTAATGTGGCTGGGGGATGCCGAAAGACTGACACAGGAACTTATCTTTGTTTCAACTACCTTGGAACTCAGTCATGGCAGAAAGCAGTAGACATTTCTTCAAAACATTGTATGGCAAATGAACATCTTTTCATTGTTGCTGGCAAAAGATTACAATTGAGGCATAAATTAAAGTGTTGGAAACCAGGGAGGAAAAGTTGGGGAGAATTTCTTCAGAAATTAAGGGATTCAACAGCACTCAGGTATACTGGGGAATTTGGAAAGTCATGCAAATACCCAAGGGCAGGACATATGCTCAGTAAAGACCTAAGACTATAAATATTTGCCTATGGCTGATCACTAGGCTTAAGGCAAGCAGAAAGTTTAAGCTAAGGAAGAGATTTAAATGCTTTGTATAAGTATTAGAGTGACTAGCACACAGTCAATATTTAAAGAATGGGGGAAGTTTTATTTCTCTTTTTTTTTTTTTTAATTTTCTTCTTTCTATATCTGTCTCTCTCATTTGCTCTCCTCCTAGAATTCAAGGAAATCCCAATCAAAACCTTAGCTGAACATAATCTAAAGGAACAGAAACTTCAGAGAACACACAGGGAAAATAATACATACATACTTTACAAATGGTTATTCAGAAAAATCACTAAATAAACAGCTTTAACTAGAACAAAAAGCCCTGAGTAAGGGGAAGAATCAAATTTCCAGAGATATCACATTATAATATATTCAAAATGCCTATTGTTGGGCAAAAAATTGTGAAGCATGTAAAGAAACAAGAAGGTATGGCTTATTCACAAAAGTAATTATCATAAACTGTCCCTGAGTAAGAACAAACATTGGATATACTAGACAAAAACTATAATTAACTCTCTGAAGCATGCTCAAAGTGGTAAAGGAAACCGTAGACAAAAGATAATGAAATCCAGTAAAACTATGCATGAACAGATAGAGAATATCAGTGAAGTGATAGAAATTATAAAAAGTAACAAAACAAAATTTCTGGAACTGAAAAGTAAAAGAACTGAAATGAAAAATTCACTAGAGGGTTTCAATATGAGATTTTATCAGGCAGAAGAAAGAACTAGCAATTTGAAGATATATCAATTGAAATTACCCTGGCTGAGGACCAGAAGGAAAAAGGAATATAGAAAAATGAACAGAGTCTTAGACACTTGTGGTATATCAACATACTCATAATGGAAAACCCAAAATAACAGGACAGAGAGAAAGGAAGGGAAGGAATGTTTGAAGAATAATGGCTTAAAATGTTCCAAATTTGATTTTAAAAAAAGACATGGATTTACATATTCAAGAAGCTAATTGAGCTCCAAGCAGGATAAACATATAGAGATCCACACAGAGACAAATTTCAATTAAATTTGTCAAAAGCCAAGGATAAATAGAACCTTGAAAGCAGCAAGAGAGAGTGACTCATCATATACAATAATGCTCAATAAGACTAAAAGCACATTTTTCATCAGAACTGTGAAGGCCAGAAGACAGTGAAATGATATATTAAAGAGCTAAAAGAAAATAAATGCTGTCAACCAAAAATTCTATATCTGGCAAAAATAAAGAATAATATATTCCAAGACAAACAAAAGCTGACAGAGTTCATTGCTAGTAGACTTGCTATACAAAAAATGCTTCAAGGAATCCTTCAGGCTGAAATGAAAGGACACTGGACAGTAACTGGAAGCTATATGATGAAATAAAGAATTCTGGAAAATGTAACTACATAGGTAAATTTAAAAGCTGGTCTTATCATACCTTTGTTTTGTCTTAATTTTATTTTCAATATGGTTTAAAAGATAAATGCACAAGCAATAATTGCCCAAATTGGAAAGGAAGAAGTAAAACTGTATTAGCACATGGCATGATCTTAACACATAGAAAATTCCACAAATTCACAAAAAATTCTACTTGAGCATATAAATTAATTCAGCAAAGTTGCAGAGCACAAGATCAACACGCAAAAACTCACTTGTGTTTCTATATACCAGAAAAGAACAATCCAAAAATGAAAATTTAAAAAAGCAATTTACAATAGCATTCAAACGATTCAAAATTAAATAGATATAAATGTAAACAAGGAGATGAAAAATTTAGATACTAAAAAATACAAAATATTGCTGAAAGAAATTAAAGAAGACCTAAATAAATTGACACCCTGTGTTCATGGATTGAGTAGCTTGATATTGTTAAGATGGCAATACTAACCAAAGTGATCTACATAGTCAATGCAATACATATCAACTATTCTAATGGCCTTGTAAGGGAATCGTAAGGGGCCCTGAATAGCCAAAAGATATTGAAAAAGAAGAACAAAGTTGCAGAACTTAAGCTTCCCTGTTTCAAAATGTGTTACAGTGCTTCAGTATTCAAATCAATGTGGTGCTGGCATAAGGATAGACACACAGACCAGTAGAATAGAATTGAGAACCCAGAAATAAAACTACAAACTATGGCTGATTGGTTTTTGGCAAGGATGCCAAGACCTTTCAATGATGAAAAAAATTGTCTCTTCAAAAAAGATTCTGGCCACTTTAGGGAGGGCAGACAATCTCAAGAATTCAGCATCCTGTCAGTGGGCCTTACTTTGGAATATATGCTCCCCAATGTAACAGAGTTAGACTCATTAATAATTGCCCTACACATGGATCTTCTACCCCTTTTATTTGAACCTATAATTTGCCCTATACTTGTTAAATATATGTCCCAGAGACTTAAATCTTCATTCTGTTCATATGCTGGTTGAGCTCTGAATCTCAGCAGAGTTGCAACATCTACTCTCTAGTTCATCAGAATCACCTAGGACAACTAACAAAAAGATGATGGAAAATGCCCATTCCAAAAAAACAAAAACAAAATAAAAATAGAGATTATCTACAACTGCAAGCAAGACAGTTCCATCCATCTGCCCTATGGGATCAAGCCCCCTCTCAATTCAGAAACAGAGTGGGCATCACCATCCCAAACTCTTCAAGATTTAGAAATGAACAAACATAAGGGACAAATGCAAGTATGGACTAAAGTAGACTTATTATTATTCTAGCAATGGAATAACTTGTATCACTGATATAAAGGCAGTAGTCACCAGAGGTTCTGAGGGGAAAGAGAGGGAAGAATAGGTGTAACATGGGGGCATTTTGGGGACATTTTAATTGTCCTCCATGACATTGCAATGACAGATACAGGCCATTATAGATTTGGTCTAAACCTATAAAATTGTGTGGGACAAAGTGTAAACTCTAATGTAAACTATAGTCTTTGATTATTAACAATGCTTCAATATGTGTTCATCAGTTGTAACGAGTATATCACACTAATGAAAGATGTTGTTAAAGCGGTAAAGTATGAGGGGGTGGGGAAGGTGGGCTATATGGGAATCCCATATATTTTTGATATAACATTTATGTAATCTAAAGCTTCTTTTAAAAAAATAAAACTAAAAAAAAAAGAAAACAAATCTGAGACAAATGGGTTTACACATACAAAAGAATGAAGTTGGATCCCTATGTCACACCATATACAATACCTAAATCCAAATGGATCAAAGACCTAACTGTTGCAGCTAAAAGTATAAAACTCTTTGAAGGACACATATAAGTAAATCTTCTTGACCTGGGATTTAGCAGTGGATTTTTAGTCATGACCCTTAAAGAACAAAAAATGAAGAAAAAATATAGATGAATTAGACTTTATCAAAATTTAAAACTTTTGTGCTTTAAAGGAAAAGAGTAAAAAGACAACCTATAGAATGAGAGAAAATAGCTACAAATTGTTCATCTGATAAGCATCTAATATCCAGAATATATAAAGAACTCTTAAAATTCAATAAAAAAAATAGTAAAACCCAACTAAAAATGGGCAAAAGACTTGAATACATATTTCTCAAAAGAAGATATACAAATGGACAACAAGCACATGAAAAGATGATCAACATTATTCGACATCAGGAAATGCAAATTAAAACCACAATGAGATGCCACCTCACAACCACTAAGATGCTCTAATCAAAAACACAGTTAATAAATGTTGGCAAGGATGCAGAGAAATTGGAACACTCATACAACTCTATTGTGGTTATAAAATGGTTCAGATGTTAAGCAACATGGTTTTTAAGCTTCTCAAATAGTTAAACATAGAATTACAACATGACCCAGCAATTCCACTCCTAGGTATGTACTCTAAAGAACTGAAAAACAGGAATCAAATGAATACAAAACAACATTATCCACAATAGGCCCAAAGTGGAAATAATCCAAATTTCTATTAATTGATAAATGGATAAACAAATTGTGTTATATACGTAAAATGGGGTATGAGTTGACCATAATGAAGCACAACCAGAAATAAATTACTTATACATGCAAAGATAAGGATGAACCTAGAAATCATGATGATAAATGAAAGAAATCAGACACAAAAGGTGACACATTATATGATTCCATTTATAAGAAATATTCAGAATAGGTAAATCCATAAAGACAGAAAGTAGATTGTCAAGTGGCCACTGGCTCCACCTCATTGTTATAATTTCTTGCATTGCTAGAATCACCATATGTGAACAAGAGAATACCATCAAGTCCACTCTAGTCCATAGTTCTTCCCCCAATCCAGAGGGGACTGGGATGGTGATGTCCACTCCAACTCCAAGTGAGAGAGGGGATGAGCAGTTGAAATACAGGGGCTTCTTTGGGAGTTGGAGGTTGTCCTGAGTACTGTTGTGGCAGCGGATATAGGCCATTTTAAATCAGCACACACCACTCAGAACTGAGTGGGAGAGAGTGTGGTCTACAGCGTGAACTGTGGTCTATGGTTGGTGGCAAGGCTCCAGGATGTGTAAGTTCATTGAGGGTGGTGGGCCACACTGTGGGAGATGTTTGTGTAGGATGTGGTGGGAGGTGTGGGAGGTGGGAAACATGGGAATCCCAGTGGGTTCTGTGTAATATTTTGGGTAATCTAAGCACCTCTTAAAATATATGTATATATATATATATATAAATAACATTTTTGTAAGCAAATACACATATATGCATATATATTTATATATCATTTTGCAAATGTTTGTATGTATTGTGAGAATTTTGATTTTTACCCATAATAAAAAAAAAAAAAAAAAAAAAGAAAGTAGATTGTTGGTTCCCTGCTGTGGAGGGAAGGGAGGAATGGGGATCAATTGCTGAATAGGTATGGGGTTTCCTTTCAGGGAATGCAAATGTTTTGGAACTAGATAGAGGTGGTAGTTGTACAACAATTTGAATGCCACTGAATTGCTCATTTTTAAATGGTTAATTTTATGTTATTTTAAATTCACCTCAATAAAATATATATTTAAAATGTTGAAAGATAACTAGAACAATACCTAGGATACTTTAAAGCTGCCAATCCCACAAAAGTTAGTGAAGGGTAAAGAGAAAGGGAATATGACATGTGAAAACATAATATCATATTTAATAAAAAGAAACAAAATAACAATAATAAATTCAGTGCTGTCAATAATCATAATTAAAGTGATTGGATACTTTTACCCCATTTAAAGACTGAAATCTTCAGGTTTGGTAAGAAATGTAACAGAAAAAGATGTCTCTCCATGTACAACAGGTGGGTTCAAGGATTATAGAAGATGGATTACACTGGTGGGAAAGAGAAACATACATTTATCTGTATCTATATAAATATAAACACACACAAAGTGCAAAGGGAGTGGGGCAAAGAATTTAACCTTTTCATTTTCTATTTTCTAATTTTGGCAATACCTATTGTATTAGTCTGCCAAAGGGGTACCAGTGCAAGTTATCAGAAATCTGTTGGCTTTTCTAAAGGGTTTTATTTGGGGTAAAAGCTCACAGTAACAAGGCCATAAAGAGTCCAACTCAAGGTTGCTTTCTCACCAAAGTCAGTTGCCATGTGTTGAAAGCAAGATGGTCGCTGATCTCTTGTCTCTCCTTTCCCTTCAGGCTTCCAGTCCTCTCTCTCTCTCCTGGTTAGGGCTCATCTCTCAGGGCTCCCTATATCAATCTCAGCTGTCTTCCCAAGGTCAGCTGTAGGCTATCAGGCAAATGGGTCATCTCTCCCTGGGGCCCAGGATGAAAAATGACAGAGCTCTCTCTCTTCCCCAGTGTCTACATGAGTGAGTGTCCATTTATATGGGCCCACCAACGGGGTGGGGAGTCAACCTGAGTCACGCCTTACTGACATGGTTGAATCAAAACTCTAATCTTAATAGGTAATTTAATCAAAGACATGTCAGCTGAATCTGATGCAATCAAGGGTATCATACCCAGAGGAATAGATTAGTTTACACACAAAATCTTTCTCTATTTGGGATTCATAAATAGTATCATTCTCTTTTATGGGGTGCATAAATAATCTCAAACTGGCACACATTTCTATTGCTTTTATAATAAAAATAAAATAAAAGCTACTTTAATCTCAAAAATTAAAATAAAACTTCCAACGATAAGGGAGATTTGTTTAAAAAGAGAGATTTCATCAACTATTTGTAGGAAGATATTAAATTCTCACCTGTCTTGATATACCAACATGAATTTCTAATGCATTAAAATTTTACTATGAAAAATGAAACTGTTCAAAACCAGAAAACAATAAAAGCAAATTTCTATGTTCCAAGTATAAAAATCATAAGGAAATACCACCAATCCAAGCATTTGTGGATTCGATCTCCTTATTGCATGCTTCCTGATAACATGGGTAGGGCAAACCTTGTGCTTTCCAGGGAGATGTTCATGCTGGGTTCGTGAGATACCCAGCCCCATCTCCTTAGTGAAGACACTAGCATTCTCAACTTTTATACTAGCAGTTACTGGGCTTCTCACAGATTTCATTCTTCCCAGGAGCCAGGGGCCCCGCGTCAGTGAACACGATCTTTGATTGCAACATTCTGAAAACCCTCATAAAAGGCACCAACAAATGAATATAGATGGGGTCCGAGGTGACAGATAGCCTGCAATAAACTCAAAATCCAATTACTGTCAACTTCTTCTAGGATAGATAGGTACAGGGGAGAAAGATGGAGAACAGGATTGATGATGTGCAACATCAGTGGGAGCTTTACAAAATGTGTCCTCTTTCAGTGGATTTCAGTTTCTGGATGGGAAGTTAAAAGCATGCTAGTCATTGTTCAATTATATTCAACATTATTCTCTGCATGCCTCTGCATGCCAGTTGCAATATCAGGTGTTAAGGATACCTGTCCTGCCATGCTCAGGAGTCCACCTCTCAACTTGATGGACACACACATAAGCAAACATGCTTTAGATGTTGTAGCAATTTCTCAGAAAAACAAATATTTAATGCTGAATCAGTTTAAATTGGTGTTTGGTGGGCTAGTTACAGACTCCAGTGGTTTTATTAAATTTTGACTTTCTTCAGAAACATAATGATGTTCAGGTTTGGCTGTCCAGGGCTGTGCTGGACCATAGTCCTAGATTCTGACTCTCTTTCGGTGCCACCATCTTGGTGTGACTTCTTTCCTCAAAGCCACAAGATGGCTGCTGGAGCTCAGACCTTACATCTGAGTACTAGAGAGAAGGGAGTGGAAAAGCAATGGGAAAAAGGAACACCCCTCCCAGAAGCCCACCTAATGATTTCCACTTACATCTCATCAGCCATTCTTATTGCGATGGAGTGTAGGAAATGTAGTCTTGAAAAGCTGACCTCATTTACACTGAATAAATCAGAAATGTGTTACCAAGTGTATTGGTCAGTATTCATTACAGAAGCAGAATCACTGTGAGGGATACAGAAGAAGTAGTTTATGAGTGGGAATAGACCATTTACAATTGTAGGAGGTGGTTACAAAGTATCTGTAAGGTCCAGGGCTAAGGGTTGGCCTGAGGTCATCCTAAGCCAGCCTGTTCATCAGTCAGGAAGGAAAGCTGAGAGTGAGGTGGGGGATTGCAGGATGAACCAGAGCCTGCAAGGATGACTGATGCACACCAGAACAAACTGCAAACCTGTGAAGATAATGTGGAATCCACATCTGTCTTTCACCCCCTCCAACCTTCATGATATGGGTTCCTTGTGGGAAGAGCTGGTGCCCTTTGCCAAGAAGGGGCACACACTGCCTGGATTTGGAGCAGCTCAAGAGACAATTTGGTGGAACTGCATGAGTGTGTGTCTAACTGAGCACTGCCCCATGCCAGTGAGGTGAGCCAACCAATCGGAAGAAGGCACAGAACCTGCTACAAGTACCTGTGCCCTCTGCAGACCTCATAAGCAATGGTGGCTGCTTCACTCCTGCCTTCCAGGTCATGCACAAAATCTTTTTTATTTCTGACCAATCATAAACCAAATTTATAAAAGAAAGGCATTTGGGAAAAGGTAGTTCCAATTCAGCTAAGTTGACATAGTTCAAAACTATCCACTCACGGTATTGGGGATCACGTTTATCTGGCAGGCAAGGAGCTGTGTTTGTCACAGAAGCTCCAGGGAAGGAAGCTAATGAGGCAGGGCTGGGCTGGGAAGGATAGTGTGATTTCTGAATGCATGGTGAGCTTCTTTCAGGGAAATAATACTATGTGCCAAAGAGGAAAGAAGCAACACTCTGTGTCTGGGATTATATAGGTATTTCTGTATTGCTGGAGCATAAAATAGGAGGGTGTTTGGAGGACAGAGAAGAGGGGAGCCTGGGGACCTTGGGGCTATCTTCACCTTCCTTTTATTTCCATTTATAATATTACGGAGAACATCGTAATTCCACTGCCCCCAGGTCCAAAGGGACCTTGCCTCCTTATTTAGCATGTGGGGCTGCAGGATAAGCTAGGATTGGGTTCAGCTATAACTAATAGATTCAAATGGCCAGAGCTTAAACAAAGCTTTGTCTCACGTAACAAAACGTCTGGGAGAAGTTCAAGGCAGGTGGGATATCTAAGCACAGACTTTGGGCTTCTTCAGTGTTTGTGTTCTGCTACGTCTTCTGAGCATCTTCGATTGGGGTCCCTGGAAACAGACTCTGAGATGGAGGCTTTCCAGGAGAGAGATCTCCAGAAAAATGCCCATAAGGACATGAGGAAAGCAGGACTGGACAGAGTGGGTGGTGAAGTTATAATTGAGGCCTCAGCTCATCTTATAGGGTGATCTGGAGCTGGGACACTGCTCAGGGTTGTCCCAAACAGAAGTAAGGGGACTGGGCTTCAGTGTCCCTATACCAGCAATTCATTGCCATTGCTATCCCCCTGGAAGTGGTAACCTTGGTACAATGACTCCCTTAGGCCAAGGACAACTCCCAATGAGTGATGCACTTGTGAATCCTGAAATAATATTCTCAGCACTGTCGACAGGTGTGTGGGCCCTGAAGAGGGGTTCTAAGTGAACCCCTCCAGGCTCTATTACAGTTGGCAATTTTTCATGCCTGTCACCTCATGGTGACAATATGGCTTCTGTATTCATCCTTCCAAGGGGCAAATGAGCAGAGGGATTATTTTACCCAGCAATACCTTCCCTTTTCATTCAAGAAGGTAGGTCCTCCTAAAGGATTTCTACCAACATTTCATCTGCTGTAAATTTGACTTTTTAAACCGTGCTGTGAGAGAAGTTGAGGTTTAAAGCTAAGGATATTGCAAAGGATGGCACAAAGCTACTAAGTTCCCTTAGTCAAAAAGGGGAGAATCAGCATTTGGAAGGCTGCTGAGAGTTCTGACTCACCGCATATGGTACATACAAAAGGAGGTAAGCAGCCCTGGTTCCCACCCACCTTAAATTGATTGGAAAAGATTCAGGGAAAAGAAAACTATCCTAAATTGCTAGTGAGAAGGAACATTGGAGCACAGTCTTGGAGAGTAATCTGTCTCTATTTGTTGAAATTTAAAACATGTGTACCCTTTAGGCCAGACTTCTTCATCCAGGAAGCAATTCTAGAGAAACCCTAGTGCATATATATATATATGTATACAGATTTCACTTCAAAATGGTTTATAACAGCAAAAACATATCTAAACAACCTACATTTCAAAAGTAGGAAAACCGATGGAAAAAATGCAAAATGTAGTAAATCCATGCAGGCCATTCTTTCATGCCACAGACATTTCTTATGCTTCTATTAAATACTGGGCCACTGTCACCTCCTTTCCAGAGACTGAAGCAATTGGTCAAGGTCTTTCCTTGAAGGCCTTGGTTGGTCCTGTGAATTCTTTCTGGGTCTTCTTTTGCTCACTACTTTTTCTATTGGCTCCTTCCTTAGAGTTGCAGCAAATTTATGATTTGATTAAATGCCACAATTGATTGACTGTCCCATTTAAATGGAAGCATTGTTGATATGATACAGCTTAGAGGGCAAACAAAGTACGGTGTTGCTCTTTAAACAGGGTTTGCTGATTACAGCAGGCCACCGTCCTAGAACTCAGGAGAATGATTTGGGTCAGAAAGGGCACTTTTACAACTAATTACCATTAAGTATTATTAAATGCTTTAATTGAAGCAGATTATTAGGCTAAGGGTAATGACTTCCACATACTGACAGGTCATGTACATCTGGACATAAAACAAATAGAAGTGACAGCATAATGTATTATTTTGTCTCGATACATATTATACATTTTCTGAATGAACTATAAGTGTTCTCATTTATGATTTGTGGTATTTTAAAATTCAATTCACCCATGCTGAGATTTTATTAAATATAGGATAGGAAACATCTCCTGCAGGTAGAAATGAGCTGCACTACAAGGTGACCTTCTACTAGAGACTCTATAGCATCTATGAGAATCACCTCAAACCCTTCAAACGAACAAACAAACAAAAGCCTCTCATTTATTTCTAACAGAACCAGCCTGAGAAAATGGGAGAAAGCCTAGATAAAAGCTTCTGAATCTGCTGAGGAACATGCCTTTTTCCCTGAAGAGAGAGGCTGAAGCCTCATTCGAAGTCCTTTTTAAAAAAAATTTGCTAAAACAAGAGCAACACTGATTATTACTGCTCTTAACCCACACCATTCATCTTTATCTTGCCCAACCTGCTCTGGAAGAGACAGCTTCCCCCCTGCTCTCTGGGGGAACCTAAGTCAGTGCCCAGGAGATCCCTCTCTCAACCTCTATCTGGATGCATCACTCAAGGGCACAGAGAGCCACAGGTGAGGACCAGGTCACCTGTTGTACAGACTCGAGGGGGAGGGATGCTGAAGTCAAGGCTCCAGGATTTCAATGGACCTTCTTCAAGCTTCCTCAAGGTTTAGTACAGCACCACTCACCCCACCCCCACTCTACTGCCACTCCCAAGATTCTCCTGCCCCTGGGGCACTCACCACCTTGTAGCTCCAGGATAAGCGGTTGGCTCCTGTCAGCCTCTGATGAAGACCTGGAGGTGTCACAGCCATTCTGGCTGTCTCACCTACCACTACAACTCCCAACCCCTGCCCCAGCTCTCCAGATATAAAAGAGCCATGGAGCACTCCCAGTCCATCCTTAGGACATCTGCCATCCTCACTCCTGCCCTGCTCCTGCGCACGCATGTTCTATCGCCACTGGCACTGTCCAACTGGAGCCCACTTCCACCTACTGCTAGCTCGGGGTCCACCTCAGCATCTCATGCAATGAGCCCTTTCTGTAAAGAGACAGCTGTTCCCCTCCCTTGACCCTACAGGGGTCTGGGCTGGGACTCCAGAGGAGAGCTTCCCCTCATCCCAGTGGGCACAGCTCCTCCTCTGCTGCCTGTACATCCCCCCCTTCAGCTCACACCTGAGCACTTGGTGTCACCCAAAGGTAAACTTGAGCTGGGCATCAAGCACCCTCAAATTTCCATTTCCCTTTCTGAAAAGCCCTCCAGGCTGCCCTGACATTGATAACTCCGGCCACCCCAATCTTAAAATTCTTGCATCAATTCCTGTTGTAGGTTGGGGTCCCTGGAAGCAGACTCTGAGAAAGAGTTGAAGGGTCAGGGTGTTTATTTTAAGGCATGTCATTGGAATCGAGGGATGGGCAGAGGGAGCAGCTGAGCTACCTGTCAAGAGTCAAATCACCCTCCAACTACCCTGCAAGCACTCAGGCTCAGATTCGTCCTGAGTCAGACCCAGGTGGCCAGACCTCTATGCGGTGGCTGGATGGTTGCCCTGGAAGCCTTGGAGAGCAGCAGTGCAGTTGTGGGAGCTGGTGTAGGATACCTTCCACTGAGGAGCTCTAGGCAGCACAATGGGTACCGCAGCTCATGGCCACCAGGTCTGCATTTCCTATGAGGTTCTGCTTTCTGGTTTGTTTGTCATTCCTGTCTGCCACAAGCCCTCTGAGACCTGGTCTCACATCCCCACCTACCTCACTGCAGCCTCTTCTGTTACAGGACCCAGCAAACAAAACTGGTTTCATGCCTCAGTGACCCTCATGCTCTGCTCTCCCTCCCATCTCTGGATACTTCCAAACTCATGCTTTGAGAAATGGTCCAGAGCTTCCCTCTGCAAAGAGAGTTTCCTGGAGGGCTGGGCAGGTGGGTCCCCTTCTCTCTGCCCTCCATACAATGCTGGCGGGGTGGGGGGCAGTGACCACCATTGTTCACCCTTTTCTTTTTCTCGATGACAGCAGAAAGACCCGTCATGTGCGCTTCCAAAGAGGAAGGTCAATGCATCGTGAATGGGATCTTACTTTGGGGGTAAAAAACCCCCATAAATATTGGCAATACCAGCTTTCAAAATTGGTAATAGCCATGCACCCCCCAACCATGGGCAATTTGGACAGTCTAGGTTTATTGAGACAAATATGTATCAAAGGTGCCAGTCTTGTGTACACTCACAGGACAGAAACTGCAACAAGGGACAGTCACAGGGCTCAAGAAGCAATTCCATCACAGTTGAGTGTGTGCTCAGTGTGTGTGAATATGCGTGCAGGTATGTGTGTGTGAGTGTGTTTGTGTGTGTGTGTCAATGTGTATGCATGCGTGTGCATGCAGGTATGTGTGTGTGTGTGAATGTTAACGTGTATGTATGCCCAGTGTTTGTGCATGTTCGTGCAGGCATGAATGTGTGTTTGTGAGTGTGAATGTGTGTGAAACTGAGCATGTGTGCCTCAGTGATTGAGCACGTGAATGCATGTGTGTATGTGAGTGTGTGCACACACACACACACACACCAAGAGAGTCAGACAGCAAAGGCTTGACCTTGTTGGACAAGCATGAAATTGCAAATTAGTTTTTCTGATATGATCTTGCCTCATGAGTAATCAGGACATTTTCTTAACCGCAGGGTGTGATTTGAAATTGAAGTATGGCCATATGGTATTACTATGCAGCAGTACCTCCATCAAAAATGGCTCCAGGAACAAAAGTCATTTATAAAGAAGTTGGCCATGTTATTTTTTTTCCCAAATACTGCTCAACAGAGCAGGGAGCTGTGGTCCATGAGAGAAGAATTCCTTGGCACCGGTAATTTTTACTAGGAATTCCACTTGGTTAAAGAAAAATCTGGGCAGCTTCTCACTGTTGCATCCTCCAACCATTGATCCTATTTTCGAATGCTAGTTGTTCTCCCACCCTAAACCCCACCCGCCCCCATGTTAGTAGAGAATCTCACATGCTTTAATGAATACAGCAATCATTGCCCAACTGCCCAATTTGAGGTTTGCAGGCAGTTTGATCTAGACACAGAACATCGATTTGGGGTCTGCGGGGGGCTCAGGCACACACTCACACGGCGACAACCAGATGAGCTTGTTCCTTGAGCATGAAACCATCTCTGCTTGCAGTTTCTCTTCTGTAAGTGCACATAGCATCAATAGCCCTAAACCACTCAAAAGCTATTGACCTTCCCAAAGTTCCCTCAGCAGGAGGGTCCGGGGCTGTGAATAGACATCTCAGTGGAATGACTCTACTATCATCCAGTGTACAAGTCACACATTTGGAACTTGTTTCCCAACTGTGTGTGAGCTCACCATGTCACTGCCAGCAAGAAATAGGAGACTGTCTTTTCCAGGCTAGGTTGTCTTACATCTGACTCGTTTGTGTTCTGTGAAGGTGTCAGTGTGAGGCCGACACAAGCCATCCAGCTGTAAGATGTTCATGCACAGAGGCTCCTCACTGACACCATTCCTCTTGGCTCTGCTCGAACTCCTCAGTCACTCAGGGAGGAGGCACCCTCTAGCACATGGGGGAATTATTTGACCACTCAGCTATTCCCTGAGCACCCATGGGATGGATCTGTGGTCTTTAGTAGCACTGAACTCCAACTCTTTAGCTACTCTTCTCCCTGAAGACTTTTCATCAAGGATTGAAATCCAGTTCTATCCCATCCCATCCCATCCCATCCCATCCCATCCCATCCCATCCCATCCCACCCCATCCAGTCCCGTCCCATTTCATTCCATTCAATACCAGTTTTATTAACCATTTGTGTCCTAGTTACCAGACCATAGGGACTACAAAAGTAAAACATAAAGTGTTACCAAACTTTTTTTGTTGTTCTAATTCAACTTCATTGAGCTATAATTTACATTCAATAAAATAAGCAGGTTTTATGTTTATAGTCTGATGATTTTGACAAATGTCTATTTCATATCCTGATCAAGAGATAGAACTTTTTATAACCCCAGCAAATTCTCTCTTGCTCTGTTGCAGGCAATTCTCACCCCTGCCCCAGTCAATCATGGAGTTGATTTCTATCACTATAGCTTAGTTTTGACACCTCTAGAATGTCATATTGGTGTGGCAGATGGAATGAAACCCAAGCAGTGCTCTTGAGGGGACGGATGAATGAAGTTTTATTATGTGCAGGCCCAAAGGAGAATTCAGTCTCCAAATTACGAGCCCCGTATCTCAATTTTCATAAGTTTGTGTAGGAACTCTAAGCAGAACTCTAAGCAGGCAAATTCCTAAGCAAGTGGGCAGGCAAGGTTACAAAGCAAAGGAGCGAGGTTAGCTTTTCTTCCTAAAGCACAGGGCTATTAGGGAGGAAAAGAGCTATCATCTGTTTAAAGCTGTAAATTTCAGTTCAAATGGGCAGGCGGGGAGTGCTTATCTTCCTAATGATGTGGATTCCATGGAGAAAAGGGGAGGAGGAGGGGAGAAAGGGACTAAGGGGAGTTTATTTTCCTAAAGCTGTGGGTTTCTGCTGAGGGGGGTTAGGGTCCCAGCACTTCCCTTATCATTCCCCCCTTTGATGCCCTTATAATTCTTTATGGGCATCATCTGCTAACATGGAGATTTTTCTATAGTCCCCAAGGGCTGATATTTAACATGAGGCATTACTTGGTGTTTTAAGGCGTTTATGTGGGAGGTGATGTATTATATTAGGTACTGTAGAATGCATGGCCCAAAAGTTAAGAGGAAAAAGACTGAGGCTATTACTGGCATAAATGGCAAAATCCAGGAGAGGAGATACTGGAAGTAGTTCCTGTTGGCAGATGCCTGGTATACATGGTTTAAATGGTCTTCGGCTCACTTCTTCAGTAGGGCCACTTTGTCCGTAACTATTCCTGAGGAGTTTGCATAGAAACAAGCATTCTTCCCCCAGCCTGGCAGATGCCCCCTGAACTTGGGGTGAGCAAGTCTAATCCTCACCTGTTTTGTAAAACCACTTCTGCCAACGAGTCTATCTGGTCTTGCAACCCGTTGAGAGCCCCCAATATTTCTTCGAGATCATTTTATGTTTCCCGTGCTAGTGTTTGTAAGCCTCCTGACCAACTGCAAGTGAGGTCCCCACTACTGCTGTGCTCCCGACTGCTCCTAGTCCTAAAAGCATTGGAATTGCCTGTATTGCTTGTTTGGCTCGGGAGAGCTCTCCAGGCAATTCATCTCCATACACCAAAAATGATGGTACTGGCCAAGCCAGATAGCAGATGCCCTGGCCATCCTGGAGTAGGACTGGTAGGCGTTGATGCCACAGACCCAGATGGTGGAGTTTGTGGCACATTAGTCAGGCTCATTGAGTGGGCAGGTGTTGTTACAGTTGGCCCTTCCAAGAGGGAGGATGGTTGAAGGAGACCTGGTAGTTATGTTTTTACAGTTAGCCAGTTTTCTTGGGGGTTTGGTTATGTGAACTGGGAGGGACCTGGTTCCTGCTGCAGAGCTGTTATGGGTCAGGAGGGTTACATTCCATGGGACAGGTACAGGATAGATGGTTTGACTGGAGGAAGTGCATAGCCAGCAGGAGGCAGCTATGGCAGGCTGAGATTCATTTAGGAGTTGGTGGAAATTTCGAACCTGGTTCAAAAGGATTTTGCAGGGGGCTTTTCTAACTTTGGTTTTTAGCATCTAGGCAGCTTTACTGATATTTTTCATCAGGGTTTTCTCTGGGGGTTGGGTTACCAGAATCAGTTGGACCGGTATGAGGTCCCCTGGGTCCAGCCCTGATGGGTTGTATATTCCGATTCCTAGTTTAAGTCCTGTTTGGACTTCAAAAAGGTCTTTTCTGATCCGGTGGTTATGTTTAATAAGGTGAGTTTTATGGGGTCACGGGTTTCTATGCCACACCCTGCCGGGCTGGGGATTTTCTGTAGGAGATATAGAAAGTCAGTAGGACACCCTTCCAGGGAGCAGTGGCACCTACCAGTAAGCTCCAGGAGTGGCAGAATCCTCTGCCCTTTTGGGGTTCTCAGCAGAGGTATTTGTCATAACTCCCATAGTTGCAATGCCTACACCCTCTCCTGGGGGCAGTTATGGGGTTGTGGGGGTATGGGACTACTAGCAAGGTGTAAGGAGTGTGATCTTGGATTGCCCTGCAAGTATCAAATATTACAGAGGCTGAAGTTGCACCTGCTGAGAACAAGACTGAAGCATTCAGCACGATTGTTTGCCCCAGCTTTGACTAACTTGCAGCTGCCATAGATTTTGGGGGTGGGTGTTGGCTCCTAGAGAGGGGGAAGTAAAGGACAAGCAAGTCAAGGCACAGAAGCATCCTATTATACACCAGTAAGCAATTGCAATTAGGGCTTTATTCACAACAGTCCAGTCTGCAGGGGCCACAGCAGTGAGTCCAATTCCAAATACCAAGGCAAGCAGGCCATATAAGCACAGGATCCACCAGGAGCAGGGGTCCATTCAGCAGGTGTTTGACGAGGTCGGTGCTCGGGGATCCCGGGCAGCTTGCACTCTCAAGGGATGGCCAAGTACAGGTTGGGCTGTCCAGCTGTCCTGCTCTTTATCGGGGTGTGCCTTCTTGACCCTGGAATGATGGATCCAAGGGATGATGCCTGCAACTTTAAGAGCAGTAGGAGTTACGAGGATCAAAGTATGTGGACCTGTCCAGAAAGGCTGAAGGGGTTCTTTTTTCCAGTCTTTGACCCAGACTAGGTCCTCTAACTGGTGGGGGTGCACTGGGTGTCCCAGGGGGATGAGATTCCAGGACAAGTCAGTTTTATGTACTTCGGCTAGAGTTTTCCCCAGCTACTGGAGAATGGAATCTTGGCTAGCTTCCCCCAGAAGTTTGAGATTTCCTTTGAAGGCCCAGATAATTGGGGGTGACCACCCAAATAGAATTTCAAAGGGTGAATAGCCTATGGACCCTGGGGTATACCTAACTTGGAGAAGGGTCAAGGAAAGTAAGTCTACCCAGGGGAGACCAGTTTCCTGGCAGAAATTGGCGAGTGTGGCTTTGAGGGTTTGATTCATGCGTTCAACTTTCCCAGAACTCTGGGACCTGTAAGCGGTATGGAGTTTTCACTTGATTCCTAACATTTTTGCTAGCTCTTGGACTATGGCAGCCATGAAGGCCAGACCATTATCACTTCCAATAGACAGTAATAGCCTGTGCTGGGGAATGATTTCTCTAAGTAAAGCCTTAGTCACTTCTCTTGCTTTTTCAGTGTGAGTGGGGAAAGCTTCGACCCAACCTGAAAAGGTACATATCATCACCAACAGATATTTGTACCTTTGACTTGGTTTCACTCCTGTGAAGTCTACTGTGAGATCTTCAAAGGTGGCCATCCCCATGTGCTGGACACCTGCCGGAGCACAGGGACCCTGAAAAGGGTTGTTTTTGGCACAACCTTGGCACTGGCTGCTGATGGTGGCACAGAGAGAAGTTACCCGGGCTATGCAGTAGTATCTCCCGAGCAAGACTTCTAGTGCAATTTTCCCTAGGTGGGTGAGTTGGTGGTATTGCTGGATGAGGGCATGAGTGGCTCCTTTTGGTACAAAAATCCAGTTATCTGGGAGAAGTCAAGTTCCTTCAGGGGTTCGACTTTCCCCTTTTCTCTTAGCCCACACCTGTTCTTCCCGGGTATAGCTTAGTTGATCAGTCTCTTGTCCTAAGAGGGACAGCTGCGGTGTCAGTTCCATGGGTTACTTCAGCCACTTGCTGAGCTGCTTTGTCAGCTAGCCTGTTTCCTTGAGTGACCATATCCATTCTTTTCTGATGTCCTTGACAGTGGATGATGGCGACTTTGTCTGGTTTTCAGATTGCTTCTAACAGTTGGAGGGTTTCTTCTTTGTTTTTGATTTCCTTTCCTCCTGCAGTTAGGAGACCTCATTCTTTATAAATTGCCCCGTGGATATGAACGGTAGCAAATGCATACTTAGAGTTAGTGTAAATGTTTACCGCTTGCCTGGCGGCTAGCTGCAGGGCTCGGACCAGTGCCCAGAGTTCTGCTTTTTGCACAGACCATCCCCGCAGTAGAGATACTGCTTCCACCTCCCGCTCCGTAGTGGTGACTTCATACTCAGCAAGCTTTTCCCCATTTTTAACAAGATTGCTCCCATCTGTAAATAGCGTCTGATCTGGGGAAGGGAGCAGTTTGTCTTGGAGGTTTGGGCAACTGGCGTAAACTTCTTCAGTCACTTCAACACATGCTCAGGAGCCTCTTCCTCACCTGGTAAAAAGGTGGCAGAGTTTAGACTGCGCACTGTTTCTATTGTCACTCTGGGGTTTTCACAGAGTAAACCCTGGTAATGTGTGAGCCGGGGATTCGATATCCACCGATGCCTGTGTGAGTTCGTTAGGGCAGTGAATGCCAGGGGCACCATAACCTGACTTGCCTGTCCAAGAGTTAATTTGTTGGCTTCTTTGATGAGGGTTATGGTTACTGCCAGGGCTTTTAGGCAGGGTGGCCACTCTGCAGCCATGGGGTCCTGCTGCTTGGAGAGGTAAGCGATGGGTCTTTGCAAGGGGCCAACTGTTTGTGTGAGAACCCCCAATGCTACTTTGTTCTTTTCATGCAGGAACAGGTTAAAGTTTCGAGTTACATCTGGGAGCCCCAAGGCAGAGGCTCAGCTGAGTTGTCTTTTGATGTTTTGAAAGGTCCCTTGTTGAACTTTTATCCAGGCAAGAGGCTCTTTTTCTGGACCCGCCAGAACTTCGTAAAGGGGCTTGGCCATGGCTATATCCAGGGTCCCTTCTGAGGGCCAGTCCACATTAAAAGTGGGCCACTCTACTTCACATAAGGTTCAGAGGGTGCCAGGGTTCATCCGGATGCCATAATCTCTGGAAAAACCTTTCTTGAAATTCTTGAGCATGCATTTTAAGATGGTAGGTTTTGACTGTGATGAGCGCATATCCTGTGTCAATGGTGCAAGGCAGACAAGGGGAGGGGGTGCCTCTTTCAAGGTCACTCAGATGTCCGCCTGTCCATGTCTCTTGTGAGAACTTTGGCTCGTCTTGGCTAAGGTGCCTGGGCAGAGTTCGGGATTGGCCGTTATGCCATATGACGTAGTTGCGGAAAACAGGTTAGGGCCCACACGGGCTCTGTAGCTTAAAGCTTTGGAGTCGCAGACTGGAATAACAGAGGCAAGCTTCTTTCATCCTCACTTACACACACAATCGCTCAGAAGTCACACAGTCCCTCCCTCAGGAATTAACAGTAATAAGTCCACACCCTGAGTTGGTGGTGCAAGACAGATGAAGGAATGGGTTGCCTCTTCTGAGGCCACTCAGATGCCCACCTGTCCGCATCTCTCGTGAGAACTTTGGCTCATCTTCGCTAAGGCACCCAGGCAGTGTTCAGGGTGGCCATTGTGTTGTATGACATAGCTGCAGAAAACAGGTTGGGGCCCACATGGGCTCCATAGCATAAAGCTTTGTAGTCACAGATTGGTATGGCAGGTGCAAGCCTCTGCCATCCTCACCTACTCATATAGTCACTTAGAAGTTATGCAGTCCCTCCCACAGGATTGCCCTATTCTGGAATCTTGGTACTCGAGATTTCAGGAAGTGATCAGTTTCCTCTTCCGTCTGGAGATGGGCCTGACTGAGGACTTGGCACCTGGGGCCTTACCTTTTCGGAGTCTTCTGGCACTGTTCAGTCTGCCTCCCAACTGAGTCAGGCCGGGGTGTAGGGACGCAGCCTGCAGGGACCGCCTCAGAAGGAGGTCCTGTCAAGAGGACAGGTGGCACCTACCTCGTTCGCTTGGAGATCGCCATCAGCCGCGCCCTTCAGCTCCAAGCCCAAGGCACAATGGGCCTGCTCGATTGGGTTTCCCAGTCAGGGAACCAAATGTTGTGGCAGATGGAATGAAACCCAAGTGGCACTCTTAACAGGACGGATGAACGAAGTTTTATTACACGCAGGCACAGAAGAGAATTCAGTCCTATAGTATGTACTATCTCACTGAATATAATGTTTTTGATATATCCCTTCATATTGCTGCATGTATCCATTGTTCCTTTCTTTTCATTTCTGAGTCATTTTTATTGTATGGCTATATCAGTGTTTGTTTATAAATTCACCTGTTGGTGGGGAAATAGATGTTGGGATTTTTTTGGTGTGTGTAACCTTTTTGATTTTAATATGACAAGAATAAAGCCATCAAATGATTAGACAATGATGTAAGAGTTTGCTTCTAATAAATAACTAAACATCTAAATCAGAACTCAAATACAGAGTGAATATATTAGCATATGTCTGGGATAGAACATGGGGTTTCAAGTAAAAAGAAACAGATTCCAATTCATTTCTGTAATTATCAATTATGGAAAACTGAGAACCTTTTGATTGTTGGCTTTCTTCCATATAAAAACAAAATCACTTCTGGGAAGACAGAGTAGACACGTTTTTCCTTTTTCTTCTCACTAAGTACAATTAAAATCCCTGGACATTTTGAGGAGAAGATATAGACCAGCTAGGGACTTCTGGACCCAAGGAATGACACATTGAGGTTTTCTTTTTGTCTCAAATACCCCAAACTTGGAGCTGAAAAACTCAGCAGCCTGGAAAGGCAAATAAGCCATAAAAAACCCTGCTCTTTCTAGCCAAAGGACCAGGAAAGGGGGTAGCCTACCAAGACAGAAGGCTTTTAAATAATAACCACTCTACTGCAGCCAATTATGAAAGAAAAGCAAGGTGAAACTAACCCAAGTCGGGTCAATAAAGGCCCGGCCATGTGAGGAGCCTAGACTTCTATCCTCTCCAATATGAAATGAGGCACCCAAGTACCCCATGCCACTTTTGGAGAGTGTTAGGCAAGACAAGTATGGAGCCAAGATTCATCCTCAGAGGTAGAATGAACCTCTCCTTCTCCCGGATGGTGTCCCATGGAAACTGGATTTCTATCCCTGTTCAGCAGTAAGGAGACACTGCTTGCCCTCATCATTTATTGCATATGGACATTCCATTGTTCCAACATCATTCTTGAAAAGACTATATTTTCTCCATTGTATTGTCTCTGCTCCTCTTTCAAATATCAGTTAACGATATTTGTGTGGGTCAATTTCTGGTAGTTCTTTTTCTGTCCCATTGAACTATATGCCTATTCTTTTTCTAATACTACACAATATCTTAGTAACTGTTGTTTTATAGTAGTGCATTCATTCTACAGATCAAGTTGGGAATATTTGACATCTAAACAATACTGAGTCCCTAATCAATGAATAAGAAATACCCCTCCATTTACTTAGATATTATTTGATTTCTTTCATTAGTGTTTTTCCACATATAGAGTTTACCTATATTTTGTATATAAGCCTTCTATCTTGTGACCTTGCTGTACTCTTTTATTAGTTCCAGGAGTATTTTTGCTTATGCTTTGGGATTTTCTACATAGATAATCATGCCACCTGTGGAAAGAGAAAAGAAAATTCAGTTTCATTTATCCCTTCTTTCCAAATCAATGTACTTTTTTTAAAAAGATTTATTTTATTTATTTCCCCCCATCCCATTGTTTTGCACCATCTCATCTCCCTGGTTTGCTGCGTCTCTTATTGTCTCTTCTCTGTGTCTCTTTTTGTTGTATCATCCTGCTATGCCAGCTTTCTGTGAGAGCTAGCACTCCGCGTGGGCCAGCTCTCTGCTTGGGCCAGCTCACCATGTGGGCCAGCTTGCCTTTCACCAGGAGGCCCCAGGAATCGAACGCTGGACCTTCAAGTGATGGGAGCCCAATCGCTTGAGCCACATCTGTTTCCCTCAATGTATTTTTTTAAAAAAACAATTTATTGAAGTATATCATTCATCCATGAACATACATAAAGTATAAGTGTTCAGTAAACATCGTGAACTTACAAAACAAACATGCATAACATCATACAAGGCTCCTACACCCCCCCCCACCCCAAACACCCTTCATTGTTGTGAAACATTTGTTAACAAACCATGAAAGACCATCGTCAAAGTATTACTCCTAACTATAGTCTGTATCTTCCTCCTCTATACGTTTTTTTAAGGATTTATTTATTTATTTACTTTTTCCCATTTTTACCTCCCCCCGCCCCTGTTTTTGCTGTTTCTGTGTCCATTCACTGGGCAATTCTCTGTGTCTGTTTCCTACACTCTCTCCTCATCTTTCTCCTGTCTTCACTGGAATTTGATCCTCGTACTGTCTGATGTGGGAGAGAGGTGTCCTACCACCTGTGCTACCTTAGTTCTTGGTTTTTCGGTTCATCTCGTCTTCGCTCTCCCTTCTGTCACTCTTCTGTTATGTCATCATCTTGCTGCATGGCTCACGGGGCCTGATGACGTACCTGTGCACAGGGTCTGATGGCGCACCCATTCATGGGGCCTGGTGGCTCACCTGCTCGTGGGGCCTGGTGGCCCATGCACCTTCTATATTTTTTTTTTTTTAACTTTGACCAGGAGGTCCCGGGGATCGACCCAGGTCCTTCCATATGGGAGACGGATGCCCAACCACCCAAGCCACATCTGCTGTATCTCTCAAGTTTGACCAAAGATACCCAAAGTTACAGTATTTTTCCATACAGGATGGTCATATAATAAATCAGGCTTAGTTTATCACGAACATACCAAAAACCAGACCTAGAGAGAAAAACTAGGTCTGGTGACACATGCATGGTTTCTAATATAACAAATATTTGGCCTACCCTGATTATCACAAAATCAGGTCAGCGAGAATATTTTCATCCTTCAATGTACTTTTTATTGCTCTTCTCATTTCTTATATCACCAAATAGGATCTCCAGTACAATGTTGAATAAGAGTAGTGAGAGAGGATCTTAGGGAGAAAGTGTCTATTTTCTCACCATTAAGCAAGGTATGAGCTTTAAGGTGTTTGTAAATGGTCTTTATCACGTTGAAGAAGTTACTCTATATCCCTAATTTGCAAAGAGTTTTCTTTTTATCATAAAAAGATGTTGAATTTTGTCAAATATTTTCCTGCATCAATTGATATAGTCATGTGATTTTCTTTTATAGCTTGCTGATGTGGTAGTTACATTAATTGATTTTCAAATTTTAAGCCAGTTTTGAAAACTGGAATCAGTCCCACTTAGACACAGTATAAAATTATTATTCAAATTGTTGGATTTGATTTGTCAATATTTTGTTGAAAATATTTGCATATATGTTCATGAGAGATAGCAAAGTATATTTCTTTCTTGTACTGTCTCTTTTTGGTTGGTATTAAAGTAACGTTGGACTCATAGAATGAGTTATGAAGTGTGCATTCTGCTTATATTTTCTCAAAGAGATGGTGGGGCATTGGTATCAATTTTTTCTTAAATGTTTCAGATAATTGACCAGTAAAACTTCTGGGCCTTGCTCCATTTTGGAGGAGGTTGTTAATTATTGACTTAATTTATTTCATAGATAATGGTTTATTCAGATAATCTATTTCACTTTGTATGAATTTTGGTTGTTTGCTCCTTTTCAGGAATTTGTACATTTCATTTAAGTTTTCAAAGTGATAGACATAGAGTTCTGCATAGTATTCTTTTATTACCTTTTTTAATATTCAAAGGATTATTAGTAATGACATCTTTTTCACTTCTGTTACTGGTAATTTTTGCTTTCTCTCTATTTTTGATTAGCTTGGCTAGAGATTTTTAATTTTATTGATCTTTTCAAAGAAACTGATTTTGGTTTTATTGAATGCCTGTATTGTTTTCTGTATTTATTTTCATTAATTCCTGCTTTAATTTTTATTATTTCTTTTCTTTTGCTTGCTTTAGGTTTAAATTGCTTTTCTTTCTAGAGTCTCATGAGGTGAAAGAGTAATTATTGATTTTAGAATTTCTCATTTTGTAATACATGCATTTAATACTACAAATTTTCATCTAAGTACTGCTTTCACTGCACCCTACAAAGTTTGGTAACTTATATTTTCATTTCAATTTAGTTCAATTTTTAAAAAAGTGCCCTTGATACTTTTTCTTTGACCCTTGTATTATTGAGAAGTGTGTTAATTAATTTCCAAATATTTTCATATTTTCAAGTTATCTTTTGGTTATTAATATCTAGCTTAATTCTATTGTGGTCTGATAACATATTATGTATGATTTCTATTCTTTTAAAAATGTTATGGTGTGGTTTATGGTCAAGAAAGTGTTGTATCCTGATGAATGTTCCATATAAGCTAGAGAAGAATGTGTATTCTGTGGTTGCTAAAGGGAGTATTCTACAAGTGTAAGTTATATAATGTTAACTGATAATGTTTAAGCATCAACTTTTTCAATGGTGGAAAGAGGGCCTAGTCAACAAATGTAACTAGAGTAATGGAGCACTATAGGTAAAGAAAAATGAACCTTGACCTAAAACTCACACCTTTTAAAAAATTCAAATACATCATGGACTTAAATATAAACTTTTAAACTATAAAAAACTTAGGAAAAAAATCTTCAAAACTGTGACTAAGCAAAGAGGTCTTTGATTTGACACCAACAGAATGAACCACAAAGTGAAAAACTCTAAATTTGACCACATCAAAATTAAATATTTTTGTTCTGTGAAAGATGCTGTTAAAAAAAAATGAAAAGGCAAACTATAGCTTGTGATAAAATATTGTTAAAACTCATATCTTTCTAAGGGTTAGTGTCTAGAATGCATAGAGAATTCATCAAACTTAATTCCAAAGAAACAAAAACTCTACCTAGAAAAATGGGCAATAGTCATCAAGAGATATTTATCATAGAGGATATACATATGGAAATTAAACATACAAAAATATATTTAGCCTCAAAAGCCATCATGAAAATGAAAATTCAAACCACAATGTGATATCACTACATACCTTCTGGAATGTCTAATACAAATTCTGACAACACAGAATGCTGGTGGAAATGAAGTGAAATTGGATACCTCTTATATTATTATCAGGAATGTAAAATGGCACACACACTAAAAAAAAAAAATGTTTGCCAGTTTTTAAAACAACTAAACATGTGATTAGCATATGATACAGGATGTGCTCTCAGGCATTTATACAAGGGAAATGAAAACTTATGTGTAAAATGGGTACACAAATGTTCATAGCAGTGTCATTCATTTCAGCCTCTGTTTTAGTTTCTTCATTGTTCAGGCAAATATCATGCAATGGGTTGACTTCAACAATGAGAATTTATTGACACATGGTTTTTAAAAGTTTAAAATCAAGGCAAAGTCAAGGCAATGCTTCCTTTCAGAAGATCAGGTTATTTTGGGGCAGGCTGCCTGCCGTTGTTGATCCTTGGCTTTTCTGTCATGTGACAATGCCCATGGCAGCCTCTCTAGCTTCTCCTTTCTCTTCTGGGGTCTGTTTACTTCCAGCTTTGGGAAGCTTGCTCTGATTTCCTCCCTTTCTGTGACCTCCCCTATAAGGCTTTCAGTAATTAAGACCCATCCTAGTTTGGTTGGCTTACACCTTAATTGAAATAACCTCATAACCTCATCAAACAGTCCTAATTACAATGAGTTCACATCCACCAGAAAGGATTAAGTTTAAGTGCATTTTTTTTCTGGAATACATAGCTCTAAGCCACCACACTCCACCCTCTGGACCCCAAAAAGACATGTTCATCCCACATACAAAATATATTCATTCCAACAAAACATCCCCAAAACCTTAATTTATTTCATAAACAATGCTAAGACTTATCAAAATCAGTTATTTGTGGGTGTCTCCTGGGTCACAATTCCCCTCTCTGTGAACCTGTGGAACCTAGAACACATGTTATCTGATTCCAGTATACAAAGGAGGTGCAGGCATAGGATAAACATTCCCATTCCAGAAGGGAGAAATTGGAAGGAAAACAGGGGTCACAAGTCCCAAACAATTCTGAAATCCAGCAATGCAAATTCCATTAGATTTCAAGGTCTGAGAGTCATCTATGAATCAATGTTTTGTCTTCCAGTTCTGATCAAGCAGCAGCCCCATCCATTCCAAGTACTTTTACAGTGGACTCTTGCCCTGAACCCTGAGATGAAGGTTCCACTCCTTTAAACATGGGGATGACAGCCAGTCTTTCCATGAATGCAGGGGCACTGACCCCAGCTTCTCTGAGACCTGGGGTGGCAGCCAGACACTCAACAAATGTTGGGGCAAAGGCACCACCATCACTGATCATTTGGTGGCAGTACTCTCCTGAACAGTGGGACACAAGGCTTGTCCCTTCCAAGCACCTGATCAGATGGTCTGCCCCTTCCAAATGCAAGGGTGGACCTGACCTCTCCATACACATGGGTAGGACCATACTCTTGGCCTGAGGAGATGTCCTCAGTCCAATCCTTGGCTTTCATAGTTCTGCCTTTGAAGATATTTTTCCTTCAATTTGTCCTTTTTCTACCCTTTTCAGTCTAGGTTGGCAATGATCCTGTTTATACAAGTTTTGCAAAAATCTTGTTGGCTTTGCATGCAGTTCACAGGGCTCCAAATCATCAGACAATAGAATCTTCTACAGATCCTTTTGCATAAACTGCATTTCCAATTCTAACTTCTACTGAAATGGTTGACTGAATCCATGTTCAGTTCAACCCTCACATGGAGCATTATTCTTTGGGGACTCGCTTTCTGGAAGCTCAGGGAGGTCACTGATAGGGCTGCTTCTGTCCCTAGTCTCAGACCACATTATCTAGATAGATCAGAATTTTCCAAACCATCAATTTCTGGCTTCTTTGTGCTTAAGAGTCCAGATCTCAGGGTATCCTTTTCCTCTCACATTTTACTCTAAAATTCAACACATAGCTTGGAAATCTCCTCAGCTAAATATCCAACAATTTCCTCAGCTAAATATTAAACAATGGGAATTTATTGGCTCACTGTTTTGAGGCTAAGAGAAGTCCAAAATCAAGACATTATCAAGGTGATGCTTTTCCCTGAAGACTGTGGCCTTCTGAATCAGGCTGCCTGTGATCATTGGTCTTGGTTTTTCTGTCACATGACAATGCACATAGTGGCCTCTCCTGGCTTCTCCCTTCTCTTCTGAGTTCTGTTGACTTCCAGGTTCTGGTTGCTCCCTCTAGTTTTCTACCCCTCTGTAACCTTCCCTTTAAGGTCATCAGTAACAGGATTAAGACCCAGTCTGCTTAAAGTGGGCCACACCTTAACTGAAGTAATCATAGAAAGGCCCTATTTAGAATGGGTTCACACCCACAGGAATGGTTAAGGTTTAAGAACACGATTTGTCATGGGTGCATAGCTCCAAGCCACCATAGCACTAAACTGGGAAAAACTCAGATGTCATTGAATGAGAAAATAATTATATAGATATAGATATAGGTGATAGATAGATAAGATATAGATATAGATAGATATAGATAAACACTGTTGCATGCCATAGCATTATACCACTTAGCAATAAAAGGAATAGATTATTGAAACATGTGACAAGATGTATAAATCTCCAAAGAATTATGCAGAGTGAAAAAGGCCTATATCAAAAGATTACAAACTATAAGATTTCAATTAGATAGCACCCTTAAAATGACAAAATTATGGAAATGGACAACAGATAAATGGTTTACAGCGATTAAGGACTGAGTGGGGTAGGAGGAAAGTGGATGTGGCTATAAGGGCAACATGAGGGATCTTTATGGGATGTAAATATATCTTGAATGCATTAATGTCAATATTTTGTTACAGTTTTGCAAGATGTTAGCCTTGAGGGAAACTGGGTAAAGGGTACATGGTACCTCACTTAATTCTTTCTTAAAATTGTTTGTGGATCTAGAATTATCCCAAAGTAAAAATGTTTCATGAAAAGAAGACTAAGAAGACATCCAAACCTGCCATGTCAGGCACAGGGTCAGGGGACACTTTAGTAAAGAAGGTCTATCTGAACTGCATCTATAGGAATGACTTAGAAATGTTCTCTGAGAATATGGAGGGGGATAGGGACATAGGGGAAGTGAATGTCATGGAAATTTACAAAAGCATGGGACGGCATATTGGGGGTGATAGAGTTAGTTGGTGGAGGTGCAGGTGGCAGTGGTGGCAGTAGTGTTAGAAGGGAGTGTTGGTAGTGGTGGCAGTGTTGGTAGTGACAGTCTTGGTGGTGGTGGCAGTAGTGATGGGTGTGGTGATGTGATTGGTGTAGGCAGTAGTGTAGGTGGCAGTGTTCATTTTGTTGATGGCAGTGTTGTTCTCGTTGTGAGCAGTAGTCATGGTGGTGGAGGCAGTAAGGGTGAAGATGCAAATGAGCTGGGAAATTGTTTAGGACCACAGTGATATCCTTGTATATGGTTACAGAATTGGAGCTGTGGACAACCAAGAGGTTAGAAGCATAGCATCTTAGGAAGTGTTCCAAACAGGAAAGAAGTGCAGGAGGAAAAGAGCAAAGATCAACAATTTCATACAGTTCTCCATTAGCGTATTCATGTTACCGGAGTCTTGCCATAATTAAAGCATTGCATGTGTCTATCACCGTTTCTGACCTTGAGTCAGAAGGTGAACTTCAGTAAATGATTTAAACCCATTGCCTACCTATTCTCATCCCGAAATTAAAACATCGGCCACAATAATGATTCTTTTAAAAATAATGATTATTATTAAAGAAAACCCTTGTGCTCAAAAGAAGCAAAAAAGCATACATTATCATTATCAGGATGCAATACAAAAAGACTTCTCTCTTAGAAGAACACGGCTGACAGGAGGTGTGGGCTGAAGATCCCAGGGCGTCTGTGAAGAGAAGGTTCTGAGCAACCGTGAGCTGAGAGAAAAAAAGAGCAGAGTAAAGTTTGAAAGTCCCTTATTATTTAATGATTAAAGGTGGGAGAGAGAGAGAACAAGCAGATTCAGAGTGGCATGATTATAGGGTGACCGAGAAGAAGAAAAAGCCACTAGCTGCCTATTTAAAAATAGAAAGAACAGAGGAAGGAAAATCTGAAAAGAGTGATCATCTTAAATACATGCATCAAAACCTAGCTTTTTTCAAAGCACGAATGCAAATGCCTTTACACCTCACAATGCCTGGAAAGTGGGAAAGGTATACAGAGAACTGAGTTATAGTAACCTGAAGGGATATGTCCAAGAGAGTTAGTTGATGGTGGAGATGGGATTCAACTCCCATCAACTGGTGTCTTAAAGATAAAACATATCATAGAGGGGCAATAAATGACTTTTTTTCCATTAGCTACCTCTGCCAACTTCAGAAGGATATTTTAGAGACTCATATTTCCTATGGTGAAGAAACAATTAAGCGATGATAAGCAGTGCCTTTCATTAAATTTTTGATTTAACATTGTTCAATTTTAAAGTGATGAGCAGTATGACTTCAATTTTTAAAATTATATGCATCTAATTTTCTTATTGAGTAATATCTGGAATGAGGTTTAATGGTGTTTAATAAACATTAACTAAAATTATTTCTGGGTATGGCATGTGTATTAAATTTTTTGGCTTATCTTTATACTTTTCCACATTGCTAGAACTTTTACCCAAACAATAAAGTCATTAATCTTTTAAGCAAAACAAAACAATAAGATAGCCACTTAAAAATAAGAAAATACAGGGAAACTGCCAAATTATCAAAGAGAAACAAGAATTGAAAAATAAAAGGTCAATTCAACAAAACTAAAGAAAGTTGCAAGAGGGAAAAATAAACTAGAAAGTATTACAAATGACATTTATAAAATACCGTATATCTTACTACATCAATTACCAAATAAAACTGACTGAATTGTCTTTATAGACATAGATGCTTAGATTGGGCTTTTCTTTTTTTTTTTTTATTGTGTGTAAAAATCAAAATTTTCACAATACATACCAATATTTGTAAAATGGTATATAAATATATATGCATATATATGCATTTGCTTACATAAATGTTATTATATATATATATATATATATATATATATTTTTTAAAAGGTGCTTAGATTACCTAGATATTACACAGAAATTACAGGGATTCCCATGTTCCCCACCTCCCACAACATCCCACACAAACATCCTTCATCAGTGTGGCATATCACCCATTAGGATATACACATCCTGGGGCCTTGCCACAGCTCACATCGTAGACCACACTCTCTCCCACACAGTTCTGCATGGTATATGCTAATGTAAAATGGCCTACATCTGTCGCTGAAACGCCACTCAGGACAACCCCGAAGTCCTGAAAAAGTCCCTGTATTTCAACTGCCCTTCCCCTCCAAGCAAAAATAAATAAATAAGAGAAAGTTTACAAGAAAGGACAAAGATTTATTGACAAGTGGAACTAAAAGAATCAATATTTACTAATAGACAATGTGTTCAGGGCATAGTATCACAAAAACAATTAGCACCATTGATCTTAATTCTTGACAATGAAACTCAAAGTATTTAAATTAAAAAAATATATATTAGAGAATACCATTTCTGGGAATATGGAATAGAAATACTTATCTTTATTCTTTCAACTAAGTATAGCTAAAATCCCTGTATTCTGTATAAGCCTTCATAAGAAGACTTGGAAAGGAGGAGAGTAAAATGTTAACTGGTGCCAGTGGAGTTCAGATGGAGAACTTAGCTTTCCATATCCATATGGAAGTAACAAGACAATATTTCCCTTCAGTCAAAGGAAGTGTCAGATGAGGCCTGATAAAATGTAAGCATTAAATAAAATTAAGCATTTAATAATATAATACAGCAATTCCCAGGACATAATCAAAATCCACTCATCATACCAAGAAGCAGGAAGACCTCAAACTGAAAGAAAAAGAAACTGAGGAAATAGATGTTAAATTTATCTGACAAAGATTTTTAGGACAGCCATCCTAAAAATGCTGCAATGAGCTGTTAATAACATATTGAAACAAATGAGAATATGGGATATCTCAAAAGAGATATAGAAGGTTCAGCAAATAAAAAGAAAATGTAAAGAAGAACAAAGTTAAAAATTTAGAACAGAAAATTATGGCAACTAAATTCTCAAGTGTAGGGGGGTATAGCAGCAGAAAGGAGAAGAAATGAGAAACTAGGAGATAGAGTGATAGAAGTGACCCAATCTGAATGGCAGCTTAGAAATATCTTGGGAAAAAATGAACAGAGCCTCAGGGGCTTATGAAACTATAAAAAAAAAGATTGAATAGTCATACCACTGGAGTCTCAGAAAAAAAGAGGAGAAAGGAAGTGGGGCTGATATAGTATTTGAAGAAATAATGGCTGAAAAATTCCTAAAATTGATGAAATTTTAAATGTACAGATTCAAGAAGCTGAGTGCACCTCTAACAGTAAAATTTTTAAAAATTCTACCAAGACATATCATAGAAAATATTCTGAAAACTAAGACAAAAAAAATATTCCTGAAGACAGCTAGAGAAAAATAATACAATATCTATAGGAAAAAATGATTCAAATGGCAGTGAATTCCTCACTAGAAATCATGGAGGCCAGAAGAAAGTACTACAACACTTTTCAAGTACAGAAAGAATAGTACTGCCAACCCAGTATTCCTATGTCCAGTGAAAATATCTTTCTAGGATGAAGGGGAAATCGAGATATTCTCAGATGAGGGAAAATTGAGAGAATTTGTCATCAGAAGACTAACAATAAAGGAATGGCTAAGACAGAGCTCTAAATAAAACAGGAAATGATAGAAGAAATCTGAAAACATCAAGAAGGAAGAAAGAAGCTGTATTAGTCAGGGTTCTCTCGGGAAATTGAATCAACAGGAGATATCTGTCAATAATATGAGATCTTCTAAGAGTCCCTCACGCAAACATGGGGATGCACAAGTCCAGGTTCCGTAGGCAGACTGCAAACCAGGTGCTCCGATGAAAGTCCAATGAAAGGTCCTTGATGAATTTCTGGGAGAAGTTGGCTGTCCAAAGACGAGCTGGGAAATTCTCTCTGAATGTTGAAATCACTTCCCCTTCTAAGGCATTCAACTGATTGGATAAAAGTGTCATCTATTGCTGATGCAATCTCCCTGATTGATGCAGATGAAATCAGCTATCCACACAGTAAACTCACTGGTTACCGAAGTCCATAAATACTCTTGAATTACAATTAGCCTAGTGCTTGCTGGACCAAACACCTGGACACAATTATCTGGCCGAGTTGGCACATTAGCCTAACCATCACAGAAGCCCATAAAAGGAAGAATTATGGGTAAATATAGTAGACTTTCCTTTTCCTCTTGAGTTTTCCAAATTGTGTGTAATGGCTGAAGGAAAAAGTATAGCACTCTCAAATGTGGTTCTCAATGCAGGTAAAGTAAATATTAAACTTGATCATATTAATGAGGGAGGGTTAAATAGGAGCATATAGAGAAGTGAAGTTTCTATAGTTCACTTTAACTGGTAAAATATGGACAACAGTAGATGTGGGAGAGAAGGTGGAGCACATTCCACAAGGATTGGAGAGAGGTTGCCACCCCAGTGCTCTGAGAGGAGTGGGCCTGTTTCCCATAGGTTGGGGAAAGTGAGGTTTACACCCCATTGTTCAGAGAGGGGTGGGCCTGTTCCCCATAGATTAGGGAAGGCCAGGTCACCACATCACTGTTCTGAGGAGATTGGGCATGTATGCCAGAGATTAGGAAGAATGTCCCTGCCACCTCACTGTACTAAGGGGGTTGAGACTGTATACCAGAGATTGGGGAAAGTGTGGCCATCTCTCCAGTGTTCTTGGATGTTGAGGTCTGGAGCTTGGTCACCACCCAGATGCTTGAGGAGGGTAGAAGCAAAAATGGCTGTTGGGCAAGACTTGGCAAGGGTGAGCCTCCATGAGGTCCTAAGGAGAAGAAGCCATCATCTTAAGAATGACTCGCAGGCTTTGAAATCTAATGGAGTATGCCCTGCAGGTTTTCAGAACTGTTAGGAACCAGTAACCCATGTTTCCGTCTCAAATTCTCCTTATGGTAATGCAAATGTTTGTCCTATGTCTGTCCCTCTGTGTATCGGAAGCAGATAAAATTTTTTGAAAGTTTCACAGCCAGATGGGACTTTGCCCCAAGACAAACTGTATTTCTATAACTGATTCATTGTGATGTGATTTTGTATTTAGCATTGCTATTTAAATGATTTAATTTTATTTTAATATTCTAATGTCTTTTGGGGATTCAGAGGGTGGAATGTGGTAGTTTGATATTATTTATGAATCCCCCAAAAAGAGAAATATTATGTTTGTAAACTGGTCTGTTCCTCTGGGTGTGGTACCATTTGATTGTATTAAATTCAAATGTTTTAAGTTTACTTGATAAAAGATTAGGGCTTTAATTCGACCACATTAGTAGGGCATGACTCAGGCTTGAGTCCCTGCCCCTAGGTGGGCTGATATAAATGGAAACTCACACAGAAGAAGACACAGTAAGAGGGAGAGAGCTCCATAGACATGGAAGAGGAGAGCGCTCTGTTATATTTGATCCTGGGGCCTCAGAGAGAGTTGAGCAGCTCAGAAAGCCTGGAAAGAAATGAACCCTATGCCAGACTGATATAGGAAGCCTTGAGAGGTGAGCCCTATGCCAGCCTACAGCTGAGATTGGAAGAAGCTGGGCCCATGGAGCTTGAAGAGAAAGAAGGAAAGAAAGACCAGGCAGAGATCACTTTCCATCTTTCTTCAACATGTGGCAACAGACTTTGGTGAGAAAGTAGCCTTGAGTTGGGCTCTTTAGGGCCTTGTAACTGTAAGCTTTTTTCCCAAATAAATACCCTTTATAAAAGCCAACAGGGGGAGCGGATATGGCTCAAGCGGTTGAGCACACACCTCCCACATAGGAAGTCCTGAGTTCGGTTCCTGGTGCCTCCTGATAAAACAAAACAAAAAACAAACAATAAGAAAAACAAATGGAAAAACCTACTCAGGGAAGCCGATGTGGCTTAACGGTTGAGCATCAGCGTCCCACATACGAGGTCCTGGGTACAATCCCCAGCCTCTAGTACCTCAAAAAAATAAAAGCCAACTGATTTCTGGTACTTTGCGTTAGCACCTCTTTGGCTGACTAATATAGTAGACTTTGATAAATTAGGTATATATGTAACATAATACCTAGAGCTGGCATTAAAAATATCTTTCCAAAGAAATACACTAAAAAACCAAAATGGAATTGTAAAAACTGTTAGGTAATGACACAGAAGAATTAAAGAGAAAATAGAAACACATTTTGAGAACAAACAGAAAATATATATAAAATACAGATTTATGCCTTAAAATAACAATAATTGTATTGAAAATGGTCCAAATACAGCAATTAAAAGAAAAAGATTGGCAAAGTGGCAGGAAGAAAGCGTGATTAATCCATGTGGTATTTAAAAGAAACTTGCTTAAAATATAACTATATTTGTAGTTTGAAAGTACAAAGATGAAAAAAATGGCACCATGCAAAGAACAATCAAAGGATAGTAGTGTGTGTGTGGGGAAGCCATATTAATAGTAGACAGTGTAGATTTTGAGCAAAAAAAATTTACCAGGGACAGAGTTGCACATTATCTAATGATAAATGGTTAATCCACCCAAAAGACACAGCAATTCTGAAATTCTATGCATCAAACAATAAATCTTTAACCATCAATCACAATTTAGATAGAACTAAAAGGAAATATAGCAAACTCTTAATTACAGTTGTAGATTTCAACACCTTTGGAAAGCAGCAAATATAGAAAAACTCAATAAACACCATCAACAAAAAGGAAGTAACCTCACTATTCATAGAATTATCTACCCAACAGCACAGCAAAATGTATTTTCTTTCCAATCCCCACTGAACATATACTGATATAGACAGAATCCTGGGCCATAAAACTACCTTAAGAGGTTTTAATCATAGAAAGAAGGAAATCATATTGAGTGTGTTTTTTGGCTAAAGATGAGTTTCAAGGGAAATTAAAATCAAATAATCAAAAAAAAAATCAAGTTTAACTGAATTAAAATGAAAATACAGCATATAAAATTGGGGGGCACAGCTAAAGTAGTGCTAAAACGTAAATTTATAGAGCACTGACTGGTAACATATAAAAAGAGGAAAAGTCTCAAATTAATTATCTAATTCCCTACTACAATAACCTAGAAAAGCTGAGCTATATACCAAAATATCATCAAAGCCAACAGAAAAAAGAAAATAATAAAGATAAAAGCCAAATCAATAAAATGAAAACAGGAAAGCCATAGAGAAACTCTATGAATTAAAATTCTGATTCCTTGAAAAGATCAATAAAATTGGCACATCTCCAGCAAATATGACAAAGAAAAAGAGAGAAAACCCAAATTACCAATATCAGGAACGAAACAGGTTAAATCTCTAAAGATCCTGGAGATGGAAAATAAGGGAATACTGTGAACAACTCAACATGCATAAATGTTTCTACTTAGATAAAACTGAACAATTCCTCAAAAACTAGAGCATACTACCACAAATCACCCAACGTGAAAAAAGTAATTTGAATATTCCTATAACTATTAAGGCAATTGGATTCATAATTGAAATACTTCTGAAGTGGTTGCTGATGCTGGCAATACATTGAAAGATAATTCTGAAAAAGAAATTTCTGGGACTAGATGGTTTCATAAGGAAATTAAATCAAACATTTAAAAAATTCACAATCCTATATAATTTCTTTCAGGAAAATAGAAGAGGAAAGATCACTTCCTAACTAATTCTATGAAGCAAGTAGTATGCTGGTACCAAGCAGATAAAGACAATACAAAAAATAAATCTGTCTACCAATATCTTTCATGAATTTAAATGTAAAAACCCTCAAAAATATTAAAAAAGTGAATCAAGTGATTTATAAAAAGAATAACACACCAGGATCAAGAGGGGTTTATTCCCGGGATACAAGACTGTCCAATATTTGAAAATCAATCAGTGGAAGCCACCATATTAACATAATAAAGTAAAAAAATTCACATGATCATATCAATTGATGCAGAAAGCATTTTACAAATGTCAACATCCATTTATGATAAAAACTCAGAAAACAGGAATAGAGGGGTACCCACAACTTCTTAAAGAGAATCTGAAAAATTGCTACTTCTATCATCATATTTGGTGGTAAAGATGTGAATATGACTGGAAAAAGACCTTGAATAAAAGGGGGAAAAGGTAAAGACAAATGAGTTCATGTGGCTAAGAGACTTCAAAGAGAGTCGGGAGGTCATCCCAGAGGCAGTGCTTATGCACACCTCAGTAGGATCTCATAGAACACCAAAGTGGATATCACCCCAAACAGAGGGGCTCCTAATGGCTCTGGAGACACCCAGGTCCTATATAAGGGGGTATAGCTCCAAAGACTGATGCCTTATCAGTGGGCTATACTTTGGAATCTGTACTCCTGAGAGTGACACAGTTGGACTCAAATAAGTCCTCCTTGCACATGGTCCATCAGTCCCTTCTCTTTAAACCTATATGTGGTGCTGGAGTTTGTAGGTATACTTCCAGAGACAGGAGTCTTTGGCCTGCCCATGTGCCAGCTGTGCCTGGAATCTCGGTGGAGCTGCAACTCCTACTCTACATCTCAATGGACTCACCCAAGTCACCTGGCGAGGAGATGATGATGGACAACGGCCATCCCAGGGAATGGAGAGTCTGCAACTGCAGGCAGGATAATCCCATCCATCTTATCCATGGGATATAAGCCCCCTCTCACTTGGAGGTGGAGTGGACATCACTGTCCCAGACTCCTCAGGACTGGGGGAAGAGCTATGGACTAGAATGGACTTACTGGTATTCTCTTGTAGACATATTGTGATTCAAGCAATGGAAGAAATTACAACATTGGTGTGGAGCCAGTGGCCACTGGACACTTCCAGGGCAGGGAGAGGGAAAAGCAGTTGTAATACAGGGGATTTTTCAGGACTTGGGAATTATCCTGAGTGACATTACAATGACAGATATAGGCCATTTTACATCAGCATATACCATGCAGAACTGTGTGGGAGAGAGTGTGGTCTACAATGTGAATTATGTTCCATGCTTAGTGGCAAAGCCCCAAGATGTGTATATCCATTGCAGGTGATGTGCCACACTAATGAAAGATGTTTATGTGGGAGGTTGTGGGAGGTGTGGGAGGTGGGGAACATGGGAATCCCTGTAATTTTTGTGTAACATTTATGTAACCTAAGCATCTTTTAAAATATTAAAAAATAAAAATTAAAAAATTAAAATAAAAAATAAAATAAAATAAATATCCTCAAAAAAAAAAAAAAAGTTTAACTTTCTCCCCTAGTCTGGCAACAAGAAAAGGAGCTCCTCTTTCACCTCTGCTATTCAGCTAAATACTGGAACTTTCTGACACCACAATAATGCAATAAAATAAAATAAAGTGCATACAGCATGGAAATAAAAATATAATCTGAAGGTCTACATAGAGAATCCTAAGGATTCTTGTAAAAAAAAAAAATCCTAGAACTAATAAATGACTTCAGCAAGGTCACAGGACAAAAGAGCTGAACAAATAAAAAGTCATGTTGTACTCCTGATTGGGAAATTCTTATATTATAATTATATCAGATCTCTTCTATTTAATATACTGATTCAAGAAATCAAAGACCAAAGATCATGAAATTCTATGTGAGAGTTAAAACTATAAAGTTCTGGAGGAAAACAGTAGAATGCTTTCATGATCTTGGGATAGGTGATTTTTTTTAAGAAAAGATGCAGAAAACACTAACCGAAACAAAAGAAAAAATAAAATTGAATTCAACAAAATTTACAAGTTTTTCTTGTTAAAGTAAACCACGAAAGAATTGGAAAGACAAAAAATGAAATATTTGCAATAAATATATCTAATGAAATTTTTATCCAGAATGTATTAAAAGATCCGAAATAATCAATGAAAATACAATTTAAATTAAAAATTAGCAAATATCTGAAGAGGTGCTACAGAGTCCAAGTGGCTTAATGAGGAGGAGCCTGTGACCTCTTTGACCAACCAGTGTAGTATTGACTAGTTTCTTCATTCAATGTTCTTTCTCAGAGCCAAAATTAACCTCCCATAGGTCCAAGATAAGTCCCCCGGAAGTCCCCCTGAAGCTAGCTCCCTTTGTCATGATTGTGTGGGTTCTTCTTATTGTCTCTCCTCACCCCATACCCCTTCTGTTGTCAGCCAAAGGGGTGCTGGTGCAAAGTACCAAAAGTCTGTTGGCTTTTATAAAGAGTATTTATTTGGGGTAAAAGCTTACAGTTACAAGGCCCTAAAGAGTCCAGCTCAAGGTTGCTTTCTCACCAAGGTCAGTTGCTACATGTTGAAGCAAGAAGGTTGCTGATCTCTGTGAGCGTTCAGCCTTCCTCTTTCTCAGCTACAGGCTGGCATAGGGCTCATTTCTTTCTGTACCTTTGCAGCTACTCAGCTGCTCTGTTCTTTTCTGCTGCAAACTATCAGGCAAATGGCTGATCTCTCTTCCCGGGTCTTTAGCTGTTTGAGCCTTCTCCTTTCTGTCACATGGTAGCACCAAAATGACCAATTTCTCTCCTCTTCTGTGTGTTTTCCTGAGTGAGTGTCCATTTATATAGGCCCACCAAGGAAGTAGGGATTTAACGAGCCATGCCCTACTGATGTTGTCGAATCAAAAGCCCTAAATTGATTTTTATCAAGTACACTTAAAACATTTGAATTTAATACAGTTAAAGAATATCACACCCAGAGGCATAGACCAGTTTACAAACATAATCTTTCTCTTTTTTGGGATCCATAAATAATATCAGACTGCCACAACTTCTCTAGCTGCTTTGTATCTCTGGTGTTTGACAGTCAAAGCCTGCATCCTCTGGGCTCCTTGTGGCTGGCTTCCATTTGGATTCAACCATCAGCAGCATCCATAGGAGACTGGAGAAGGAGGAAATGTTCTGAGTGTTCATCATACTCCACCCCTGCCCGCCCAGGTGCCGCATCTTGGGCAGGGATCCTGTGCTTCCAGACTAGTGCTCCCGACTATTTCTTATCCACCAAGCACTCAACCTTCACTGGTTTCTGACAACACCTTTTCTTCCCTGTGTCCCCGTGTGGTAATGGCTTCTCTCTGTTGTACTGCTCTATAGGGTCATCATCCCTCATTTGTTCCCTTCATCCTGCTTATACCCCTGTACATGATCCCTTCATTAAAACCATGTTATATTGGACCATGTAGGTTGAATTATGTTCCCTGTGGAATTTTGACTGATATAACACTTACCTTTCAAATATTTTATTCTTGCTGTCATGTCTTCATGTTTTTTTTTTCCCACATACACACAAAAAACTAACCATTATAGTCCCTTCACAGTATCTTATATAGTATTTTCATTCTTCTGATTGTGTTTAGATGAATCGGACAGCCTGTGACAGACCACAGAAGGTGGCACCATCTATGGAAGGGCTGAGACTCCACAGAAAAATTCTTGATGGTCTGTGCCCACTTGCATTCCACTCTCTCCCTCCCATGACTTGGTGAACTCATTCAGCAGCTTAATTCCCTCCCAGTTCTCTATCTAGTGGTTCAGTTCTCAATAAACTTTTATTGCTTGTTCCAGCTTGGATAGAAGTCAATCATATGCAGCTAAAAGCAGATTTTTTATCATCATTTTTGGGAATTAAATTGCTCTAATTTCACTTTATCTTCAATTAATATACTATTGGCCCCCATTTAAAACATTTTTCTAGCATTTTCACTTGTTCATTGACTGTCTTCATTCAGGAGTGTAGGCTTCACATGAGCAAGAATTGTGTTTATCACATTCTCTGCCATATCTTCAGTGTATAGAATAATAGTGCATGGAACATAGTAAGCACTCAAATATTTGTTTAATAAATTGATGACTGAATAAGTAATTAAGGGTATAAGTAAGTAGAGCAGGAACATATTTATTAGGCTAATTCCACTAATGATGAAGGAAATAAATCCAATTCCTTATCCTTAAATTATGGCTACATGAAAATCCAATTAAAAATGCAAGGCAGAAATAAAATGTAGATGCAATGAGTGAAATAGAAAATCGCCATTAGAACTTTACAATAATAATTACTCCAGGCAAGTACGATGATGAAAGGGGTGGAACTTTAAGGAGAAATAGGAATTTTCATATTCTCAATACATCTCCCCCCAAAACATTTAATTACTGTGCTGGTTTTAACATACACCCACAAATTCTTTAATACTACTCCTTCTTGAAGATGGAGCTTAATTCCTTTCTCCTTGAGTGGAGGCTGGACTTAGTGAGCTGCTTCTAATGAATAGAGTAGGGTTTCTCAGTCTCAGCACTGTTGAGATTTCAGGCTGAAAAAGTCTTTGTTTAGGGGGGCTGTGCAATGTAGGGTGTTTACCAGCATCCCTACCTTCTACCCACTAGATATTAATATCACCCCCTCATCTGTGACAGTAAAAATGTCTCCAGAATTTACCAAATATCCCCTGGGCAGCAAAATTACTGCTTGTTGAGAATCACTGAAATAGAATATTGAAAATAAAACATTATTGTTTTACTGTAGAGAAATCTGGAAAATAACACATTTACCAAGTGTTCAAGGTTAGAATCACCAGTTATAAGTCATGTTGATAGCATATCCCTTGCTATGAAGAGATGAGAAAGGCACACTGTCTAATCTTGAGAAAATATCATACAAACTCAAACTGAAGGACATTCTGCAAGTATATCTCACTAAGACTCTTCAAAAGTGGCAAGGTCACACACACAAAAGAACCAAGGAAAAACTCACTATGAAATGTTCACAGATTGGAGGAGACTAAGGAGACACAATGGTAAATGCAACATGTTCTCCTGAATTGTATCATAGTACAGGGAAAAAAATAAATATATGTGTGTGTGTGTGTGTGTGTGTGTGTGTGTAAAACTGGTGAAACCTGAATAAAATCTGGAGTTTAGTTGATAGAGTTACACTGACATCAATTTATTAGTTTTGATAACAGTAGTCTGATTATGTGAGATCCTAGCATAAGGGAAAGTGAGGGAAGTGCAGAAAGGCACTCTCTGTAATATGTTTATGACTATTGTATAAATCTAAAATCATTTTATAATGAAGTTTAAAATGAAAAAAAAAGTGAGGTAGTAAGTGTAGTTGCATAAATGCTATTGAGTGGTGAAGAACACCATTCAATCTTTCTCTCCACAAATATGCCCCTTGCCTCACTGTATTTTCTCTGCCCCTTTGTTTCTACTGCCCTTTTTCAGTCCAAATCCACAGTTCAGGTTTCAGTTTGGGTGACTTCTTTGTTATGTATTTTATTCCAGTTCCAGGACACCCTCACTCAACTAGGTAAACAAGATGATAAAAATTCCAGGCCTCAGGCTGAAAGAAATAGCTTGGGCAAAATTTCCTCTAACCCAACTACAGTTGATGGAAATCTCTTGGAAGTAAATTACTTCCATTTATCCCAAATCTCATTGTCTTTCTGCATGCCTGGCTGATGCTGCAAGCCCTCTGAGAATAGAGCTTCATTCAGTGGAACAGCTTATGTTGCTTTGAATTTTCTCTACAGTGATACATTTATCGACAGGCTACACAATGAGATCTCCTAAATTACGAAGGGCACTGAGGTCTTCTAACTGGAAAGGGGTCTGGGCCAAAATGAGAAAGTGCAGCAGTGTCTCATAAATTCCAGTGTACCTTCAGTGAGGGTAAGAGGAGTCCATAATAAAAATGTGTTTGTTTTGATAGAAAAATATTGGCCATGATTCCAAAGCCTCCAAAAAATGCTTGGTTCCTAAATAACCTATGCCCATGTAGGCTCATGCAATGATCTTCCTCTCCAGTTCTCTGGACTGCACTGTGCATGAAGCCTGCAGAAACTTTCTGAGGTAGATTGATTGAATTATGTACCTCAACAAAATATATAACACTAGTCTTAATCAGTGTTCCTGGGGTATAATGAACCTATTTGGAAAGAGGACCCTTTGAAGATTTACTATCACTTAAGGAGTGGACTCATTTGTGAAGAAGATCATCTAAGATCCTATTTAGGTGGGACAAAACTGAATGAGAGCAAGACTTAATCCATATGACTGGAAGCCTTTTTAAGAGAAGAAGTTCAGACAAGCCAGAGGAGCCAGAGGCCAGAAGTCCGTGGAAATAGTAGAGCAGACACAATAAGAGAGAGAGGGACATGTGGGAGGAGACAAAGATGCAAGCCAAGAAACCCCAAGGATTGTAGCAAGCTACGGACTTTGGGGAGAAAGCTTGGCCTTGAAGACATCTTGATTTTGGACTTCTGGCCTTTAAAACCATGAACCAATAAATTTTCATTGTTGAAGTCAACCTATTGAGTGGTATTTGTTATAGAAGTTCTGGCAAACTAAGACACTTCTATTCAATGCCTTTGGTTTAGGCCTAGACTGGAGGAAGTTTTAAAGAATTTGTTCATAGACTTGTTCCCCTTTTCCTTTGCCTGTGGCCCGACCCCAGCACACACTCACTTTGTAGAGGGAGAAGAAGGGCACACACACGTTTGCTCCATTCCCACTATGCTTTCTTAAAGACAAGTATCAAGGTCGCCCCAAGGAGAGTGAAGCCCTGACTACCCTCCTAGAAACCACATAGAGAAAGGATATTTACATAACCAGAAACCCACTGAAGAGAATATTCTCTAATATATAATGCTGTGATGGACACATCAATCACTCTTGCCATGTTCAACAAAAAGGGTTTTCGAGAACTATGGATGAATTCTTGAAGACGGGTCCAATAGATGCCTGACACATCAGCTCTGGCAAAAAAGAACTGAGCCTCACTCCATAAGGAGGGCTGATATTTTAGTCTATTTAATCTGAGTATGAGGCTTTTTTTAAACATGCGTTTTCACAACCATAAAATAATACTGACATTCTTTAAATAAAGGAAAGTATAGATGTAAAAATAAAATTAATATTATCTACACTCTCAGAACTCTAAGCCTGAAACAGACCTCAGACAGAAGCTTTAAGGAAATAGATCACAAGATTTGACTTCATAAATATTTTAAAATCTTTGGTATTAGGAAAGATATCAAATAAATGGTGTAGTGATATCCTGAGAGAAAATACTGCAACACATGTGATGAACAAAGAATTAATATTCATAGTGTATATGGATTGCCTCTTTATCAATGAAAAGATAAAATCAAATCAATAGAAGTATTGATGACGAATAGGCAATTTACATGTAAAAAACACAAATGGCCAGTAAATATTTGAAAAGATTTACTAATAATCAGGAGAGTACAAATTCAAACCAGAGAGAGAGAGTTTTTTCTGATCAAATAAGCAAAAATAAAAAGAATGCTGATATTGATTCATTATCAGCAGGTAATGCAAAAATTGGAACTCTCACCTATTATTGACAGATGCATAAATTTATGTAAATTAAAAGTGTAATTTTAAACAACTATTTTGATGCTATATTATCCAATATATCAAAATGTAAAGTTTACAAGCCTTTTCACTTGAACATTCTACTTCTAGGAATGATCCTTGCAGATATATTTACAAAATATGCACAAATGGTAAGAACACCAACCCAAAAGAACGATATGAGACATGAATAAGAATATGTCCTAAATGATTTGAAACAATGCCTGATAGATTCAATAATGTTTACTAGTCTTATTCTTATTTTTACATAGAATGTTAATTGTGACAAGGATTACAATAACCAATCCAATTCATCATAGGAGAATGTTTAAAAAATTATTCTATATTTATATTGGCATGTGATAGTTGATAAATAGGCATTTGTTGAATAGATGAATAAATGAAAAAATAAGTTCTAAAATTCTGGTTGATTTTGGTGATTCTGTTTCAGTGTGGTTTTCCACAAATTCTGACCCTCCAACTCCCCCAGCAAAGCCCTGGCACCCTGTGGTACAGCAGACACAAATGCTGTCTGCTCCTCTTCATATTAGGAAAGCCGTGTTTGCAAGTCTGCTGCCTCTGCCTTCCTGACTGCTGGAAAATGCAAGGCAGGTTGCACAGGGGGGTCAACCAGAAGACCGGGGCTCCCCAGATCTCTGCAGTGATACCAACTACCTGAGATGCAATTCTGACCTTCCAACTCCCCCAGCAAAGCCCTGGTCACTGACCATTTATAGGTCATCAGAGTTATGTAGTTAGTTAATTTTAGAGTTGCCTTAGTTCCACTACTTATGGCTTCCATTGATTTTGAGCTGAAATCTCTGTCACTTCTGGAGCAGTTGCTCTGTGTTCACATTTTGGAAAGTAGAATCCTATGCAGGTTTCACTGCATATAGAATCTGATTTGTTTCTTTTTTTAGTATTTCTTGTTCACCTGGAACATGCTGCTTGTTTTTCAGAACTATCACTGATTCACTTATTCTAAGTGATTGACAGGGAGGAAGGCAGAATTCACTAAGAATGGCAGAGCATACCCCATGGAGTGAAGACTGACACCTCCTGAGTGGTTTAGCATCAATCTATTTTTCCAGCTCCGTCAACCTCTATAGCAGTGGTTATCAAAGTGTGCTCTAAGAAACCTTTTGGGTGCCCAACACCTTTTCAATGGTCTGTGAGTTCAAAACCATTTCCATGATAATACCAAAGAGTGTTTTTTTTACTTTTTCACCAGCATCATCACCCGACTGTATAGTAGAGTTTTTTTTTTTTTTTAATTAATTAATTAATTAATTATTTTTTTTTATTATGGGTAAAAATCAAAATTCCCACAATACATACAAACATTTGTAAAATGATATATAAATATATATGCATATATGTGTATTTGCTTACAAAAATGTTATTTATATATATATATATA
>JAKSZT010053840.1:9640695-9676796 GCA_026826555.1 Tolypeutes matacus
CATCCTTGCATACCTGGGATGAAACCCACTTGGTCATGGTGTATAATCCTTTTGATATGTTGTTGAATGTGATTAGCAAGTATTTTGTTAAGGATTTTAGCATCTAGGTTCATTAGAGAAATTGGTCTGTAATTTTCCTTTCTTGTGGTATCTTTATTTGGTTTTGGTATTAGGGTAATGTTGGCATCATAGAATGAGTTAGGTAATATTCCTTCTACTTCTATTTTTTGGAAGAGCTTAAGTAGAATTGGTGTTAGCTCTTTCCGGAATGTTTGGTAGAATTCAGCTGTGAAGCCATCTGGTCCTGGACTCTTCTTAGTTGGGAGGTTTTTAATGACTGAGTCTATCTCTTTACTTGTAATTGGGCTGTTGAGTTCATCTATTTCTTCTTTCATCAATGTCGGCTGTTTGTGGGTTTCTAGAAACTTGTCCATTTCCTCTAAATTGTCATTCTTGTTGGCATATAATTTTTCAAAGTATCCTCTTATGATACTCTTTATTTCTGTGGGGTCAGTAGTGATATCACCTTGCTCATTCCTTATTTTATGTATTTGCATCTGTTCTCTCTTTTTCTTTGTTAGTCTGGCTAAGGGTTTGTCAATTTTGTTGATATTCTCGAAGAACCAGCTTTTGGTTTTGTTTATTGTTTCCAGTGCTTTCTTATTCTCTGTTTCATTTAGTTCTGCTCTAATCTTTGTTATTTCCTGTTTTCTACTTCCTTTAGGTTTAGTTTGTTGTTGTTTTTCCAATTCCTCCAAGTGTGCAGTTAGGTCTTCAATTTTAGCTCTTTCTTTTTTTTTAATATATGAATTTATGGCTATGAACTTCCCTCTCAGGACTGCTTTCGCTGCATCCCATAGGTTTTGATATGTTGTGTTGTTGTTTTCATTAGTTTCAAGGTAGTTACTGATTTCTTTTGAAATTTCCTCTTTGACCCACTGTTTGTCTAAGAGTGTGTTGTTTAACTTCCATATCCTTGTGCCTAACCTGTTTCTCTGGCCCTTATTGATTTCCAACTTCATTCCGTTGTGGTCAGAGAAATTACTTTGTATAATCTCAATCTTTCTGAATTCATTGAGTGTTGTTTTGGGGCCTAGCATGTGGTCTATTTTGGAGTATGTTCCATGTGCACTGGAGAAGAATGTAAATCCCGCTGTATTTGGGTGTAGTGTTCTGTATATGTCTATTAAGTCCAAATCTTCTAATGTATTGTTGAGTGCCTTCGTTTCTTTATTGATTCTCTGCCTAGATGTTCTGTCTATTGATGATAGTGGTGTGTTGAAGTCCCCTGCTATAATTGTAGAGGAATTTATTTTTCCTCTTAGTTTTTCCAAAGTTTGCCGCACGTATTTTGAGGCACCTCGATTAGGTGCGTAAATGTTGATGATTGTTCTCTCTTCTTGAGAGATTACTCCTTTTACTAATATGTAGTGTCCATCTTTGTCTCTTACAATAGTTTTGCATTTAAAGTCTATTTTGTCTGATATTAGAATAGCTACTCCTGCCCTTTTTTGGCTATTGTTAGCTTGTAAAATGGTTTTCCAGCCATTCACTTTCAGCCTCCTTGAATCCCTGGGCCGAAGGTGGGTTTCTTGTAGACAGCATATAGATGGATCATATTTTCTTATCCATTCTGCCAATCTGTGTCTTTTGATTGGTGAATTTAATCCATTAACATTCAGTGTTATTACTCGTAACGAATTTCTTACTTCAGTCATTTTTTCTTTGGGTTAATGTATGTCATATGTTGTTTTGTTTCTCTTTTTGAGTTTTCAGTTGTTTTTAAACTCTCCTCCAACTCTCTCTCCTTTGTTTTTTCCTTTCAATTTGTAGAGATTCCTTTAGTATTTCTTGAAGTGCTGGTTTCTTCTTGACATACTCTCTTAATTGCTGTTTATCTGTGAATATTTTGAACTCTCCATCATTTTTGAATGCCAATTTTGCTGGATAGAGAATTCGTGGCTGGAAGTTTTTTTCTTTTAGTGTTTTGACTATGTCATACCACTGTCTTCTTGCCTCCATGGTTTCAGCTAAGAAGTCAGCACTTTATCTTATTGTGCTTCCCTTGTATGTGATGGTTCTCTTTTCTCTTGCTGCCTTGAGTATTTTCTCTTTGTCTTGAGCATTGGACAGTTTGACAAGTATATGTCTTGGAGTTGTCCTGTTGGGATTTATACTATTTGGGGTGCGCTGTGCTTCCTGGATCTGCACATCCATCTCTCTCAATAGAGTTGGGAAGTTTTCAGCCATAACTTCCTTCAACACTCCTTCTGTTCCCTTTCCCTTCTCTTCTCCTTCTGGGATGCCCATAATGCGTATGTGTGTGCGTCTTGCATTATCGGTTAATTCCCTGAGACCATACTGGATTTTTTCTATCTTTTTGTCTATGTTTTCTACAATCTCTTTGATTTCAACTGTATTGTCTTCCATATCACTAATTCTTTCCTCTGCCTGTTCAATTCTGCTGCCATGTGAGTCCAGCGTCTTTTTCATTTCTTGACTTGTGTCTTTGTTCGCCATCATATCCATTACGTTTTTAGGTGTGTTAGTTATTTTTTCAGTATGTTCTCCCAGTGTCTTCTTTATATCCTTAATCTCTTCCTTCAGTTCTTTAAGTTGGTCCATGATATTTGTTTGGATAGCTTTGATTAGTTGTTCGATGTACTGCATTGCTTCCTGGTTTTTATTTTGTGCACTGGACTGGTCCATGTTTTCCAGTTTTTCAGAGTCATTTGTATTTTTCTGTTGCCCTCTGGTCATCATATTATCTTGATGGGTTTGTTCAGTTGATTAGCTTTTCTCTATGCTCTAGATTTTTATTTAGCTGTTGGTTCTGCGTGTGAGTTAAGTTTTCTCTTTGGCAGTTTTTCTCCTTATTTTATTTCCTTACTTCTTTCTATGTTCCCTTGAAGGCAAAAGGTTAGGGCCAGAGGAATCAAAAGATGTAAGGAAGGCAGAAGGATAATAGAAATGTTGATAAAAGTTAGAAGAGGGGCAAAATGAGACTTAATGAGATGAATATTTAACTTTTGTAGGCAGTGTAGAGTACTAGGAAAAAATATGGAGTGCCTATAATGGACTGGGAAAACAAATGGAGGAATATATATATATAGTGATTTAGAAGGCTAGAATTTTGAGGAGGTAGAGAAATAGTAGAGAAAGGTCTGAAAGGAAAAAGTTAATACTAATAAAAAAAAAAAAAAGAAAAAAAAGAAGGAAACAAAATAGATGGGATATAAATTGACACCCTTAAGTTGTGGGTCTATGAAAAAATGTTGTCTCTAAGAGCCACAACAGAAAACAGAAGGCAGAAACATGCAGGAAGGATAAGCGATAGTTTGTAATACAGAATCAATATATACAGTGAGTGGGAAATTACTGAATAAGAAGTCCAGCAAATAAGCGACCAGCTGGCAGCACCTATTTAAAAAAAAAATAGAAGGAAAAAGGAAGCGGGGAGGAAAATGGGAATAATAGCAATAGACCAGAAAGTAACAGAGAGAAACCAATGATCTACATAGGCAAGCAGTCAAACAGAGCTAAGGGAGGTCAATGATTCCCCTAGGGTCCACGTGGATCCTTCCTGCCTACTTGTGTTTATCAATGAATTTCCCCACATAGTTCTATATGCAGGTCCTGAAGCAGCTTTTAGCTATTAAACTAAATTAAAAAGAATTTATTTTTCAATTGTTGAGGTGACCTCACTTTTTTTTTTTTTTTTTAGCCAAAGGCAGGACCCAAAATAATTCCTCTTCTAGACCAACCCCCTTACGGAAGGGACCCTAGCTGGGCCCGTGGAAATTAATCAAGCACGTCCCACTTTCCGGACTCCCCAGGTTAGCTGAAACTCTGATGTTAGTCAGTGAAGAGTGCTAAAGACTGCGGATTCCGCCCCTTCTGGTGCCCAGCTTGAGCTTCACCGGGCTGCTCAGTAAATCAGTTTGAGTGCAGATTCGCGTCTGCTCTCAGCCTGGTGCTGCTTCAGTTCGGCTTATCTGCTCCCCAAAGCTATGGGGCGGTGCAGGCAGGCAGATCGATGTCTAAAAATATAAAATACCCTTCCCTGTCTTCCAACCGAACCCTCCCTTCTTTGGGAAGTGTCCCTTCCTCCTGGCTCTGCAGCGGCCCGGGTCTTATCCCTGGGTGGCTAGGGCAATCAGCTGCGTTTCCCGACCAAAATCCCCCCTCCGGTTCACCGGGTGCTGACTAGCTTGTTTGCTCTGTTCACACACGGTCCAAGGGGCGCCAGGCAGCCAGCTCCCCAGAAAATAAAACTTTTTCGCCCCCGTCTGCGGCTCCAAATGGCCGTTTTATTTTTTATTTCCGTAACCGCGGGGCTCAGCCGCCTGTGCCAACCTCCACCGGCAGCCTCAAAACTCACGAATCTCCACCGTTCGGTCCACGCCGCCGATCCGCGCAGATAGATGTCCCAAGCTTCTCACTCCACGCGTGCACAGCACAGACCCCCGGGCAGGACCCCGTCCCCAATCCGCCTTGCTCTGGGAGCTTGCAGTGTGCGCCCTCCTACACCAACGCCATCTTGCCGCCTCCTATAGTAGAGTTTTGCAGAGGCTCCATGGCATATGATATTGCAACAAGTTGCATGAAGAATCAGTAGATCGGCAAAAAAATGTGAAGCAATGCCAGTTTTCTCTCTCTTTTTTCTTAAGAAAATATAGTTTATTTTTATAAAATTTGCTATTTATATTATTATCAATATTATCTGAATTGAATAATGAATTAATATCTTAATATATCTGTTTAAATTTCTAAGGGAGTAGGTATCAATAGAGATAACCCTCATAAACAAAAGGTCTTAGGTGTACTCAATAATTTAAAGAGCTGAAAGAGAACCTGAGACCAAAACATTTAAAAACCACTGCTTTGTAGGATACTGTTTTCATTCTCCTTAAAAATGAGCTGGAGGAGCATTTATTTGGTGGAGGTGTAGGAGGGTACCTCTGTCCTGGCCCAAGTCCACCTTCTCCATTTTGTCCAGCTTCCTCCCTGACTGCTGTTGAAACTGCCCTTTACCAACCCCACTGAAACCACCACTTACTTACCCACTTTACAGAGTTTCCCCTCCCTTACTAGTTTGTAGAAATTTCTAGAAACTTTCATTCGAATACCCACCTCTTCATGTTTATTCATGGGAGGCTTGCTGCCTTTTCGAGAAAAGTTACTGTCTCTGAAGCTGGCTCTAACCAGTTCTAGTCACAGAACATGTTAGGCCTCCATTTTAGAACCAAGCATAATTGCAACAGAGCATGTTCCATCTAACTCTGACTTTCCCAAACTGGATTGGCCTATATCATCTTACCCCATCATTAGCTACTCCCTTAAACCCACCATCTTCAGACAGTACAGAACCCCAGCACCCATTTTGATCTGAAGCTTGCTTCCAGTCTCCTTGCTGGCCAAACACACAATAAACTCTTTTGTCAAAATCCTGGTGACTCAGTATTGACTTCTGTCCACAATGGGCAAACAACCCTCTTGGCAGTATCACTGCATCTTCCCACAGTCCACATGTCCTGCCACACTGTCCCACCTTGATTTACAGGGGCCTCCTACTCACTCACTGCTTCACTAGCATGTGCAAACAGAATATTGCTTTTCACTGGTTTACACACCAGCAAATATTTCTGCCATTCCTGCCTGCAAATCCTTTCCCTTACGGAAACACCTGTGATTTAACTGCTAAAATATTAATCTCTATGTGTGGTTGTGTATGGAGGGTGATGCAGTATCTGCAAGCCACAGGCCTTGCCACATTTGCAAGCTGCAAGCCTTGCCTTAGCCTCGCCTGCGAGGCATAACCCCTTCCCCCGTTCCCCCCTTCCCTCTCTCCCACTTCCTTGTTCCTCCTCACCAATCAGAGCTCTCGCCCCAGTTATTGCCTTATTTGGACAACCTTGCTTCACCCCCTACCGTTCCCAATTCTGCCCTCCTGCCCTAGCAACACCGAGCCACCCTATAGCAATCTTCCACCCCTGGCTAGAGGACCGCCCCGTTTACATGTTGGCCTTCTCCTCTAGCCTCCCCCCTCCCTCCCAAATCTTCCCCCCACGCCCGGCAACAGCTTAGCCCTATCAGAAGACAGCACGCTCACCCCCGCCCAACTCTGCCTATAAAACTGCGCAGCTCTCCCTGAATAAAGGTCTTACCTTCCAGCAAGCAAGTGAGTGGTGTCTCTTCATTTAGTACTGTCAGGGAGACCACAGGGCACCAAACGGCGACCCTGTGACAACTTCTCCTTAACCTCCGTGAAGACCAGGGAGCCGGGCCTGCGCTCTCCTGACAACTTCTTCACCCCCCCGCCGTTCCGGAGTGCACGCCGGACGGCCCACAACTAGCCAGTGTCGCCCCCCGGGCTGCAGCAGGGCTGATCACCCTCAGGCCCGGGAACAAAGCGGCAGGGTGAGGTGACTATAAAACTGTATCTAGTAAAGTCAGGAAAATTCAGCTGACTACATGATGACTTCAGAAATGCTAGAACCCTTCTGCCACACACACACACACCACAGAGTTATACATTCTTGGTGATGCTTTTCAATTTTCCTTTTTAAAACAATTATTAAATAATCATGTTGTATATGTAATATATCTTTTAATTTAAAATTATGTATGGATTAAGAAAATAAGTATAAAAATCAACCTCATACATTCTTATAACCAAAGATAATTAATATAAACTCTTGGTACATTTCTTTAAAAATACATTTAGTGGTTCTATTTGTTTAAAATTGCCAATATGCTCTCACAGCAGAAAATATATTATTAAAAAACATTTTAATTGCTGCATAATACATAATTTCATGATTGTACAAGTTAAGTAACTGTTTACTTCCTATTAACATTTTTGTTGTTTATATATTTTTTTCTGTTATTAATCATGCTATACTAAATTCCTTCTACTAGTCTTAGTCTTTCTTCAAAACTGTGATTATTTCCTTAGTATATGTTAATGGAAATTGAAATCTTTGCTCAGAAATTTAAAAAATGGTAACATGTTAGATATTTCTAGTCAAGTAGCTCTCCAGAAAAGTTATATTAATTCCCACTCCTACTAACAGCATGTTAGAAAACTTTTCTCCCTGGACCTCCACAGAATTAAGAAGTTTGATTTTCACAGTAGTTTGAATTATGTACCACAGAAAAAATTATGTTCTTAATATATTCTTGTGGGTGTAAACCCATTGTAAATAAGATCTTTTTAAGATGCTATTTTTAGTTATAGTTTCGCCCAACTAGGTGAGGTTGGGCCTTAATCCTATTGCCAGAGTCTATATAAAAAGAAAGCCACATGGAGAAGCAAAAAGTTGGAAGTCAATGGAACCTGGAAAAGAAAGGAAAGGCCATTGCCAAGTACATTACCATGTGATGGAAAAGCCAAGGAACCCAAGGATCTCTGGCAGCCAACCCCAGAATACCATAATCTTTGGGAAGAAAGCATGACCTTGCAGACACTTTGATTTTGGAAATCTCTAAGTCTCAAAACCATGAACCAATAAATTCCCATTATTTAAGCCAACCCATTGTGAGGTATGTGTCATAGCAGCTGTGCAGGTTTGAGTTTTTTGTTGACCTCAGAAAATCCTATTCTTAAAGCCAATCCATTCCTATGCATGGAAACCTATTGTAGAAGGGGCTTTTTAAAAATTAGATTCAGTTAAGGGACCTACTTTTTTATTGGATCACTTCATTAGTGTATGACCCAGGGTGGGTCTTAATCCTATTCCTGGAGTCCTTTAAAAATGGAGGAATTAAATGCTACAGACACAGAGAAAAGCTGAAGAGACAGAAGCCTCCAGAAGTTGAAATCAACAAATCTGGGAGAGAGAAAAGCCACAGATGGAGTAACATGAAGCTGAAGCAATGAGGCCCAGAGGAAAGGGGGGAGATGAGTGGACACCACTATGTGCCTGATCACCCACAGCTGCAGCTCAGGAAGGAGGTACGCATGGAGGAGAAGGCAGAGGCTGGCAGAACCACCATTGTGCCTTGCCTCATGGCAGGAGTCCAGGATCACCAGCAGCCAGATCTTGAGGAGAAAAGCATTGCCTGATGAAGCCTTGATTTGGTCACTTTCATGGCCTCAGAACTGTAAGCTTTTAACCTAATAAACTCCCATTTAAAGGCCAACCCATTTCTGGTATATTGCTCCCAACACCATTTAGCAAACTAAAACAGGAATTGATAGCAGTATAGTGAGATGTGCACTGCTATGTAAATACCAAAAATGTGGAAACGGTTTATTAATTGGATATGAGGGATGAATTGTGAGATGCTTGATAGAAAAGGCCTTGATTGGTTTGAAGAGACTGTTGGTAGAAATATGGAGTCTGAAGTTACTTCTGATGAGACCTTAGACAGAAATGAACGTGTCATTGCAAACTGGATGGAAAGTAATCCTTGTTTTAAAGTGGCATAGAATTTGGCAAAATTGTTTTCTGATTTTGTATGGAAGACAGAATTTGAAGGTGACAAGCTTAGATATTTAGCTGAGGAGATTTCCAAACTCAACGTAGAAATTGCAGCCTGGCTTCTCATTTCAGCTTATAGTAAGATGTGAAAGGAAATAGATAAAGTGAGAACTGAACTCCTGGCACAAAGAAACCAGAGATTGCTGGCTTGGGAAATTCTGAGCTTCTGTAAAGCATCTCCCCATAGAACAGTGCCCCATGTGAGGACATAACTGAAATTGGAACCAGCCAGTCATTTCATTGTAAGTCAGGATTGGATATACAGTTATCCAGGAAGGATTTATGAAAAGTCCTATTGTGTGATGGTTGGAACCCCTGTGAACTGCATGCAAAACCAGCTAACTTTTTTCAAGATCTGTATGAATAAGACCACTGCCAGCTTGGACTAAAAGGGACAGAAAAGGGAGACATTGAAGGAAAAATGACCTCAAGGGCAGAACTGAGGAAGCTGAGGTCTGGACTTAAAATATCTTTTCAGGCCAAGAGAGGGACCCCACCAATGTGTGTGAAAAGGGTAAGTCTGCCTCAGCACTTGGAGAAGATGGGTCTTCTGTCCCATTGTTTAGGAAGTGTGCAGCTTTCCATGCTTCAGAGAGGGTAAGGCATAGTCACAGGAAATTGGGGAGAGTTTGGCCCCCACCCTACTATGTTAGGGGGATTGACTCTCTGTGCCTCAGAGATTGGGAAGAGGTGACTAACATTCCAGTGCTCTTGGAAGATGGGCCTAGAGTTTGGTGCCTGCCCAGGTGCTTGATGAAGGTTTAGCCAAGAAGGTGGCCTTTGAGAAAGTCCTTGGAAAGGGTGGGACTGCCATCCGGTCAGGCTCTGAGAAGAAACCATTTTTCTACAGATAACTCTCAGACTTTGAAATCTAACAGAGTATTCCCTGCAGGTTTTCAGAACTGTTTGGGACCTGTGACCCTGTTTTCCTTCCAAAGTCTCCCTATGGCAAAGGAAACATTTATCTTTTGTCTTCCCCTCCTTTGTATATTGGGAGCAGATAACTTGGTGCAGGTTTGAGCCTTTTGTGGATCCCAGAAAATCCTAATCTTAGAGCCAATCCATTCCCGTGCATATAAGCCTATTGCAGATGGGACCTTTTGAGTAGATTCTGTTAAGGGACCTTAATCTTGACTAGAGAATTTAGTAGAGTATTACCCAAGGTGGTTCTTAACCCTCTTCCTGGAGTCCTTTATAAATGGAGGAATAAAAAGTGGCAGACACAGAAAAAAAGCTGCAGAGATAGAGAAGAAACTAGAAGCTGAGAGCGAAGTCACCAGGAACCAGAAGCCTGATCGCTGGCAGCCGCAGTTCAGGGAGAAACTGAGCCTGAAGGAGAAGGCAGAGACCAGCAGATGAGGCTTTGTGTCCTGCCACGGTTTTTTCAGGGAGAAAAGTATTGCCTGATGAAGCCTTGATTTGGATACTTTCACAGCCTCAGAACCTTAAACTTTTAACCTAATAAATTTCCATTGTAAAAGCCAACCCATTTCTGTTATATTGCTCTCGGCAGCATTTAGGAAATTAAAACAGCAGCCAATAAACTAAAACAATAGCTACACATTTTCCTTGCAGCATAAATGGATATACCATTTTTATTCAATAATTTCCCTTTAGCTGTATATTTAGGCACAATTTCTCACTCTTAATTTTGTTTTAATGCCCATCTGTCTAGGTCCACTAAGTCTGCTGATTCAAAATACCAAAAATGGGTAAGCTTTAATAAAGGGAATTTATTAGGGGTAAAATCTTATAGGTCTGAGCCTGCAAAAAATGTCCACATCAAGACAACATTAGAGACGTTTTCTCACCAAAGGTTGGTGGCTAGCGGATGCTGGACTCCTGCAATGTGGCAAGGCAAGATAGCAGCTGGTCCCTGCCTCCAGGCAGCTTTCTCTTCAAGTTCAACTGTGGGTGATCAAGCACATGGCAGGGCTTATCTCTTCAGCTTTGAGCTGCTCCATGGGCTTAGCCTTTTTGGAGCTTTGTTATTTCAGTTTTGGCTGCTAGTAATCTTTGAGTTCTCTCTCACATGGCAGGGCAAAAATGGCAACTATCTTTCTCTGTGTGTTTCTCCTTTCAGTTCTCAGTTTATATAAGAACCCAGCAAGAGGGTGGAGACCCAACCTGTGTCATTCCTCACTGATGTAGTCCATCAAAGGCCCTAAAGAGATCTAATCAAGTGAGCTAATCAAGACCCCTTAACTAAATCTAATGCATTCAAAAGGCCCCACACCCACTGTAATGGATTAGTTTAAGAACATGATCTTTTCTGGGATTTACAAAAAACTGTCACACCATCTTTGAGCTTAAGCTTTTTCTGCATTTGTGAATATTTTCTTAGATTAAGTTTTCCAAAGTACAGACAATGGTTAAAATTTTTTTTTTTTTTTTTTTACGGGGAGGTCCCAGGGATTGAACCCAGGTCCCTCCATATGGGAGACAGAAGCCCAACCATTTGAGCCACATCTGTCCCCCCATGGTTACAATTTTTTGAGATTGTGTTGCATGCTGTCAAAGTGATAACTCACATTTCCATAAAAGAGAAATAAGAGATCTCCATTCACAATTAGAGATGAGAATTTATAAGAAATACCTTTGGTCCACTGGCAAGAATAGGATTTGGATTGGTAAAAGGAATAGTAAAGGACCAAAAGCAAGTCTGATGGGAGGAGGGAGGGCATTACTGAGGGCTTAAGACAGGAGCGACAGATAAGAAATAAGGCATGTTCTGCTTGCTTTATTCATCCCTTTATAAAGGAGGTCAGGATCTCAGACTGGAAGTCTCTTGGGGAAATCTGCTCCTGATAGACAATGTCCCATCCCACTAAGAGCCTACTACAATGGCACCTTCCTCAGGAGCTGGAATAGCAGGCCTAAACTGAACCTTCAAATGAAATATCCTTTCTTAGCGACAAGACCACTTCTGAGGTTTCATGCATTGTCTTGCTTCCTCCCTAAGTTGATTCCTGGGTCCCCATCATTCACAGACATTTTACAGAAGGCAGAATCCAATTAAGAAATAATTTTAGAATAATTAGAAGCCAGCAATGAGTGAAAAGTAGTGAGACATTCAATCTACCAGTAATTTCACAAAAACCCTGCCTTTGCTAATTAGGAAGCAACGAGCTCTCCTGAACTTTAAGTTAACCCTTGGTGTACAGGTTTCTGCAGCATGTAGTCATAGACTCAGGCACTGCAGGGCAGGGAGTAGAATGCCATGGCAAAGTGAGGGACATTGTTCATATCCCATTCCATCAAGACAGGATGGCCAGGCTGGCAAGTCTGTCAGATGTTAAGGGTTCCAGGTCACCCAACCCTGAGCAAGCTCAAGCACTGCACTAGGGGTGTTAAGTAGCTTGTCTCATTTCAAACACACAGTAACCAATAAAGGAAAAATTGTCATCTCTGTTGAAAAAATGAAGATATATGTTACTACAATAAAAGTTCAAAAAACAAATTGGGAAACCATGTTTAGGGATGTCTCCCCAATAATAAATAGATCTATTAGCCAGTATCCAAACCTGTCTGATTTCAACACCAGCGCTTCCCACGTCCTCTCACTGCCTTAGCAATCCTGAAACACTTAATCAGTTGCTGAGGCAAATTTCTGTCACTGTTTTACTTCTTGTTTAATTAATGAAAGTCAGATTGAGATGTGCAGTTTTCTCATGACCAATTGGATTTTTCAGTTAACTTATCCTTACTCTTTGTGGTGGGATTTTGCCATTTTGGAAGGGAAAGGCAGGAAGTGTGGATTAGCTTTGTGTCAGCCGATTCTTTCTAGGAGAGATCTTCCCAGCCCACCAGGTAAAAATGATGGTGGTGAAATTTCCAGTGATAGGTCCAAGGAAGAAAGAGCTTGGACATCTCTACTTGTATCCTTAAACCTAAAAAAGCTGGACAAAACAAGTCAATGACTTTTCTTAGACCCATCAGGGAATTGAAGTCACAGGGCAATTCTCCTCTTGAAATCTGTAGTGTCAGGAGCCTCCAGAAGGCTAATAGTACCTGAGATTATTATACGTAAAGCAGAAGTCTTTGGAGCCATAGTTGCTGGCAGCACTTATTTAACCAGTCACTTAGACAAGCTCCTAGAGGCTGAGTGCAGACTGACATGAGAGTTTGAAACTCTGGGGAGCTACAGTCATAAGGAACATATCTCCCAGTCCTTCCCTCCAGAAATCCCACAAGTTTCCCAGGGTGAGAATCCTGAAAGATCCCCTCACAAGACCCTGGGAAGGAGAAAATACTAGAGACAATAATAATATAAAATGGTGAAAACACAAGTAGTTTCTTTTATGTTGCTTCCAGACATTTTTCTCTGCAACTTGTTGAAGAATATTTTAAGAAGATGTTGGACTTCTACAATAGATGGCACTGATGGTTTTATCCCCACCACCCCCCCTTTTTTTTTCACTTTACATTTTATTATAAACTAAGAATTTTGGACTTGCAAAGAGGTTTTATTGCAATAATACACTTTTAATATTTGGAATTTATTTGTATGATATAAAGTTATTACTTTAAATGAAATAAAAGTTAGAGAATCTTTGTTTATAAAATTTGGGTAATTTATAACAAAAGAATTTACTAAAATTTGCTAAAAATTCATTTTGTGTTGTTACATATATTGCATTTTAAAAAATGAAAAATGACCCTCTGAGACCCTTCTCCCTTACTCTCCAAGAGTAGGGGCTTTACCAGAAGGCAACACTGAATCCTTATTCCAGTGCAGGGAAAGGAATTTCACTCCACTCCAGGCCCCTCCAGCCATCCTTTCTTATCTAAGAAAATTAAAAATTAAAAAATAATGCATGGTGAACAGAGGGCACGAATTCAAAAAAATGGATGAGAAATGAAGAAACAGAGATATTTGTGAATGTGAAGGCCACACCCATGATAAACAGACCCACTTAAGGCTGAGATATAATGAGACAATTATAGATTAGACCGCCACCCCATGCCTTAGCACCATGCCAACAAGCTTCAATTATAACAATAGTGCATTCGACCTGAAAGGGCTATAAAACATAGATGATTTCTGTGAGGTATAACAAGGAGTGGCCCCTAAGACAAGAAGAGAGATGTGAATAAGACACTGGAGAGGTTTTATTCTCCTGCAACTACAGCTACATTAGATATTGAAAATGACCCAATTTTCTAGCCACATAGGCATACATCCTTACAATAAAGGCTTTTTACTTCAGTTTCTATTACCTGATATATCCTGTCCCACTTTCAAAAAAAAAAAAATTTGCAAGGCATGCTAACTAAAAGTCGAGAAAAAACACAGCCTTGAAGAGAGAAAGCAAGCATCAGAACAAGACTCAGATATGTTACAATGTTGGAATTAAGAGACCAGGAAATTAAATCACAATGACTAATATGTTAAGGACTGGAGTGGATATAAGGAGGCAGTACACAAGAACAGATGGGTTATGTAGGCAGAGATATGGAAATATTAATAATGAAAAGGAAATGCTGGACATAAAAAACAATATGACAGAAATGAAGAATGCCTTTGATCGGCTCATCAGTTGCCTGGTGATAGCCAAGGAAAGAACCAGTGAACTTGAAGGTAGATCAATAGGCACTTCCCAACTGAAGCACAAAGGCAAAAAATAAATTAAAACAAAACAACAAAGCAGAACATCCATCCAAGAACTCTGAGAGAATGACAAAAGGTGTAATATATGCATAATGGGAATAAAAGAAGGAAAAGAAAGAGAGGATAGAGCAAAGAAAAAATATTAAAATATGCCTGAGAACTTTCAAATGTAGACAAACACCAAAAGACTGAGATCTAATCGGGAGCTTAAGCTTGGAGAACACTAACTAGAATAAACACAAAAAAAATTTAAAATTCCAAAAATTACTACATAAAATTACCCTTCAAAAGTGAAGTAGAGATTAGGGGATTGTGGGAAGATGGTGCAGTAGGAAGGTCTAGGAATCAGCCCCTTCACCAGAACAACTATTAAACAGGCAAAAACTGTCTTAATCAACTATTTTGAATCTCTGAAATCTAGTAGAACACTGTGCTGCATCCAGGGAAAGGCAGGAGGAAGAGACTAGTAAATCATGAGAAATACTGGTGAATTTCACTCTCCATGCAGTGGCTGCTGTCACCTATCCCCCAGCCTTGCAGCAGGCACTAGGGAAGTACTCAACCCAGCCCCTGGTGCAGCTTGCCAAAGTGGTATATAATGACCTTGTTCCCCAAGATCCAAGAAATTGCAGTCTGATTAATGATCACTGATTTTGATTAGCTGTGTGGGATTTCTGGGAGTACAGCTCTGAGACAGCAAAAATACTCAACAAAATACAAAATGCCAAATTCACCAGAAGATTAAAATAATTATATGTCATATCCCAGATATGCAAGGTTGGGTCAACAAAAGAAAATCCAATTAATATAATATACCACTTTAACAGAACAAAGGAAAAATACACATGATCATCTCAAATGATGCAGAAAAGATATTTGACAAAATCCAGCATCCTTTCTTGAGAAAAACAGAAAACTAAGAATAGAAAGAAATGTCCTCAACACAATAAAGGGCATATAAGAAAAACACACAGCTAACATGATACTTAACAATAAAAGACTGTAAGTTTTCACTATAAGGTCAGAAACAAAGCAAGGATGCCAACTGTCACCACTGTTATTCAACATTGTACTAGAAGGACTTGCCAGAGAAATTAGGCATGAAAAAGAAACAAAAGGCATGCAAATTAGAAAGAAAGAAGATAAACTTTCACAATTGCAGATGATATGATCACATATACAGAAAATCCTGAAAAATCCCAAACAAAGCTACTAGAGCTAATAAATGAATCCAGCAAATTGGTGAGGTACAAGATCAATGCACAAAAGTTAGTGATGTTTCTATACACTAAATACCGAACAATCAGAAGAAAAAAATCAAGAAAAAATTCCATTTACAATAGCAACCAAAAGAATCAAATATCTAAGAATAAGTCTAACAAAGGATGTAAAGACTTTGTACACAGAAAATTACAAAACAATGTTTAAAGAAATCAAAGAAGACATAATAAATGGAAGAAATTTCCATGTTCATAGATTGGAGGACTAAATGTCAATGGAGGAATCATACTTCCTGATCTTAAAACTTATTACAGAACCACAAAAATCAAAACAGCATGGTACTGACACAAGGACAGATATATAGAAAAATGAAATAGAATTCAGAGCTCAGAAATCAACCCTCATATTTATGGCCAACTGATTTTTTACAAGGATGTGAAAGTCTCTCAACTGGGAAAGAATAGTCTCATCAACAAATTGTGCTGGGGAATCTGGAAGTCAATATGCAAAAGAATAAAAATGAACCCCTCCCTCACACCATATACAAAAGTCAACTCAAAATGGATCAAAGACCTATATATAAGAACCAGAACTATAAAAACCTTAGAAGAAAATATAGGGAAGCATTTCCAGGATTTTGTGTTAGGCAACGGTTTTTTAGACTTTATACCAAAGTACAAGCAACAAAAGAAAAATTAGATAAACGGGACTTCATCAAACTTAAAACTTTTGTGCATCGAAGGACTGCATCATGAAAGTAAAAAGACAATTTAGAAACCACATCTCCAATATGGTTTGATGCTGGATGAGCCCCAGAAAATCATGTCCTAATCCATTCCTGTGGGTGTGAAACTTTTGATTTGGTCATTTCAGTTAAGGGCCTTTTGATTAGATTACTTCAATAAGGTGCAACCTAGGATGGGTCTTAAGTCCTTTATAAGTGAGATTAATAGGGAGGAGATACAGAGAGAAACCCACAGAAGCTGAGAAAGCCACAAAGTCAGAAGCTGTTGGCAACAGAGACTGTAGGAGAAGACAGAGATTGGCAGATGCTACATGTGACTTCCCATATGACAGAGGACTCCAGGATCAACAGCAGCCAGGCCATGGGGAGAGAGCATTGCCTGATGATGCCTCTTTTCTCAGCCTTGGAAATGTAAGCCTGAAAGTCAATAAACCCTCATTGTAAAAGCCAACTCATTTTGACCACTAGAGGTTCTGAGGGGAGGGAGAGGGAAGAATAGGTGTAACATAGGGGCCTTTTGGCAACATAGGAATTGTCCTGCATGACATTGCAATGACAGATAAAGGCCACTATACATTTTGTCAAAACCTATAAAATTGTGTGGAGTAAAGTGTAAACTATAATGGAAACTGTAGTCCATGGTTAGTAGCAATACTTCAATATATGTTCGTGAAATGTAACAAACATTAAAAATGTTGTTAATGTGGGAAAGTGTGAGAGGGGGAGGGGTTAGGGTATTTGGGAATATGTAGTTAGGGTATATGTAGTTTTGCTTACATTTTTTTCTTTTATTTATTTTTTTAAAAGAAACTTTAGATTACATAAATGTTACATAAAAAATATAGGGGATTCCCATATGTCCCCTCCCTCCCTCCCACACTTTTTCACATTAACAACATCCTTCATTAGTGTAGAACAATTGTTACAATTGATGAACACATATTGAGGCATTGCCACTAACCATGGATTATAGTTTACATTATAGTTTGCACTCTATCCCATGCAATTTTATAAGTTTTGACAAAATATATAATGACAAGACCTATATTTTTGATGTAACATTTATGTAATCTAAAGCTTCTTTAAAAATAAAAAAGCCAACCTATTTCTGGTATATTGCTTTTGGCAGCTTTTTCCAAACTAAAATAAAGGTTTAATATATAGAATGCATAAAGAAATCCTTCAACTCAACAACAAAAAAAATACATCTAATTAAAAATGGGCAAAAGACTTGAGGAGACATTTCTCTAAAGGAGATATACAAATAGCCAAAAAGCACATGAAAAAATGCTCAATGTCACTATCCATTAGGAAAATGCAAATCAAAACCACAAAGATACCATTTCACACCCACTACATTGGCTGCTATTAAAAAATGGAAAATTACACGTTTGGAGAGGATTTGGAGGAATAGGAACACATCCATTGTTGTTTTTTTTTTTTTTTATATATAATTTATTTATTTTTTCTTGTGGGTAAAAATAAAAAATTTCACAATACATACCAATATTTGTAAAATGATATATAAATATATATGCATATATGTATATTTGCTTACAAAAATGTTATTTATATATATATATATATATATTTTAAGAGGTGCTTAGATTACCTAAAATATTACACGGAACCCACTGGGATTCCCATGTTGCCCACCTCCCACACCTCCCACCACATCCCACACAAACATCTCCCACAAGTGTGGCCCACCACCCTCAATGGACGTAACACATCCTGGGGCCTTGCCACCAACCATAGACCACAGTTCACATCGTAGACCACACTCTCTCCCACACAGTTCTGAGTGGTTTGTGCTGATTTAAAATGGCCTACATCCATTGCCACAACAGTACTCAGGACAACCGCCAAATCCCAAAGAAGCCCCTGTATTTCAACTGCTCGTCCCCTCCCTGCCCCAAAATGTCAAGTGGCCACTGGCTCCACCTCATTGTTATAATTTCTTCCATTGCTAGAATCACCATATGTGTACAACAGAATACCATCAAGTCCACTCTAGTCCATAGTTCTTCCCCCAATCCTGAGGGGACTGGGATGGTGATGTCCACTCCACCTCCAACTGAGAGAGGGCTTATATCCCATAGATATGGTAGGTGGGATGATCCTGCCTGCAGATGCAGGCCCTCTCCATTCCCTGGGATGGACATTGCCCATCAGTGTCTCCTCACCAGGTGACTTGGATGAGTCCATTGAGCTGTAGGGTAGGAGTTGCAGCTCCACCAAGATTCCACGCACACCTGGCACATAGGTAGGCCAGAGGATCCAGTCTCTGGAAGTATACCTAAAATCTCCAGCATCACATATAGGTTTGAATAGAAGGGACTGATGAACCACGTGCAGGGAGGACTTATTTGAGTCCAATTCTGTCACTCTCAGGAGCACAGATTCCAAAATAGAGCCCACTGATAAAGTGTCAGTCTCTGGAGCTATCCCCCCTTATATAGGACCTGGATGTCTCTAGAGCTCTGGGAGCCCCTCTGTGTGGGGTGATATGCACTTTGATGTTCTATGAGCTCCAACTGAGGTGTGCATACCTCTGGGATGACCTCCCGACTCTCTTTGAAGTCTCATAGCCACTTGAACTCATTTGTCTTTACCTTTTCCCCCTTTTATTCAAGGTGTTTTTCCAGTTGGGAACACATTCATTGTATGTGGGAATGTAAAATAGTGTAGCCATTGTGTAAGAGAGTTTGGTAGTTCCTTTGAAAATTAAATATAGAATTACCATATGACCTTGCAATCCCACTGCTAGGTCTGTATACACAAATGAATTGAAAGCATATACTTAAATGAATATTTTTACACCAATGTTCACAGCTTTATTCATTTTCAAAAGGTGGAAGCAACCCAAATATCCATTAACCATATAATAGATAAACAAAATGTGGGGTATATTCACAATGGAATATTATTAAACCATAAAATGAAATGAAGTTCTGATACATGTGACAACATGGGTGAACACTGAAGAAATCATGCTGAGTGACATAAGCTGGACACAAAATGGCACATATTGTATGATCTCACTGATATGAAATAATTAGAAAAAGCACACTCATAGTGTCATAAACTAGAATATCATTTACCAGGGACCAGTGTGAGAACAGGGAAAGGGGGAATTAATGCTTAAATTTTGCAGAGCTTCTCTTTGGGATGTTTTGGTAATGGATGGTAGTGATGATAGTACAAAACTGTGAACATAATTAACAGCACTGCAATATATATTTGAAAGTAGTTAAAAGAGGGAAATTTTAGGTTGTAAAAATGTTACTAGAATAAAAATTAAAAATATATCCATAGGGCTATACAACACAAACAGTGAATCTTATAGTAAACCATGGACTATGGTTAATAGCACAATTATCAAATCAATTCAATTATCATCAATTGCCACAAATGTACCATACTAATGCAAGGTCGTAATAATAACAGGGAAGTAAATGGGAACTCTGTATTTTACTCATGATTTTTCTGAAACCCTACAACTTCTCTAATAAAAACAAAAAATAAATTAGAAAAAAATGAAGTATAAATAAAGATTTCTCAGACAACCAAATACTGAGGGAATGCATTACCTGGAGACTTGTCTTGCAAGAAATGTTAAAACAAGTTCTTTGAATAGAAAAGAAATTATCTAGGTCATAAAACTGATTCTAAATAAACAAAGAAAGAGTGATAGTAAAGCAATAAGTGAAGGTAAAATTAAATCCTTTCTTTTTATTACTCTTAATTGATCTAAAATGATGGTGATTAGGATTTCCCAGCCAGGATGAGTCATCTGAAGCCCTAGTGCTATTGCTCTCTGAATTTTACCTGGCCCAAGGGGTTTCCTTGATATAGAAAGCTTTTATCTACTGCATTCTTTTTTGCTTGACATACTACTCATCCTGCAAGACCTTATAGACCATGCTGACACATTTCCTAGTGGTCATTCATCATTTGTTTTGTAGGTACAGCAATTAAATCCTGTTCTGTCATTGAGGAATTCATCAGCTGTTCAATTTTGGTGGTAGGGACTTGCTCTCCTTGACTCCCTTGCACCTAGGGCTCAGGTACATGATGCAGGCTTTGCCAGCCACAAATATGTTGCCATGCACCCCCATATGACTTTGATTTGAGAATAATTGAGTCAAGAGGGAATGAACAAGAAGCTGGTTCTAGCTGTGGGGGCAGTGACAATTAAGTAGTGTGACTTGCACACAATTGTTAGTGGTATAAACTGTGGTTGTTTAATCTGCTTTATTGTCAGAGCCTTTGACATTTCCTGCCCATAGTGAAGACCCAATTATGTTTTGCTGAATGTATTAATGAATGAGTAAATGAATGACTTAAGCTTCCAAAGCCTGGTGGAGTTGGCAGCACCTTCTCAGACTAGTTATAAGGCTTGTTGAGGTGGTGTTCCTGAAGCTTCATCTTGAACACTCAACTTCTCTAATTCAGCTGGCAGTTTTGAAAACCACCCAAATCCTTTTAGTAGATATTTCTAGTTCATCAGAGAGGTTTGGGTTCAATCATCTGAAACTGAAAACAGTGGCTGAAGCATCTTCTATATATCCTCTAACCCCCAGGAAGAGGTGAACCATTCCAGCCTATGCCCAGCAGGTTAAATGGGAGGCATAACAGGAGCCTCCATTGTACTGGCCTCCACACTTTGTTTGCAGTGATCTCTCAACGTGCTTGCATCTCCTCAGTTGAGATTGTCCAGATGTTAAGTTCTGTGTACTTGCATCTCTTAATTGCCAATACCTGAGTGCCTTCTGGAGTAATAGGAAATGATGATATTGCAGTTGATGATGAAAGAATTTACTGCTGCTATTATGTCCTTCTTGATTATGGAGCTGAGTAGACAAAGATGACCAAGAAGAGCTAAAGTGTATGATATGACAAATAAATAATTGAACAAGAACCTACGTGAATATTACAGCAGGAAGGAAGGAACTTATTATTATTAGAGTACAGTGTCAGAAATTGTGTTAAATACTTTATATATGCTTGCCTCTCTGTCTTTGTAAACCTTTCAGCTTTGTCTGGATAATGGGTTCTACTGAAACTTGCGTACTTTTTTCCCCAATTTCAGCTCCTGAGAGCTGTTCTATAAACTAAAGACTAGGCATTGAACAAGAAGGAAGATGGAGGGGCTGGATGACTGTTTCTTTGAAAGCCAGCTTTCCAGCCCCTTTGGATTTGTTCTACGATGTTCATGCCACCTAAGAAGACTAAACCAACGTGGGGTGGGATGGAAGGAGCAAGCAGAGATCTTAATGTGATAATGCCTCCCATCTGGTTGTCTTCTTCATCTCCTCCTTGTACATGCTCTTTCTACTTGACCTACACCTGCCCAATGCTCACTGAGCTTCAGGAGGCTCCTGGCCTGACTGTTCTGTCAGACCAGTGTGACTGCTTTGAAGATAGACATCATCTCCTCAAAGTCAGACATCGGAGCCAAATTACAAGTCTCCACCAGTTGGTTAATAGAAAGTCAAATGTGTGTTTCTAATCCTTCACAATATAAAGTTGAGTGCAACATATTAACTTATGCAATACCTCTGGAAGCATTTAATGTTTCTTGAAATACAAATGCTAAGCCTCACAGGTTTCCCCTCTCCCGAATATTTACCTAAGTAAGTGTCCAGGTCTATGAGGCAAAGGAGCTTCCACATCTTCATGGCAATGTGGGGAAGAGATGGGGTGGAATTACTGGTCTCCTTCTGGGCCTTACCTGAGGTCTCTGGGTCCCTAGGTGATGAGGTCTGTCCTCCTATTCCTGTTATTCCCTGATAACCTCTGATGAAGTCTGTTGTGACTGGGTGTACTTATAGATCATTCCTCTTTCAAGAGAGTGAACTAGGAGGGACTTTCCACCTGATCTTGTCCCATTGGGAGCCCACTAACTGTAGAAGGCAAGCTTCCGACCAGCTCCTCCATTCAGTTCACTGATCTGGTCACTCACTCTCATTCTGTGCTGCAAGGTTAATTCCCATGGCTTGGCGGTTCCCATAGAAAGCCCATGGATCACATCTCAAAGAGAAGGCTTCAGCAAATGTGGGGTAGATGGCAAGACTATGGTGTACTCCCTTTCTGTGGCTGTACCGAAGGGTTGCATAGAGCAGCCAAAAGAGAGCATCCTCCAAGGTCTCAGGGATGGAGAATGCAGCCTAGAGACCCTCTCTAAACTCAGCGTTACTTTCACTTTTTAAATGTACCTCATGCTCTCCAGAAACTAATTTGATTTGCAGGTATCAAGAGAAGAGGCATGCTTTCAACCATAACCTATGTGAAGTTTAGCAAAAGGCTCATTTTCTATTCTCATAAATTCATATGAAGTAGCCTAGAAACTGTTGTTAGAGACAGTTATCAAAATGGGACAGCCAATGAGTATGCAGGTGCTTTGGTTATGCATCACTCTCTTGATAACCTCATAGAATGAGGCTCACCCCTTGTCCTTATAATGCTTCAGTCTTGAAGCTTGAGTTTTCATGCACTTGTTCTTCTTTGCAGATGCTACTGGCTTCCAAATGCAGAGATTACACAATTAACAGGGAATGTGGCCATGCCAAAACATCTAAGTGTGTTATAACAAAAGTACTTAGAGTTTGCTGCATTGGTTTCAAGCTATTTACCAAGTAGAGCCAATATCAGATAAGTTAGCTCAACACACAGAAGAAAAAAGTTAATAATTTATTTCAAAAATTTTCCACCCCATTTTCCACCCTGAGAGATGCCCTCAGTCTGCACCCTGATGGGTGCCTTCTGCACACAGTATTGGGTCAGTCTTTCCTTGAGATCCTAATATATCTGTATTAGCTTGCTTTGTTGCATAAAAAATTATCAAAGACTTGGTAGATTAAAACGACATCCATTTATTATCTCAGTTTCCATAGGTCAGAAATCTAGACACAGCCTAGCTGGGTCCTCTGCTTAGGGTCTCACAAGTATGCATTCAAGGCGACAGCTAGGCTGTGTTCTCATCTGGAGGCTTACAAGCTCATTCATGATGTTGTCAGGATTCACTTCCTTATTGTTATATTGCTGAGGGACCTGGCTTTTTGATGGCTATTGGCAATAGGCATCAGATTCTAGTGGCCTCCCACAGTTTTTTTTATCCATACAGATATCCTCAATGTGGCTACTCACTTCACCAAGTCAGGAAGGAGAATCTTTCTTCCCAATCTTAGACAAAGTTTTATTTACTATAATCATGAGAGCGATTCCCATACCTTTGCCATAAAACATAACATAATAAAAGACATGATATCCCAGCATAGTCATTGGAAACAAGTAACAGATTCCATCCACACTCAAGGGAAGGGATTAAATAAAGAATTGAATGCCAAGAGGTGGGAATTCTTAGGATTCATCCACTACAGAGATTTGTTATTGAGATACTTGAGCTCCTCATCTAAATCTGGGGTTGTTCTGCCCTTTGTGTGTCTCAGGCAAAATTTTGAGAACTTTCTGCTGCTTTTTTCCCAAGGCTGAGGTTTGTATATCCTGGAATTCCCAGGAGTAAGTATCATGGTTATTTCCAAATTCCACCCTTGGCAATGATGGTGTGAGCTTACATGTAGTCTCCCCTTTATATATTAGAAATCAAGTGTCCCTCAAAAGCTAGTTCTCTGCATTGTCAGTCCTGGGATAGGGATATAGACAGGGTTCAACAAAGCCTTAAGAATGGATGGAGGGAGGTTTCATATCTTCTACTATATGTTCCTCACCAGGGCCACCCCTTGAATTTCAGTGCACACATCAGATGGAATTTCATAGAATGAAACTTCAGATCAGATCAAGTTTGCACACTGGGTTCCAAAGAGTCTAGAGATCAGAAATGTTGTCTTAAGGACCACTATGAGAAGCATGAGGAAATCAGGATTGCAGGACTTGTTCCAATTCCGCTTCAATTATACTATTTATATATTGTTATTTTTATGTTGGAATTCCAACTAAATTTTTATTTAAACATTTTTTTTTTTTATTTCTGTTTTTAAAATGTTAGAATGTGCTAGATGGTCACCACATCTTAAATTTTTCAGACTCAGTGATTCTGATGACCTACCCTCCTCTATCAACCTCATCTCATTTCTGCCAAATTCCAGCTTTTTCTTCGCAGAGGAAGATATTTAAGCTGATATTTGGTAACACACATTAACTTACTAAGTTCTATCACTATAGAAGGTTTTTTTTGATAAGTTGAGGATACAGTGAGGCACAGGGATGGAAATGACCTTTCCAGGTTGCACAGTAATATGGATAAGGTCAGTGTGACAATTAGAATTTGGTGAATCCCGCCCCCCCCGCCCCCAAAAAAGATTGTTTTCTAACTAACCCATTGCTGTGGGTGTGAGGCCCTTTGATTACATTAGATTCCTTTAAGGGACCTTGATTAGGTCAATTCTGATTGGACTACTTCAGTGAGGCATGATTCAGGTTGGGCCTCCACCCTCTTACTGAAATCTTATATAAAATAAGTTGCAGAAAGAAAAGGGAACTCTACTATTTTGACCTGGCCATGTGAGGGAGAGGATCCAAGGACCACCAGCAGCTGAAGCTGAGGCATGAAGTCCCCAAGAAGCTGGGCCCATGGAGCAGCTCAAGGCTGAAGAGACAAGCCATATGCCTGATTGCCCACAGCTGAGCTCCTGGAGATAATGAGCCTTGAAGGGAAGGCAGGAACCTCACCACATAGCAGGACACCAGGATCACCGGTAGCTGACTTCCGTGAGAAAGTATCTCTGACGGTGCCTTGATTTGGGCATTTCGTGGCCTTGGAACTGTAAGATTTTCTCTTAATAAAATTCTCATTATAAAGGCCAACCCATTTCAGGTATTTTGCAACAGCAGCCTTTAGCAGACTAAGACAGTCAGAGAGGGAAGGCAATTTCCTGATTCTCAAATGAACATTGTCATTCCACTAAGGTGCCATTCTGATGTGTGCCATATCCCTGTTCAACATTTCTTTTTTAAAAAATAAAATAAAAACTCTTCTCCAGTAAGTAGGGCATTTTATATCATCATTTCCAGAATACTAATGTGCTCTCCATAAAAATCTTTATGCTAATTAAATTGAAGGAAGGAAAAAAGAATAGAATTTGCTGTATAAAATAATGATCCAATGAATTGATTATATCATGTAGACCAATTATAATGTTGCCAAAGATCAAAGTCACCTGGAATTGCCTACACTGATTTTTATTAAATTAAAAGTTGTGCTAAAAAGCAGACTATTGGCATAACAGTTCAGTGAGGAAAAATTCTGCTAATAAAAAATAATTTCATGCAACAGTCATGAAAATTACACATGGCAATCAAATATGATTTTCTTTAACTTTGAAGATGGAACAATTCTCAGAAACTAATGGCAGGGAGTCAGGACTTACAGAATGGTGATACAAAGAACTTGGGGGAACCTCTATTCCAGAAAGACATCAATTAAGGTAGTTAAAATTAGGAAAATAATTATTCGGGGTCTGTGGAGCTTGTTTAAAGGGCTTACAACAAATTGAGAAGCTTTTATCCAAAAAAATCCATGGAAACTCAGTAAGATGAGTAGAATGCTGTGTTATTTGTGCCAGTGACTGCAAAAACACCCTCTCCCACTATGTAGGGAGTATCTGGGCAGGAAACTGGTGAAGTGTTAAGTCCTTCTTTACCACACAACTTTGTATTGTGGGAGAGTTTCTCCAATGAGTTCTGAAGCCAAATGGCAAAGCTCATTGCCCTTAGCTTCCTAAGATAGAGGATTCAGCATCTGAGGGTCATTGGCAGGTCCCATCCTTCCTGGCAGTAAAGATTTATATGGTGAAGTGGTGATAGCCAAGCAGCCTAGCAGTGACATCTCTCACTTCCTTGCTCCAAGACACATAGGTCCTTTTTCATGGGGAGCATACAAGTGAGGCACCAGCAAAGAACATCCTCTAGACCATCTTCTGCTCCACAGAGCAGAGGTTCTGCTCAGGGAAAGGTCAGAGAAAGCCTAACAGACTGTTAATACTCTGCCTTTTTCAAATTCAATTGGTTGGGCTGTGGAGCAGATTATTTCCCTTAGTGAAGGCTAACAGAGAGATGTAATGCCAATAGAGATAGACTAACAGAGGCTTACTGAGGAAGTCATGGAAAGAGGGAGACAAAGAGCTCAACAATAACCACAATTATCCCTAGTGGTCAGGAAGACTGCATACATGCAAGACTCCACCCTCTGAGGAATGACTGGAGAAGGAACTTTTGGGACACAGTCTGACTAATTGTGGGGAAAAGTCATAAACTCTTTCATTAGTAAAGGCAGTCTCCAAATCACATATAGATACCATGATAAAAGATGAAAATCTCACAATTTCAGTGGGCTTAAGTGCAGCCTCTGACCTAATTGTGCCTGGCAACTAAATAGTACTGACCAAGAGAGAGAACCTAGGAAGTCAGGGTAGAATATAAAAAATAAGAAACAAATTTTTAGCAGGATATCAGAGACAATACCTTGCAGGGGAAATAGACTTCATTGAACTACTTCAGCCAAATAATTGACATATAAAAAAGAAAACAATCAAATAGCAACAACAAGCTATGGAGAGGGGATCAGTATCCAGAGTTGCTACAATATATTATCTAATATGTCTAGTCTTAAACAAAAATTTACAAGACAACAAAGAAATAGAATCTGCCTTTGAAGGGACCCAGATGTTGCACTTATCAGACACAAACCTTAAAGTAATTATTATAAACATGTTCAAAGAATCAAATGATGTTTAATAAATTAAAGGAAGTTATGATGACAAAGTCTCATCAAATAAAGGATATCAATATAGAAATATAAATTTTAAAAGAACTTAGTGGAAATTCTGGAGTTGAAAATACAATAACCCAAATAAAAAATTCACTATAGTCTCAACAGCAGATTTGAGCTGGCAGAAGAAAGAATCAACAATCTTGAAGATAGACATATAGGAATTAGGCAGTCTGAGGTGTAGAAAGTAAAAGAATGAGGGAAATGAACAGTCTCCGTAAAATGTTGGACTTAATCAAGCACACAAACTAATAAGTAATAGAAATACCAGTAAGAAAGGAAAGAGAGAAAGGAGCAAAAAAGATATTTAAATAAATAATTGCTGAAACCATCTCAAATACCATGAAAATAATTAATAAACATATCCAAGAAATTAACAAAGATATCTACACCTAGGTACATCATAGAAAAGAAAAGAAATCATCAAAGCATCAAAGGAAAAATGACTTATATATAAAGAAATGAAATAATAGCCAGAAAGGAATTTGGGAAATTCACCAGTATGTGGAAATTAAACAAAACATTCTTGAATAACCAATGGCTCAATTAAGATATCAGAATGGAAATTATAAAGCACTTTGAGATAAATAAAAATGAAAACACAATGTACTAAAACTGATGGGGTATAGCTAAAGCAGTTCTTTGAGGGAAACTTATACCTGTACAAGACAATGTTAAAAATAAAGAAATATTTCAAGTCATTAAGCAAATATACCAGCTTAGGAACCTAAAAAAGTAGAACAAACTAAACTCAAAGAAAGCAGAAAGAAGGAAATAATAAAGACTGAAGTAGAAGTAAACATAATATAGAATATAAAAACAATAGAAAAGTCAATGAAATAAAAATTTGGCTCATCATATCTAGATTGACCAGTTTAAAAAAAAAAAAAAAGAGAGAAAGAGAGGGCTCAAATTACTAAATTCAATAATTAAAGAAAGTACATTACTAACAGCTTTAGAGAAATAAAAATGATTACAAAAGAATACGATGACAAACTATATGCCAACAATTTAGATAACTTAGATAGAATGAATAAATTGATTCATAACAAGTTAAGAGATTGAATCCCACAAAGAAAAGCCCAGATTCAGATGGCTTCACTGAGGAATTCTACCAAATACGTAAAGAAGAATTAATATCAGTTCTTCACAAAATTTTTTTGCAAAAAATAGATTGCAGAACAATTCCCAGTTCATTTTACAAATCCAGTATTAGTCTGATACCTAGACAAGGTGAAGAAAATGCAAGAAAATGATGATACACTTCCTATGAAATGGTTTCATATTTCCATGCACAATTAACCAAAACCTAGAAAGGGCAAAAAGACAAACAAAGAATAACTAAAAGTGGAAGAAGATGGCTAGCTCATTTCGGACACCAGGACTGGAGGAACTGCCCAGCTATAAGGTGTCTTGTATCACTCCAACAAATAGAAGAAGGCCAGCTGAGCCCAGCATTTTATGACCTCTGCACTAGTAACCCAGGTGAGCCAAATCTTCCTTTGAATGGGATGGAGTCCCTCTGACAATGTTAGAAGAGAATGCCACCACTAGAAAGGGGAAACCTTGTAGAAAGTAAGTGGCCAGGAAAAGTTGTCATGTTCCTTGCTGGACCTAAGTCTTCCCTACCTATCTAGAGACACCAGTGCCGGTGGGAAGAAAAACTTGCAGGATTAACAATGACTACACAGCATACCAAAATCTGAGCAACCTGCAAACACCCTTGGAAGAACAGGAAGAGACTGCACATCTGCAGTGAAGATTCATGAGTAGAGCACCCCATGCACCAGCAGCTGGTGTCCATACCCCACTGGTGGTGCAAGATGCTTTGAAACTTATTCCCTGGCTGGAGTTGGAAGCTCCATATCACAAAAACAGAGGAGGAAGAGATGATAGGGCACTGACTTCAACTACTGATTAGTAAATTCAACTGGCTAAAGTCCACTCCTAAGAGCAGTTAAAATTTGAACCTAAGTCAGAAAGCAGCTGGTAGCCTCCATTTTAACTCTGCTCCTGGCAGGGAGGAAGCTGGATGGACCTGCACCAGCCTCTTTGGGCAACTGTAGTCACTTTTGGCCCACACAGGATAGATTATTAGGCACCTGTGTCCCAATAGGACAAGAGGGGGTGGTTTTCCTCCTGGAAGCTGCAGCTGCTTTTGGACTGCACATACTAGATTGTTGGGCACTCCTGTGGCTCCATCCTTACCTTTGTTAGGGCACGAGGAGAGATAGTGCTCCCTCAGCCTTTCGACAACTGCAGCCACTTTTGGCCCACACAAACTAGATTGCTGGACACATCTGTGGCTCTATCCCCACCCCTGACAGAGCAGGATGAGGCACAGTGATCCCTCACCTTCTCTGGGCAATAGCAATAATTTTCAGGCTTCGTGGACTAGATTGTTCGGCACACCTGAGGCTCCATCCCCACCTCTTGCAGGGGAGGAGGGGAGGCGTGTGCTTCAGCAGTCTACCTGGGCAACTGTGGTCAGTTTGACCGACACAGCTTAGTTTGCTGCCCACAGCTGAAGCTCCATACCTTACCAAAGCAGGGGAAGAAGGGACATGAAGCTTCATCAGCTTCTCTGGGCAACTACTGACAATCTTGGCCTGCAAGGCTTGAGTTCTGCACAAGGCTATGGCTCTGTCCCTACCCTTGGCAGGGGAGGAAGGTAAGAAAAGCTTCACTGGTTCCTGGAGCAACGTGGGCAGCTTGTTTCCATGGCATACAGTACCAACTGCATCCTCATCTCTGCAACCAGCAAGGGAGAAAGGGCAGGAAACAGATGAAAAAGAGCTGAAAAAATTCAGATTGGCTAAACATGCGCTACTATAAAGTTCCAAATTAAGTTGAACCGAGTATTAAAGAAGGTCTGTAGTGAAAACCCTAGACTAAATAGAGAAATTGAGCTCAAAATAAATACATCAAGTAAATCAGATGCTGAGACACCAAGAAAAAATAACAATTCATACCAAGAAAGAGGAAGATATGGCCTAGTCAAATGAGCAAGCTAACCCTCTAGATAACATAAAGGAGTTGAGACAGCTAATCATAGGTATTCGAACAAATCTCCTTAAGAACTCCAATGAGAAGGTCAAAGAGATTAAGGATTTTAAGACACTGGGTGAGCACAAAAGAATTTGAAAGCATACATAGAAAAATAGCAGATCATATAGGAATGAAAGGCACAATAAGAAATTAAAAATACACTGGAGGCATAAAGCAGCAGGTTTGAAGAGGCAGAAGAAACGATCAATGAGCTTGAAGACAGGGCCTCTGAAAGTGAACATACAAAGGAAAAGAGGGAGAGTAGGGTGGGGGGTTGGGTTGAATTATCCCTGGAACCAAGGGGAGGGTCAGGGGAAAGAGCAGGTGAATTCTGGGGATTTTCAGGTCTGTGGTTAAAACTAAAATGTTGCGAATTTTCTCTTGGCAAGTACGGCAGGGGAGAGTTACTGGTATAGGACGAGGGTCTGAGGCGGGGTATACAGGACAGGTCATACTTGGAGCAGGCTTCTATGGAATACGTAAGTGCTCTTCTTGTCATAGTGTGTTATATCAACGAGTGGAAATCCACACAATAAACAAGAAAATATTAAACACCCATCCTGGGGAGTGCTGCTATGTGAGAACATAGGCAGTGCCTAATAAAAGAAAACAGACCAATATGTCCAGCCCTCAATATTATTGCAAGTAACTACTAATCTTATTCTTCAATAATTGAAACTTAGTGGTTACCATAGGTCCTGAGGATGGGGGGGGTGGGGCGGAGAATAGAATAGATGGAACAGAGGGCATTTTCAGGGCATTAGAATTGTTCTGCCTGATCTTGCAATAATGGATACAGGCCATTTTAAATTTCATCAAAACCTATAAAAGTGTATGGTACAAAATGTAAACCATAATGTGAACCATTGACCATGGTTAGTAGCAATGTGTCAATATTTATACATCAATTGTAATAAATGTGTCATCCACATGTAAAATGTTATTAATAAGAAAGAGGGGGAAAAGGGAGTGTGTTGGGTATATGGGAATCCTCTATATTCTGTACATGACTTTTCTGTAACCTAAAGCTTCTTTGAAAATAAAATGAAAAAAAAAAAAAAAAAAGACCCTGGGAGAATATATGGAAGAAAATGTTACTGTATATATAAGGCAACAGATCTTACAGAGATGAAAGACACAATGCTTAAAAAATTTTTTTTTATTATTTCAAATTAAAAAATTTTTTGTATTTTATTTGTTATTTTTTTAAAACTATTATTATTTCATTTTCTTATTAACTTTTTTGGTTATTTTGCTGGCTTCATTTTTGGAGAGGTTTTGGATCACAGAAAAGTCACAACTGTGGCAAGGAAGGATCATTGGTGTGGTGTCAGTGATGGGGGATGCATGGGGAGGGGTTCACCTGGGGCATGCCTCTAGGCATATGAATGTGTTCAAGTGTTCATGGGGTCTTGTCTCGGTGGGTGGAGATTCACACAATAACCGAAAGAATATCAAATTCCCATCCTGGGGAGGTCTGCTACATTCTCTAATAGGATGGCAAGAATCCCCTGAGTATATAAGGGCAGTGAGTAGTGAAGGAAGACAGATGATTACACCAGGCTCTTGATATTGATGATTGCACTTATGAACCTTTTCTTGTGAAATTGAAATTTAGCCCAGTATTATATACTGTCTAAGAATTACCTCCTGAAAGCCTCCTTGTTGCTCAAACGTGGCATCTCTCTAAGCCAAACTCAGCATATAAACACACTACCTTCCCCCTGACATGGGATATGATTCCTTAAGATCAGCTTCCCTAGTACTGAGGAATTATTACCAAGCACCAATTAGCAATGCATCGGAAAAAGACCTTGACCAAAAGGTGAAAATGGTATATAAAAATGAGCTTTTATGGCTAAGATATTTCAAAGTGAGTCAGGAGGCCATTCCAGAGGTTATGCTTATATAAGTCTTTGCAGAATCTCATTGACTGCCACAGTAACAATGCTTCAAACAGCAGGGCTCCTAAGGGCTCTAGAGAAATCCAGACACTATAAACAGGGCAGAGAAGCTCAGGAATTCAAAACTCTGTCAATTACTTTGGAATTTATGCTCCCCATTGTAACAGAGTTAGACTCATTTAAAATTTTCCTACACATGGCTCTTCTGCCCCTTTTATTTTAACCTATATTTAGAACTATATTTGTTAAATATATGTCCAAGAAACATAAATCTTTGGTTCATCCACGTGCCGGTTGAATCTCAGCAGAGTAGCAGCACCTACAATCTGGTTCATTGAACTCATCCAGGAAAACTAACAGGGAAATAATGATGGACAACACCCATGCCAAGGAACAGAGAGTGTCTACAACTGCAAGCAAGATAGTTCCATCCATCTGCAACGTGGGATCTAAGCCCCCTCTCAATTAGAAACAGAATGGGCATCACCATACCAAAATCCTCAAGATTGTGGAATGAACAATGGACTAAAGTAGACTTATTATTATTCTACTATAGACTTATTATTATTCTAACAATGGAAGAACTTTTATCATTGATATAAAGGCAGTGGCCATCAGAGGTTCTGAGTGGAAAAAGAGGGAAGAATAGGTATAATATGGGAGCATTTTGGGAACATTGGAATTGTCCTCCATGACATTGAAATACATGCCATTATATATTTTGTCACAACCTATAAAATTGTGCAGAATGATATAAACTATAATTTAAACTATAGTCCACAGTTAGTAACAATGCTTCAAAATGTATTCATCAATTGTAACAAGTGTACCACACTAATGAAGGATGTTGTTAATGTGGGAAAGTGTGGGAGGAGGAGGGAGTGGGGCATATGGAAATCCTCTATATTTTTTATGTAACATTTATGTAATCTAAAGCTTCTTTAAAAATAAAAAAAAAAAGAAAAATGAAAAAAATGAGCAGGGCCTTAGGAAACTAAATGATGGCAAGAGACATGCAAACATGTGTCATGAGTGTCGCAGAAGGAGAGGAGACAGGAAAATAGGAGGAAGGAATATTTGAGGGACTGATGGTAGAAAATTTCTCAACCCTATTGAAGGAAATAAATATCCATGTCCAAGAAGCACAACATACTCCCATCAGAATAATTCCAATAGACCAACTCTGAAATATATACTAAAAAGAATGTCAATTGACAAAGTTAAAAAGAGAATTCTGAAAGCAGCAAGAGATAAGTGATTCATTACATACAAGGGATGCCCAATAAGTTTAAGTACTATTTCTCAGTAGAAACCATGGAGGAAATAAGGCAGTGGCATGATATATTTAAGTTACTGCAAGAGAAAAACTGCCAGCCAAGAATCTAATATCCAGCAAGATTGTCTTTCAAAAATGAGGGCAAGTTTTGAATATTCACAGATAAACAGAAACTAAGAATATTTGTAATCATAAGACCAGCTTTGCAGGATATACTAAAGGGAGTGGTACAGACTGTAAAGAAAAGACAGGAGAGAGAGGCTTGGATAGAGTCCAGAAATGAAGATTATATCAGTAAAATTAACCAAAAGTGTAAAAAGAGAGATGAAAATAAAATATGACTGATAAAACCCAAAGGCCAAAATGGTCAAGTAAGAACTGCCTTTACAGTAATAATATTGAATGTTAATGGATTAAACTCCCAAATAAAAAAAAACAGAGTGGCAGAATGGATAAGAAAATACAAGCCATCTATATATTGTCTACAAGAGACTCACCTTGGACCAAGGATACAGATCGATTGAAAGTGAAAAGCTGGAAAAAGATAATCCATGCATGCAGTAACAAAAACAAACAAACAAACAAAAAAGCTGGAGTAGCTATACTTATATTGGATGCAATAGACTTTAAAAAGCAAAACTGTTATTAGAGACAAGGAAGGACATTATGTATTTATAAAAGGGGCATTTCATCATGAAGAAATAACAATCATAAATATATATGTACCTAACCAGGATGCCCCAAATTATATGAGGTAAACACTGGCAAAACTGAAGGGAGAAATAGATGTGTCTACAATAATAATTGGAGATTTCCATATACCACTGTCAGCATTGGATAGAAACATCTGGGCAGAGGATCAGTGAAGAAACAGAGAGCTTGAATAATATGATAAGTGTACTAAACCTATAGACATGCAGAATATTGCACCCCCAAACTGCAGGATATACATTCTTTTCAAGTGTTCATGGATCTTTCTCCATGATAGACCATATGTTGATTCAGAAAGCAGATCTCAATAAATTCAACAAGATCAAAATTATACCATGCACTTTCTCTGGTCATAATGGAATAAAGTTGGAAATCAACGACACATGGGAAAAGGGAAAATTCATAAATATATGGAGATTAAACAACACACTCAAACAAAGTTTAATTTACAAAGACACTGTTGTTTCATTCACTTAATGTTGGTATTTGGGGCAATTTTTAAGGGTTTCAAAAAATGGCATTAATAATAGCTTGGGACAATATTTAAAATAACAGGAAAATGAAAACTAGTTTTGCACGATATTTTCACAAATTGTTCTGGAGACAGCAAACTCATGTTCAGTTGTTTTTTCCTCTGCTTTAAAATAATTACCAATGATTCTAGTCAGTCTGAAATGTATTATTCCTGGAACAAATACAAACATTTTTACTTGAAAATGTTTTGCATTGATAACTTGGCCTCTACAAAAAAGCATAAAATAGCCAAGAAGCGACTAGGGTTTGTTTTCAAATACTTTTTTTTTTTTTTTTTTACATTTTATTTTTTATTTTTATTTTTTTATGGGTAAAAATCAAAATTCTCACAATACATACAAACATTTGCAAAATGATATATAAATATATATGCATATATGGGTATTTGCTTACAAAAATGTTATATATATATTTTAAGAGGTGCTTAGATTACCCAAAATATTACACGGAACCCACTGGGATTCCCATGTTGCCCACCTCCCACACCTCCCACCACATCCCACACAAACATCTCCCACAGTGTGGCCCACCACCCTCAATGAACTTACAAATCCTGGAGCCTTGCCACCAACCATAGACCACAGTTCACACCGTAGATCAGACTCTCTCCCACTCAGTTCTGAGTGGTGTGTGCTGATTTAAAATGGCCTACATCTGTTGCCACAACAGTACTCAGGACAGCCTCCAACTCCCAAAGAAGCCCCTGTATTTCAACTGCTCATCCCCTCCCTACCCCAAAAGTGTCAAGTGGCCACTGGCTCCACCTCATTGTTACAACTTCTTGCATTGCTAGAATCACCATATGTGAACAAGAGAATACCATCAAGTCCACTCTAGTCCATAGTTCTTCCCCCAATCCTGAGGGGACTGGGATGGTGATGTCCACTCCAACTCCAAGTGAGAGAGGGCTTATATCCCATGGATATGGTGGGTGGGATGATCCTGCCTGCCGATGCAGGCCCTCTCCATTCACTGGGATGGCCATTGCCCATCGTTGTCTCCTCACCAGGTGACTTGGATGAGTCCATTGAGCTGTAGGGTAGGAGTTGCAGTTCCACCTAGATTTCATGCCACCTGGCACATAGGTAGGTGGGAGGCTCCAGTCTCTGCAAGTATACCTAAAAATTCCAGCATCACATATAGGTTTGAATAGAAGGGACTGGTGAACCATGTGAAGGGAGGACTTATTTGAGTCTAATTCTGTCACTCTCAGGAGCACAGATTCCAAAATAGAACCCACTGATAAGGCATCAGTCTCTGGGGCTATTCCCCCTTATATAGGACCAGGGTGTGTCCGGAGCCCTCAGGAACCCCACTGAGTGGGGCAATAGGCACTTAGATGTTCTATGAGATCCTACTGAGGTGTGCATAAGAGTTACCTCTGGGATGACCTCCCGACTCTCTTTGAAGTCTCTTAGCCACTTGAACTCATTTGTCTTTACCATTTCCCCCTTTTATTAAAGGTCTTTTTCCAGTTGTGTTGCCAGTTGGCACTTGGGAAAAGTTTTCAATTAGCAATAATCGCGCCTGGGATAAACCTCATTGGCTACGATACTGCCACTGCGCAAAGCTGCCAGTTGGCACTTGGTATTAATCCCTTGTTGCCAGGGAGGCTCATCCCCGGGAGTCATGTCCCATGTTGGGGGGAAGGTAATGCAATCATATGCTGAGTTTGGCTTAGAGAGAGGCCACATTTGAGCAACAAGGAGGCTCTCAGGTGGCAACCCTTAGGCACCCCACAACTGCAGGCTAAGTCTCATTTACAAGAGCAAA
>JAKSZT010053840.1:9677196-9733867 GCA_026826555.1 Tolypeutes matacus
AAAACTAGCAATAGATCTTCCGTATGATCCAGCAATTCCACTGCTGGGTATATACCCAGAAGAACTGAAAACAAAAATACAAACAGATATATGCACACCAATGTTCATAGCGGCATTGTTCACCATTGCCAAAAGTTGTAATCAGCCCCGGTGCCCATCAACAGACGAATGGATAAGCAAAATGTGGTACAGACATACAATGGAATATTACTCAGCTGTAAGAAGTTACAAAGTGTTTTCAAATACTTTGACTAACTTCCAATAATCCTTTATCAGTAAAAGTCCTGGAAAAATACCAGATATTTAGGATCAGACTTAATTCTTTACTATAAGCATGAAACTGTTATTGACAGCTTTCCATGACTAGGTTCTTAAAAATCCAATAAGAAATCCAAGGACTATGAGTGACAATGAAGTTTACTATACAATACAAGGCAGCCACAAGTGATGAAGTAAAGTTTTGTGTTTTTTTTTTTTAATGTAGGAAAAGTCAACACTAATATTATACTCTAGGGAAGCTAACACCTATTTAGAGGTTTTAACTTTATAGCAAACCAAGGTCAAGCTTCATAATAACCAAAATTATAACTTGTAGCTGGAGTATTTTTCTGCATTTTGGCATTATACCAAAACTTACAGGGTACAATTATCTTAGATCTTGGCATAAAGACTAATTCCTCCCACTGAAACCTCCAGTGTGGGGGAGAACAAATTCTATTCTCTCCACAAATCCCTGAACTTCATACCATAAAATAAATCAGAGTGAGAGATATAAAGCTAGGTTATAATGTAACTCTTTTTATTTCTTTTGCATTTTTTTCTTTGTGACATAGACAAGTATATTTTTGTTTTTGGAGTCATATACTGCTTAACTTAGCAAACTTAAAAGCTTGTAAAATTTAACTTTTTTTAATAAGAAGAAAGTCTAGGATTTCACGGTTAGTAATTTTACTACAAAAATATTTACGGAACTCAATCCATTTTGATAATCATAGTTCTTTTAAAAATCGTTTGAAAATTTCTTTGTGGATACTAGACCCCCAGACTGCACTATATCCAAACAGAATACCTATAATCTGGGTTTCAAAGTGCTTCACCTCAGTTACCTGTTCTTCAACTTGCTACTTACTCTCATGCTTTCTTCATTTACTAAACACAAACTCTCAATTTTTTACTTTGGACCTTCTCCTCCAAGGCCCTATCAGATAACTTTGTAAACATGCATTTAAAACCTTCGAATACCAGCATTTTAAACTGAGACTAACACCTAAAGGCACAATTTTTTAAAAAAGTTTGTCACTAAAGATTTACCAATCTTGGGGATTAACCAAACACAACCTGGAAAAACAACTGAGTTCCATATATTCCCATAAATCTTCAAACCCTAAACTGAAATTCTAATAAATTGGAAAAAAATTTTTTTTCTATGGAAGAAAAGGCAACTGCTCTTATTACATCAACACCATTAAAGTATAAGTGACAGCAACAAATGGACCTACTCATATTTCCAAAGACCAAGATTCACCATGGCAAAGTCTAAAAACTAGACACAGGAGATGAGATATTAAATGCCACTATCATAAAAATAATCAATTTCTACCTTTGTCTTTCTTCTGCTCCATGAGGAACCAAAGAAGTCAAATAGAGGATTATTCTGCTGGGCCAACCATGAAAACTTCAAGAACAGATAGATGTAATATTCCCTATTATTCTTTCAGGGCATTATTTTGCACAAGTTTTTTTTTTTTTTTTATTATGGGTAAAAATCAAAATTCATACAAACATTTGCAAAATGATATATAAATATATATGCATATATGTGTATTTGCTTACAAAAATGTTATATATATATATATATATATACATATATTTTAAGAGGTGCTTAGATTACCTAAAATATTACACGGAACCCACTGGGATTCCCATGTTGCCCACCTCCCACACCTCCCACCACATCCCACACAAACATCTCCCACAGTGTTTGCACAAGTTTTTAAAAACATCTTCAAAAATATAAAAAGTAAAGAGTTATTTAACCTTTTGAATACTTCTTAATTATTTTTTTATTTTTAAAGAAGCTTTATATTACATAAATGTTACATAAAAAATATAGGGGATTTCCATATGCCTCACTCCCTTCCCCTCCCACACGTTCCCACATCAACAACATCCCTCTTTAGTGTGGTACATTTCTTACAACTGATGAACACATATTGACACATTGCAACCAACAATGGACTACAGTTTACATTATAGTTTACACTCTGTCCCGTACAATTTTGTAGGTTATGACAAAATATACAATGGCTTGCATCCATCTCTGCAATGTCATTGCTTGAAGAATTTGTCATAGAAATTCAAGAAATTTTATTGCAAAATATTCACAAGGTTGCATTGCAATAAAGTTTCTTGAATTTGTATCACAAATTCTTCAAGCAATTCAACTTTTCAAATAGAGTCATCACTAAAAAGTTCCTTTGACATGGGATCTATCCCATGGTTACATAGCTCCTTCCTCCTTTGTTGAATGTTAAGAGTAGCTCTTTGTTCCTTCAGGATCCCAAATCACTCACTCAAAGTCATCCCTGTCTGTTTTTCAACTTTATTTATGTCAAATTGTAGGGGGACATCTTTAGGAACTTTCTTTATATCAGATTGCTCCTGCTTTGCCAAGAATGAGGGTACAGTAGTACAATTTAATTGTGGTTTCTGAGTTACAAGGCACTGCACTGCTCCAGGATTATCAAAAGATAGAGTTAAATATGCCTCCTTTTATGTTGGAAGTCCACCACTGATGAGTTCTCTTTGCTACTATATCTTTTAACAGTTGTTCTGTGTTCAACTGCGTCTGAACCTTCAGGCCTCTTCTGAAAAGAAAAGTTGCCTGATCTGTGTCTTTCCAATGGCTTAATTTATTTCCACTTCTGGTAAAATTGGCTAGAATGTAATTTTTTGTTTAAGTGGTTAGGTCTCTTGAGAACTGCAACTGTTTCCTCTGCACTTCATTTTGTCTTGGGAGGTTTGCCTTCCTTTTAAACACAGAAAATATAACTATATATTCTAGTCACTTTAGAGGTGGTGGATTCATAGGACCAATGCCTTTTCGAATTCCAGTTGCTTTCCTAGCTTCAAGGCCAGCAATAATCCCATAAAGATGTCTCTTTCCAGGAATTACTCTTCCTCTATGGCCCACACTGTTCTTACCAAAACCAGAATTCTGTTGAGTTCCCCATTGTATTCTCATTCTGAATTGCTGGGTATACCACTTGGTTGGAGTCTTCTATTTAGTATTGGAATATTCTGTTTCTTTCCTTCCTTTCAATTCAATTAGATTATATCATCCAAAGACATATTGATTTTGTCCAGGATTTCACTGCTGCAGGTTCTGGGGGCTGCACCAGAGCCTCCGTGCCTCCCACCAACTGGGTACCAAATCGGTTCATGACTGAAGATGTTGCACTGGATCAGTCAGTAGGGAAGTTATGAGTCTGAGGCCTTGGTCAAGTGATTTTTGACAAGGCTGTCAAGCCCACTCAGCAGGGGTAGAACAGTCTATTCAGTAAATGGTGCTGAGAAAACTGGATTTACATATCCAAAAGAAAGAAAGAGGACCCCTATCTCACACCTTCTACAGAAAAATAACTCAGGATGGATCAATGACCTAAATATAAAACCCAGAACCATAAAACTCCTAGAAGAAAATGTAGGGAAATATTTTCAAGTCCTGGTGGTAGATGGTGTTTTCTTAAACCTTACACCAATAGCACTAGCAATGAAAGAAAAAATGGGATAAATAAGACCTCCTCAAACTTAAATTCTTTTGTGATTCAAAGGACTCTGTAAAGAAGGTGAAAAGGCAGCCTACTCAATGGGAGAAAATATTTGGAAACCATATATCCAACAAGGGTTTGATTTCAATGCTATAAAGAGATCATACATCTCAACAATAAAAGGCAAGCAACTCAATTTAAAAATGGGCAAAAGACTTAACCAGACATTTCACCAAAGAGGAAATACAAATGGTGACAAAACAAATGAAAAATGTTCAATATCACGAGCTATTAGGCAAATGAAATAAAAACTACAACAAGATGTCTTCTCACACCTCACAGAATGGCCATTATTTAAACAAACAAACAAACAAAAAACAGAAAACTAGTGCTGGAGAGGATGTAGAGAAATAGGAACACTCCTTCACTGTTGATGGGGATGTAAAATGGTGCAGCCTCTGTGGAAGATGGTTTGGTGGTTCCTCCAAAAGCTAAATATAGAAATACCATATGATCCAGCAATCCCTGTATTAGGAATATATCCAGAAGAATTGGAAATAGTGATGCAAACAGACATTTGCATACTGATGTTCATAGTGGCATTACTCACAATTGAAAAAAAGATGGAAACAACCTAAATGTCCATCAACTGATGAAAGGATAAACAAAATGTGGTGTGTGTGTGTGTGTGTGTGTGTATGATGAAATACTATGCTGTTGTAAGAAGTGAAATTGGGACACATATGACAACATGGATGAACCTAGAGGACATTATGTTGAGTAAAATAAGCCAGACACAAAATGACAAATATTGTATGATCTCACTAAAATGAACTAAATAAGAAGACTAAACACATAAGAGTTAATACTTAATGTATAAGTTACTAGGAGATAAGATGGGGGCTGATAAAGGGTACTGATGCTTAATGTATGTAGAATTTTTTTATAAAGCTTAACTGTAAAAGTATGGAAATGGATAGAGTTGAGGCTAATGCATTATAGTAAGCATAACTAACATGGGTGGTTAAAAATGTCCTGGCTGAAAGGGGTAGTCTAAGAATGTAAATGTTAATTGAAAGAAAGCTATAGAATAATATAGGGACTGAATAACATAGTGAACCTGAAGGTGGATGAGGATTGTGGTTAATAGTACAAATATAAGAATGTTCTTCTATGAACTAGAGTAAATGTATGTCATTATTACAAGGTGACAAGAATATGGTGATGCATGTGAAAAATACAATTATTGTAACTTATGGACTATAGTTAACAGCAGTATTGTAATATACTTGCATCAGTCAGAGAAGGTACTATATCAACTGTCAATAATATGGGGTATAGGATTCTTTTTCTTTTGGACTAAGAAAAACACTCAAGAATTTACTGAGATGATGACTGTACAACTCTGTGATGGAAGTGAGAGCCACTGAGTATACACCCTGTTCAGATTGTACAAGGTATGAGACTGTATAACACAGTGAACCCTGCGGTAGAAGATGGACTGTGGTTAACAGTACTAATATAAGAGTGTTCTTTTATGAACTATAAAAGAGTGTTCTTTTATGAACTATATGCAATACTAATATATGGTGTTAATAATAGGAGGTATGATAAAATTATACAAAATGCATGCTATAAACCATAAAAAATTATTCCTATGTATTTGATTCCTTATTTGCTCATGTAAATGGAATTTTTCTTGATTTTCTCTTCAGACTGTTCATTACTAGTGTGTAGAAACACTACTGATTTTGTTGCATTCAATTTATTGATTTTTTTTTCTTACTAGTAACTTTGTTGTGGATATTTCAGGATTTTCTGTATATGTATATATAGGATTATGTCATCTGCAAATAGGGTAAATTTTACTCCTTTATTTCCAATTTTTATGTTTTTTATTGCTTTTTCTTGCCTAATTACTCTGGCTAGAACTATCAGGTCAATGTTGAACAACAGTGGTATGATGGTTTGGAGTTTATGTACCTCATTCCTGTGGGTGTGAATCCTTTGTAATTAGGAATTTTTTATCCTATTTGGCTTGTAAGTGTAATGAAATCCAGACGGAGAGAAAGAAAGCTACAGGAAGCAAGAGCTGAAGATCAACTGAGCCCAGAAAATATTCATTGTATCTACCAAAAATCTTTTTTATTTCTTTGGAGTCAGTGGTAATGCCCTCTCTTCTCTTCTTATTTAAGCTATTTGCATTCTCTCTGTTTCTTTGTCAGTCTAGCTAACATTTTGTCATTCAATTGATCTTTTCATAGAGCTAAATATGGTTTTGTTTATTCTTTAATTGGTTTTCTATTCTCTATTTCATTCTCTGTGTTCTAATCTTTATTTCCTTCCTTCTGCTCATATTGGGTTTAGTTGGCTCTTCTTTATTCCAGTTCCTCATTGTGTGAGATTAGTTCTTTGATTTGAGATATTTCTTATTTTTTAATTAAAGGTTTAGAGATCTAAATTTCAATATGCGTTGTATTTGCTGCATTCCATAAATTTTAGTATGCTGTGTTTTCTTTTTCAAACATCTCAAAATCTTTCCTAATATCCTTGTGACTTCTTATTTGACCCATTGTTGTTTAAGAATGTGTTAACATACTCCTGATCAAAATATCAATAGCCTTCTTTGCAGAAGAGGAAAATACAATCAGCAAATTTATATGGAATGATAAAGGGTCCCAAATAGCCAAAAACACCTTGGGAAAAAAAAAAGAACAAAGTTGGAGAACTCACACTTCCCAATTGTAATACTTATTGTATAATTATTCTAAAGCTACTGTAATCAAAACAGTGTTATATTGACACAAAGATATACATATAGACCAATAGAATGGAATTTGGAATTCAGAAATAAACCTTCACATCTATGGCCAATTGATTTTAACAATGGTGCCTGACTGCTCAATGGTTAAAGAAAAATCTCTTGAACAAGTGGTGCTGAGAAAATTGTATATCTATATGCAAAAGGATTAAGGTGGTCTGATACCTCATGTAATGTACAAAACCTAACTCAAAATGAATCAAAGACCTGAATATTAGAACCAAAACTATAAAACTCCTAGAGGAAAACAGACATCTTCAAGACCTATGTGAGGCAATGGTTTCTTAGATATTAAACCAACAGTATGAGTAATACAAAAATAAATAGATATATGGGACTTTAATCTTAAAGACTTTTGTATATCAAAGAACTTTATCACAAAAGTAAAAAGGCAACCTACAGAATGGGAAAACATATTTGGAAACTACATATCTGAGAAGGGCTTACTCTCCAGGATATATTTAAAAAATTCTACAACTCAAGAGCAAAAAGATAAACAAGACAATAAAAGTGGGCAAAAGATCTGAAGAGACTCTTCTCCAACAAAAATATACAAATGGCTAGTAAGCACATGAAAAGATGCTCAATATTATTAGCTATTAAGGAAATGCTAACCAAAACTATAAGATAAATTTTCACACTCAGTAGAATGGCAGCTATCGTAAAAACAAAAAATGAAGATTACAGGTGTTGGAAAAGATGTGAAGAGCACTCATTCAATGTTCATGGAAATGTAAAATGGTGCAGCCACAGTGGAAAAGTTTGCTGTTCCTCAGAAAGTTAAGTACTGAATTACCATATTACCCAACAATCCTACTTCTTGGCATATACCCAGAATAATTGAAAGCAAGAATTTGAACAGGTATTTGCACACTAATAGCAACATAACTCACCATTACCAAAAAAGGAAGCAACTCAAGTGTCCTTCAAAAGAATAATGGATAAACAAAATGTGGTATATACATACAATGAAAAATATTATTCATCTCTTAAAAGGAAGGAAATTCTGATGCATACAATAACATGGATGAAAATTGAAGACATTAAATTGAGTCAAATAAGCCAGACACAAAGTACTAATATTACATGATCTCTCCTATATCAAATAATTAAAATATGCAAAATTCATAGAGTAAAAACTAGAATACAGGTTACCAGGGGTCGGGATGGGGCTGGAGAATGGGAAGTAAATGCTTAAGTTGTATAGTCTTCTTTCTGGGATGATGAAAGTTTTGGTAGCGGATGGTGGTGAAAGTACCTGGATATTGTAAATATAATTAAGACCATTGAACTGTATATTTGAAAACTGTTAAAGATGGGAAATTTTAAGATGTACATTTGTTACCAGAAAAAAATAATAAAAAAACAGAATTTTACAACATAAATAGTGAAGTTTAAAGTATTAAATATAGTTAATAGTGTAATTATAAAAATATCATTTCATCAATTGTAATAAAGGTACCACACCAATGCAAAATGTTAATAATAGGGAAAACTGCATTTGTGTGTGAGAGGGGTATATGGGAACTCTGTAATCTGCATAATTTTTCTGTGCACCTACAACTTCTCTAAAAAGAAAAAAGGCCAAGGATCTGAATAGTCATTTCTCCCAAGAAAATATACAAATGGTCAATAAGCACACGAAAACATCACTAGTCATTAAGGAATTAAATCAAATCACAATGAGATACCACTTCACACCCACTAGGATGGGGAATAAGAAATACAGATAAAACAAGGAATGGCAAGAATATGGAGAAATTTAAACCACATCTTTTGCTGGTGAGGAAGTAAAATGGTGCAGCCCCTTGCAGAACAGTTTGGCAGTTCTTCAAGAAGTTAGAGAGTCAACATATTTCCCAGAAGTTCCTCTCCTAGATATACACCCACAAGAAATGAAAACATATGTTCACATAAAAACGTGTACACAAATGTTCATAGCAGAATTACTCACAATAGCCAGAAATTAGAAACAACCAAAATGTCCATCAAATAAAGAGTGGGTAAAAAGAAGTGCTGATACATGCTACAGTATAGATGAACCTTGAAAATATTATGCTTAATGAAAGAATCAAGACAAATATATATATATATATATATATATATAATATGTTCCATTTCCGTGAAGTTTCCAGAGAAGGCAAATCTATATAGTCACAAAGTAGTTTAGAGGTTGCTTAGGCTGAGGTTTGAGGGATAGATGAGGACTGATTGCTTAAGTGTACAGAGCTTCTTTTTGAAGAGATAAAAAATGTTCTAAAATTTGAGTGTAGTAATGTTCGCACAAATCTTTGAATATACTAAAATCATTGAAGTGTGCACTTTAACCAGGTGAATTTTATGATATGTGGATTATATCTTAATAAAGCTGTTAAGCAATTTAATGGCTAATGCCATTAGGTTCCACGAAAACAGCAGTACCATTCAAGACATTTTTATCTACCAAATAAAAGAAATTGCTATACTATCTTAGCATTTATGTAATACTGCTAAGTTTGTTCTTAACTTAGGAAATGTCCTTCAGGCTACAGAATACAATGTACAATGAAGCATACTTGGGTTGCCATCATTTCTGTAATTAAATTTTCAGAAAATGGATATCCTAAATAGTTTTATGCCTCCCCTGAAGTCCCAGGTGTCTTCTCACTCAGTATCTGCCATGTAATCACCTTGCCCTCTTGCAGTTGAAGGTCCAGGGTTATGACCTCTGCAATTGAAGGTCTTGCAGGGTTATGAGCTCTGCAACCACCCCCACTGCCTTTTTCCAGTCCACTCTTACTTCTCCTCCACATGGTGGCCTCCCATGCTTCATGATCTTGAATCTTATGTGGATGACTTCTGGGGACTACTGCCTTTCTTGGCAAAATTCTACATGAAGCATTTCTGATCAAGAACCAAGGGGTACACTTCTACATCTCTGTTCAGGACACATTTCTTCCTACACTTCTCTTGCCACTCTGTTGTTTTTTTTCTTGCATTCTCTTATGTACTTATCAGATTTCCCCCTCCTCCTCCTCCTCTTTCACCTTCTTTCTGCTTGTTTGTTTTAATATTCCTTCAAAACCCATCTTCATTATTAATTCTTCTTTGTTTACTCTAGCCGACAATGAGCTCTTAGTTCTCTGTATTGGTACTATTTGCATCATGTTTTCCATTTATTTGGTACATCTATACACTGACTGGCACATTGTTAGCCTTACTGAGCATATACTATGTTCTAAGCATTGTGTTTAGAGCTTTCCATTTGCCCTGATACTTAAACACGCGAGTTATTCTTGTTTTATTTGTCAGCAGGCAATCGATTCAAGATCTCTCACTCTTTTATATGATTCTGTATATATCCAAAATTCCATTGCATAAAAGTTAGGACTTAGCAAATTCTGGCGAATTAGTTAAATTACTAGCTTATTTTCTGGTTTCATTTCTTTTTGCTCTTGATTAGGAACTGAAGAAAATTGTTTTATTAAATATGGTAAAGGCGTTCTGTTTATTCACTGGCCCATTTCAGTGATTTTTTTCTTTGACATTTTCTTCAACTAAAATCTCTGATAGAATTTCACAAAGTGTATTCTGAAGAACACTAGTTACATGAAATGTTCAACTGAAGAGTGCCAGAGAAATACTCTTATCGTTCTTGGAAAGACCCATTGGACGCTATAATAAAGGCTCAATGAAACTCGAAGCAAAGAATCCTGAGTGATTCTGCCCTCATTTTTCACGTTTCACCCACCAGATTCCACAGAATTAGTGGTCCACAAAATACACTCTGCATAACACTTTTCTTAGTGGTTCTGTCAAAGTCCAGGAACTGGGCAAACTGCTTCAGGCACATGTGGAGTTCAACATAGCTTGTACTACCAACTTCTTTTCTGATTTTTATAACTAATTTTCTTCCCAGAGAAGGTGACAGGTATAGAATACAGGGGTGAATAGAGAATGTTGAATTTGGTAGACTCACTCTGTGGCCAGCTTTGCAAACAGCAGTGAAATCCATGGTCCCCATGGGATGGGGCAATGTAGAGACTGAGCAATCATCTGTGTCTCCGAGCGTCAGTGGCTTCATTTGTATGAGGACCAAATTGTTCCCTATATCTTCCTGGCTCTAGACCTTTATGGACCTTCTGCATCTCCTTTCAGACTCATTACACCTGCCTTTTGCTTGGTCTCACCAACTGCATGCTCATTCCTGGTGTGGGTGTGTTGGCTTCCCATCTTCCAGAGCCAACTGGAAGTATTTCTTGAAGGAAACAAAAGGCTCAAGTTTGGAGTGTTACATCATCTTCTAGAAAGAAATTAAACAAGACTGCAGAGCCAAGGTAACATCTTTTTTCCCCTTTTAACTCTGTCAAACACAAGGTACCTTATAACTTAATGATTCCCTGTGGAATTTGTATTTAGATTAAGGAAAACTTTAAGAGTTCTTTGACGCATAGAGTAATCATTTAAGTATTTATGGAAAATTATAATATAAAGTAACAGCCTCATTCTGTGGCTGGTTAGCTTAGTTATGGGGACATAAAATGATAAAGATGAAATTGGAGAGTGGAATTTGGAGGTCATCGGCCTGACTTTCAAGGCAGGAATCCTCTAAGCTTTCCTGAGGAGGATTATCTATCTCCTGCCCGTGACAGCAGTTTCCAGACTCAAGGGAGTCAACTCCATTCTGATGAAATCCTTTCATACTTAGTGCAACAGTGCTACAAGGCTAGCCATGGACTGCTTTTGCTTTCTCCAAAGTCCACAATGACCCACATCTGTGGAGCTCACTTCAACCTTGACTTAAGACTGACCTTGACAGCACCAAGGTGAGCTGGCCAAAAGATGTCTCAACACCAAGTACAGATTCACCTCAAATTCTGGATAGAGACTCACCCACTTACCTTAGCCACAAGCTTACTTCCAAACTGAGGCTTGGGATTTCAGTATCATTCTCCAATATTCAAAGTCCCTTCATGCACTTGGTCTCATGGGACCTACCCAAGAGGCTTGAAGTAGAAGTTAGAGCAGTTTAAATCAAAAGTTTCAAGAGAAAAGCAATTTCGTAAAGTTGGATGATGAATCCCAAACCAGACACACTGGAAAGTGGCCAGGCAGAGGTCAGGACCCCACGTCATCTTACTGAAGAGTCTCAGTGGTGCTGTGCCACGGATGCTCAAAAGTCAGGGTGTCTAGGGCTTACCTGGTATGCTCACTGTAGGTGCAGATTCCCAAAGGTGCTGGCTCAGTGGCTCCAGAATGTGTGTTTCAAAATCCCCAGAGGGGAGTTTGTGACAAGGAGCTCTCACATCATGCTCTCCTTTGTTGGGTGACCAGGGCTGGGCGCTAGGCCCTGATCACAGAAAAAGTCCTATTCCTGAACAGCCCAGCTGGCAGAAGTAGCCAGTATGCACCTCTGTCACTGCTTTGATGAAAAGACTCCATAAAACCCCTATATCTACAGGTGCAGAAGCTCCCCAAAGAAGCCCTGCAGGGTCCAAATATCCCTCCCTCCAATTCCTATCTTAGGCTACCTTTATTTCCTAAAATCATAAAAACCTAGGATTACAAGGGTCCTAAAATTTCACCTTATCTAATCATTCTTTTTTTTTTTTTTTTTTCAAAGACCCCATTTATTTATTCATCTATCCCCCCCCCTGCCGCCCGCGCTGGCCGGGTCAGCCAACCACGCCGTGCGGGCAGGCCTGCCCCCACCAGGAGGCCCCGGGAACTGAACCCGGGGCCTCCCATATGGTAAACGGGAGCCCCACTGATCGAGCCACAGCCGCCTCCCTCTAATCATTCTTATACCCATTTAGTGTTTACTTTATTTCTTCTAGAATATAGAACTGGGTATTTTATGTTATGACTTGTAGGACCCTTGGACATTTTAGGGTCCTTTGAATAAGCCATAGCTGTGTATCTCAATGATATTCATTGAATAAATGTTTATTGAGTTTATACCATGGCCTTAGCATTGTGCAGCATTGAATATAACAGAACAGACCTGGCCCTGCACTCTTGGGGAAATTTATTCTTATACTCTACTGTTTCCATTGAGATCTTATTTTTATGGAGAAAATAACTGATCAGAAAACTATATTAAATTATCTAGACTTTTAAATAAACTGCCTGCTAATAATCTTCTGGGCCCACTTGGCTTTACAAATTCAGACTCTAATTAAGTGGCAGGAACCATCACACATGCTCAGGTAGTCACACAGAGAGAAAATGTGAAGTGATTCAAACTTGGAAGGGTACTGTGGACTGCCCAGACATTTGGGAAAAAAAGCATGCTGCTACACAAGTGAAGATGAAGAGCAGAGGCTTCAGCATTGACCTCAAGGGCAGTGGACAGGTTTATGAGTCCCCACCAGACTGTAGCCATAATCTATCTGTTCCCTTGATCCTATATTGATGTTCAGACCACCATCTTCTGAATTAGCAAAGTGACCTCTTAAATGCATTCCTAGTTCCTTTGGTCTACCAGACCTGTTCTTCCAATCCATTCTCAGCCACAAGCATTGTCTTTCTCCATCATAAATCTACATGTCATGGCCATCCTTAAAACAAGTCCATGATTATACAATGCCCAAACCTTTTAACCTGATTTCTAAGCCCTGCTTGCCTCTCCATTTTTATCTCTCACCAATCTCTCTGCTCTACATGCTGTCTAGGCTGGACTTCTTCTGCTTCCTTGAAAGTTCCCACTGTTTTCTCATTTCGGATCCTTCACACAAACGTTCCAATTTGCCAAAAAATGCTCTTCTGCTTATATCACGTACTTCCTGCTGAGCATGCAGGTCTCAGCTTGAAATGTTCCTGATCCATATCCATTACCCTCTCCACCAGGTTGGAGAGAATAAAGTCAAACTGCAGTGAAGTCCACCTCCCTTTTGGATTCAATTGTCATTCAATGTTATCATTGCCTCCTAGGACAGAGGCTTTGTCTTAGACCTTCCCCAACTCCACACTCCTTTTCCATCTAGACAATTCCTACTTGTCTTTCAGACCTCAGGTCAGTGGCTACCTTATCCAAGAAGTTCACTTTGACCCCACACTGAATTGTGCACCCCTTTGTCTCCACAGCACACAGGAGTTTCATCCATCAGAGCACTCATCACATTGTGGGGTATTTCTCTGTCCTCAGTATTAGAATAAAGGACAGGATACTGCCACCTACACTCTTCATTCCCTGTTTCCATTGCAGTGCCCTGCACAGGATCAACACCAGTAACAATGGAAAGCAAGAATGAATCTTGAACCATCTCAGAGCCACCTCAGCTGGTGTTTTGATGGAGTCTGAGATGCAAACAAATTACGGTTGAGATGACCTTATATAACTCATCTTAAGTACAGGTAGTCCACTTTATTGACATATTTGAGATTTACCTGCCATTCACCTCTGCATAGACATACACTGGAGAGGTCCCTTATGTGGAGCCAGGATCATTCTCTAAAACCTCTGAGATCATACAGACCCTCAGTCAAAGTGCAGAGCTTAGAGTCCCCTGTACAGTTTGCTTTTCCATGACCTGGGCTCTATTGAGCTCATACTGAGCAAAAACAGGATTTGTTCCCTGATGTGCTTCATTAATAGCCAATTCCTGAGACATCAGGGTTTCAAAGAGAGAAAGAGTTTTTATTGCTAGCGCATAACAAAAAGCTCAGATGGCCTAACAACCTAAAAATCATTCTCCCCAAAATGCAGTAATTCTGATAGTTTTATAGTATACAAAGATAGACAGGTTTATGCTAATGAGTAATTGGGTTGATGTTGGCTCAGGTTCCTTCTTTAAGGGGCTTTCTAGCAATCATAAGACTTTATAGTTGTAAAACAGGGTAGGGGGTGGGTACAGAATGAGGGTGAGTCAAAAGGTTTTTAGGTTTTTATAATCACAAAATAAAGGTTATATAGTTTTACAATCATTATCAGAGATCAAGGCATCTGGATTCTAGTTCAGTAATTTCAGTAATTTCAAGTATTTGTTTTTGTTTTTTCTACAATATATTAGAAAGTAAAAAGACATCTTTATAGTGTGTCAGTAATCATAATCATTTGTTAATTCTTAACTCTTGGATTCAGGGTGCCCATATATGATGGCTGTTGAGGCCTTTTTATTTCCCTCTCTGATGCCCAGAGATCAAGGCACACCCCTGAGTCTTACTTCAGCAAATATCAACCAAGAATGAGCAAGACGAACCTTATTGAGACCAATAAGTCTCCTCAAAGAAACCAGATATTATCGCTGTGTGGCTGTGTTGGGTTCATATTTTCCATAACTATTTACTGAGCATGGAGCACCTACCAATGGGTGGCTGGATGCTCCCCATGCATGGACTGTTTATTCCTTACAGTGCCCTCATGAGGTAGATGTATTTTGACCTATCTTAAAGATGAAGACACTGAGGCTCAGAAAAATTAGGTAAGTGGCACAGGGCCTTCTACTCCCATGCTTGTATCATCTCAAAGCTTTTGCTCTGTTCACTAAGTCTCTAAAAAGAAGATCAAAAGATTTATCCATTGAAAAGATGCCCCAACACAAAAAATGTCTTCCTGCTTTTGCAGGCCCACACTGTTATTCACTCCCTCACCTCTCAGTTTAACAAAGCCTTGTCCCACATGGCCTGGCATTCCCCTGGTAAAGCCTCGTGTACTCTCATGTCATCTACCACCTGAGACACACCTCGGTTGTATAAGCCATTTCCCTGGGGCATCTAGTGAGCCCTGCCTTAGGTCCAGGGCTGCTCCATGCTCCATGAGGCACCACCATCTTCTGCCCAAGTTACCCTCAATGTGCTGGGATAAACCTGAGTCTCCCTTGTTTGACCCTGGTGTCCTTCAGAGCTCTTCCTGGATCAGCAATCTGTCTCTCAAGTCCAACCACTCTGCACCCATGAGACCCAAACTGAGCCCACAAAGAGGGTGGCCAGGAGACACCTAAGTTACTGCATGCTCACCCTATGGTCTGCCCCACCTGTATTATGAGGCCAGCATCCCAGTGCCTGGATCCTTTCCTCCTTCTCCCAAGAAGTTCTGCTCTTCAGTCATGATGAAAATAGATTTCTCTTGGTCCATCCAGGTAGTCCCTCTTAGGATCTAGCTCAGAATCCCACTTCACAAATACAGACTTAATATAGCTGGGGACCCTACTTAGATTCTACATATAATTCCAAGAACAGACAGAAACAAAAAGTTCTGTTTCTACTGCAAACTCTAGAGGACAATGAATTAAATGGGGCAACCTGCCCCATTTTTATGCTCTCAGTTCAGCTCCTCAGTTCTTCACACTCCTGCTATTTGTACTGGTTTTGCAAAATTCCAACATCCAGAATTCTGTGAAGGCAGTGCAGTGGCTGTTCCTGTGTCTTTCTACAGTGTATTTTGCTTCTGCTCTTCTCTAGGAGGCACCTGTGCAGTGGTCACCCTCTAGCCACAGAGACTCCCTCTCCAGGTTGATGTAGCTCAATAGCTCACTATGAGGATTGCTAAGACATACCTTGCTTTCTGAAGCAGGAGGGCAGGGAATTCTAGGACTTTCTTCTTAAGCCCTCATGAAAGACTGTAACTGCTGTGCCAGCTATCTTGAATGGGGTGAATATGAGATTTATCTCCTAGGAATAAGTAGGGACAAAAAGAGAAGAGGTCCCACAAGGGAGGAAGATAAAGGATGGAATAGACTCTGTACCAAGAGGCAGTGGAGAAACCTTGAAGACCCAAGTGAAGAAAGGTTCTGTAGACAAAGACATTCTAGAGCCATGGCTGAGAACAGTCAAGAAAGGATAGCATGCCTGGGCTCAGAGGAAGCTGTACTGGGGCTGGGGGTACCTGAGAACATCTGGGAATGGGGATAAGGAGGGTGGACATACATGGTGGTTTTTCTGTTTCTGTGTCTTGGACCAATTTTAACATGGTATGACTTTGTTCCCATCAGACCATTGACTGATGTGGGACAGTCATACATTTGAGTGCTCTGATATGTTTGCTTCTGGAACCTTTGCTTGCTCACCAGTACTGTCATGAGGGGATTGCTGCTGGTGAGAGCTAGTAACACAAATGTCCTTGTGATCCCTCTGACATTTGCAAATATACATGTGTGAGCACACATGTCTGCACATACATGTGCACATACACACATGTCTGCAGTGCATTATTTCACAGCATCAATGAATCTTTGAAATAAATCATCTAAGCTCTGCAGCTTGAATTGGCTTGCAAAACTTTAATGAGTTTACAATTGCCGTCCAAGAAACCCATAAAGTGCTTTTGAAGCATTTATGGTGTTTATTTGAATATTTAATAAAAACTGATGAAAATTGTTTTATCATGTATCATTTTGATGTGTAGGCAGCTTACTGTTTTATTTGGAGGACTGTGTACTTGGTAATCTTGCTTTACATAAAATTGCTCTTATAAAGAAATAAAGTTCGATTTCAGCCAGGATGTCCTGGAGTTGGAATCATCATGTAAACAATATTATTTGGAAATTCAAACATATCGACAGAAACATCATTGATTCAGAGTAATCTGAATTGATCCTACCAGATCAACTCCTCCTCAAGGTGTCTGGTGCCTAGGAGGCTCCTCCTTCTAAATTCCAGTTGTCATACAAAAGTCATCCCTTCACTCTGCCTCAAAGATGTGGGATCTCACTTCTTCACAGAGTAGGTGGTGCTGGGGCAAGGGAGGACTGTCTTGGAGAAAGAGGGTGAAATGAAACATGGTGTGGAGGCTTGGGACTGGAGAGAAGGGTCTTATGGTTTCTGACTTACATGCTTCAGAGCAGAAATGCTAAAATTCACAGGGCCAATACCAGGATGAGGTATAGGGAGAAGGCAAGGGATGGACTCTTGGTCTGGCTCTTCTGGGACAAAAGTGTCTCCAGGCCAAAGTTTGACCCACAATGTTAGAAGGCATATGGGATTTGGAACTGGACACTTACACCTTAGACAATTGTGCATCTTTTAAAGTATGCTTGATGATATATCTGCATTTATATCTACATATACAGGTCATTATATATAGATTTCCACCCAACTATCTGTCCATCCATCCATCCATCCATCCATCCATCCATCCATCCAACCATCCTCAGGAACCTGGCAGGAATGGAGATAGCTTTGGTGAGAAGCTGGTAGGGATTTGCAATCTTGGTGATTCTGGTCATTTCTCTTCAGTGGGTCATAACTAACATTTGATGTAAAGCAGTTCCATCTTGGGAAAGGGATCCTGAGAACTCTAGGGTTGTGGAAAACAGGGGGATCAGTTTTGATCAGCATGCGCCCAAGACACTCACCAGTTTGGTCTTCATATGGCAGACATGTAAATGAGTAAATGCCTGAAGAGTATGACAGGGTGGGAGGCCTGGGGGCTTGTAGGATGGTGGCAATGATGTCATGAGGGCTGACTAGAGGTCAGGGGGTCAGAAGTGATGTAAGGCAGAAAAAACCCTCAAGAGGAAGGAAGGCAAATGGAGCTGGAGATTCAAGTGGGGACCTGCCGAAGAGAGGAGATCCAGTGTGGATATTTTGGAAGATCAGAGTGTTTTTTGTGATAAGGAGCAAGACTCTCATCAGTGAAACAGTCACCACTTTGGAAGAATAGTACAGTACCTGATGGGAAATTTTTAGGGCCTCAGCAGATTGCAGCGTAGAGATTCCTGCAATCAGGAGGCTTCTCCTATTGCCACTTCTTTGAAAAGTTTTCTTAGGATCCTCAATGTATGTACACATACAGATGTACCCATCCAAAGGCTCTGGGCATCACCTTAAGTCTTAAAGAATGAAAGGCTATCAATTAAATCAGTTTATTTAATAGAATTATTTGCAAATATTTTTAATCCTAGCATACATTATGATCCCTTAGAACCAAATCATGTCTAAGGGATGTCTAAAAAACAATAAATGTGCAGACAAATGTCCTTTATATAGTACTATTTTTCAACAAATATTTGTTCGATGATGAATGCATGAGTAATAATTACATAAGTGGAGTGTTCCCCTTTCAGCTTTCGGGTGCAATTGATGCTCTCCCTATAGCATCTTAAAGCACACATGTACAGTAACTTTCTCTCTGGACTCTCTTCCCTCACCCCTCCCATCCAGTAAGTTCTGGAATCCCCTGGGCATTACATGCTTCCCAGTGTTCTGAGAGCCAAGACTCAGTCTCATCCATGAGGTCAGGGTCCCTCACTGCCCAGCAATAGCAGCTGCTCCACACACCCTGGGCAGAGTCACCACAATGCCACAAAAGTGGAGGCTGCTGTCACCAGGCCAATGCAAAGGAAGTCTCCACTAGTCTATGTGGTCCTTACCCCAGAGGCTTCTGCTGACCAGGTCTAGAGGCCCCATAGGCAAGGACCAGGCTCTGACTGGGAACCTTGATGCGGGTGACTATGCCAGAGCAGCAGGGCTCCAGCTCATGCCCTGTGAAGAACCTTCAACAAGGCGAAGATGACCATCAGCTCCTGTGGCCACCAGCACTGCAGCATTTGTCTCCCAGGGGCCTTCAGAGTGTCGGCAGGCCAGAGACCTCAACTACATCTCTTTAAGTCACTTAGACACCCCTCTGAGGAGCAAGGCTGTTGCTGGAGCCTCCAGCATCCTGGCACAGACTTATCCCTGGCCCTTCTGAATCCAGCCTGCCCCCCGCCCCCCATTTCTGTTTAACCTCAGGGAGATTTCATTTCAGGGGCCTCATTGGTCTTCCATGCACCCAGACTTTGCTCTGGGTAACCCCAGGCCCTCAAGCTCTCCCCAACACATGACAATCACTTTGACTCTCAGCAATTCTGTCTCTTCTCTTTTCTAACGCCTTTGGTTTCTGCACATCCACTCACCACCCCCATGCAAGCTGCCAATTCTACACAGAAATAGTTTCTTGACAGAGTATAGAGTAAGGCCCTGGTTCACTATATTTCTCCACTGTATTTAAAAATCAGAACTGGTCTACTTTTTATAATTAATTTATGTGGTTATGAATGTCCTCAAGAAGCTTCATCATTTTTTTTTTTTTTTTAAAGATGGGGTAATGGAGATAAGAAAAAGTTGTGTTTTCCAGTTCTGGAGCTGGTGAGAGAATCCGGAGCTGAGCACACACCAATGCCCCCTGACCACGATGAGGGTAGGGAAAGGCTGCCTCCAGCACCTGTCATCCATCTGGACACACGGGGTGATGGTAATGGTGGGAGGGTGACCAGGCCATCCCGAAGGAAGTCTCCACTGGTCACCATGTATCTTGCAGCCTGGATCCTGAAGGTAACAGTGGGCATTTGTTGAGTACTCAGTTGGCATCCATTGGGAAATTCCCAACAACTCCCAACCAAAGTGCAGGACAGCAATACACGTGCAAGTGACGTGTCGAATGTAAGTTACTAAATAAATGTGAACTGCAGTTAACAGTGGATATTTCTGGAGAGCTGGCAGAGTGAAGCGTTGATGGCACTTTTATTTTTTTCCACCATCATGTCAGATTTATTATTCCAATGTCACTGATACAGCTGGAGGTGCCCATGGAGACCACACAGGGTTTCCTGCCCTTTAGTCTCTGTCGTCCACTCATTCCTATCCTTTTTGGAGGGCTCTGGCACACCACTGCCTCTTCCTGTGCTGCTTGGCCAAGTGACTTCAGGACTGCCATCTCGTTCCCTCACATCATCCTATCACCTGGGATGTTAGCGTTTGCCACGTGCTCTGAGCACTGCTTTCCATCTTTGCTGTGCACACCTTTAAACGTCCCCAGAACGCTCTGAGGAAGGACGAGTATTACCCTTCCACAGATGGAGAAACCGATAGGTGAAGTGGAGAGTAAATGGAAGAGCGCATGGGAAATGCCTGGCACACAGAAGGAACTCGAAGCCACTGGCCATTTCTAGTCTTGCAGGAGCTGCTTGCGGCCGATGCACAGCGGGAAGCCATGCCCCAATCCAGCTTAGAGCACGGGGCAAAAGGATCTGCCCCACTCAGGAGAAAATGCTCCATCCCTGGTAGACTGCCTTTTGGCTTGGGCCATTTTCTTTCCCACGCCCTAGACATACACCCGGCTATGCATGCACTTGCACATGCTTGAGATGGACACACAAATATACATATATTGACACACATGTACACACAGACTCAACACCCACACATACACATGCACTTACACAGACACACACATACTCACACACATGCACACACACATAGACACACAGACCCAACACACATACAAAAGTCACACACACTCACAGACACACACAGTCATATATATACACACGCACACAAACATACACACATACACTTGCACACAGGCACACACAGGCATAGACACAGACATACACTGCATCTCAGCATCCCCTGCCCCAAGCTGGCTTAGCCGCCCCTCCTCCCACCCTCTGTGTTTCCAGGTCCCTGTGCTTCTCTCTCCTGCAGAACTTAGCAGTTCTTAACTACAGGACCCCAGAACAGCTCTACTCTGTGTTTTTCTGTGAATCCATTCCCAGCACAAGGACCTTCTCATAGGAGATGCCTATAACTATTTTTAACTGAAATGAACTGATATGGCAGATGGAGATTAAAGGGGATATAGTTTGAATTCTGTATACTTATTCCTTGATTAACCAGAGGCAAGGGAGCATCTACAGTGTTCCAGATTGGACTTTTTTTCCAACTGGAGATACTCTTTGTAGAAGATACAGACCAAAAAAAGCAATGACAGGAAATATTTGCATATTACTTGGCAAATATAATGTTTCAGGAATTGCTATTGGCAATCTGAGTGGTGGAATGGAATGCATTGCTATGGAAACTAAAAGAAATGTGAAATTAATATGGGCCAGTGATACAAATTCTGAGTACTGTTTTGGAGGAAAGATGAAAGAGTTTAATTCCTTCTAATAAAATGAGGTTCTAATTCTAAAGAAAACATTGATCTTCTTTTTCCTGTCTCCTCACTAGTTGAGTCAGAAATTCCTCTTGAGCAAATACAGTTATTTCAACAAGCATTGCTGAGTGACCTCCATGTACACATTGCCATGCCAGTCTCTGAGGCACACAGAGACAAATAGGAGAGGCCATGGCTCCTAGAGTTGGCAGACCCTACTGGTTTCCTACAATGTAGCCAATACCCAAATACCTTCTCCATTCCAGAACTTCAGCTTTGTCCAGTCATTGGACACCTATGGAGAGGGCATTTAGGTTGGTCTAAAGCAATCATGGTGGCATCAAGCCCCATGCCCATGATGGGATGAGGGCTGGGCTCTTAACCAAGACTTGGCCAGTGAGCCCTTTTGAGAAGTCATCTGGGTTTTCCTCACCCATAATACAAGCATATAGGAGGAGATGCTCCTCCTTTTGACTGTTTAACCTCTTCTGCAAGAGACCTCAGGTCCTGGTGCAGCCATCTGATGACATTGGAGAGACATCATCCACTCTTTTAGGAGATGGCCTTGGAGACATTTATTAACTCAGCACCCTTGGAGCTGCCTTACTGCTGTTAAGTGAACTAAGACTGTCCTTACTGTGTAAACTACCTTTAGTTGGGCTTTCTATTTATTATGCTAAAATCATCCTGACACTCTTTTATTTGACTGTTAGTGATCCAAGATATGCCTGAAATAAAATGCACACAACTTTGGAGAAAAGTACATTATCTTCCAAGTATCCACCAAACATAGCTTAACAGTTCAGAGTGCTCAGAGTATCCTTATTTACACCATAAAATCCAGTCTTAGTTTGGAAATTTTCCTAGTGGCTAGTTTCTTTGCTCCTCTCCTTCATTCAAAAAATCCATACCTATTTCTAACATAGAATTCATACTACCTTCTAACTATTTTTCATATTTCTCTCTCGCAAGAGGTCTAACTATAAACACCTTAAAATCAGGGATTTTTTTTTTTTCATTTTTGCACTTGAATTCCTAGGGTAGTACCTAATGCTATAATATATGTTTAATAGATATTTGTCGATAAATTCTGATGCTCTCATAATAACATGTATGTTTAGTAACATGACCTCTAAAATAATATTCATTGTGGTTTCTGTTGACTTGATCGGTGATATACAAAGTTTTAATCCTATTTATTTCATTAAGTGGATGGTTTATAGAATCATTGAACTTTGAAAAGAGTTATGGTTGTATATTTAAAAACCGAAAACATACAGAAAGAGAAGGAAGGGAATAAGGGAAGGGAAGGGAAGGGAAGGGAAGGGAAGGGAAGGGAAGGGAAGGGAGTGAGAGAACCCATGTCAATCTCAATTTCTGACAACCTCTCTATTGCTTATAGAGACACAATTAAAAACAGTCCTTTGCTAGGATGGTTTCAGGTTTAGGAATGAGGTACTTGAGGTCTTATATGCCCCAGATCATATGGTAGAATTGCATTCCAGACAGTGGGAGCTGCAAATGCCAGGAACCTAAAACAGAAGCATTGTAGCAATTGTACCTTTGAGGAGCAGTGGTCTACTATTCCATCTTAAAGACTAATTTTTTTAAACTTTTAATTTAAAACTAATTATAAATTGATCCACAGGAAATTGCAAAAAAAAATGTACAGGGATGTTCCATGCACCATTTATTCTGTTCCCTCCAATATTAATTTCTTGTATAATTATAGTCCAATACCAAAACCAGGAAATTGGCATGGGTGTGATCCCCAAGGTTTGTCCAGATTTCACCATTTATACAATGCAGGCCTAGTTCTATACAATTTATCACATACAATCAAGATAAGGAACTGGACCCAATACCACATGGCTCCCTTGCCCTGCCCCTTTATTGCCAGTACCACAACTCCCCTATCCCTAACCCTTGGCAACCACTACTCCTTTCTTTATCTCTATAATTTTGTTATTTCAAGAATATAATATAAAAGGAAACATACAGTATACAATCAATTGTATTTGGCTTTTTGCACTGGGCATAATTTTCTTGAGGTTCATCCAAGTAGCTGTTTGTTTCAATAATTTGTTCCTTTTTATTGCTAACATACCACGGTATGGATGTACCATGATTTGTTTTACCATTCACCCATTGAAGGAGATGTGGGTAGTTTCTAGTCTTTGACTATTATGGATAAAAATGTTATGGACATTTATATACAGGATTTTGTAAGAAAAGAAGTTTGTGTTTCTCTAGGATTAATGTCCAACAGTGTGATTGCTGGATCAGTGGGTAAGCCCATTTTAAAAGAAATAGCAAAGTACTTTCCATAGTGACTGTACAGTTTTACATTCCCAGCAGCAATGTAAGAGTGATCCAGTTTCTCTACATCACCAGAATTTGGTGTTGTTTAATATTTTTGTTTTCATTTTAGTCATTCTGATGGCTGTGTGATATGCCATTGTGGTTTTAATTTGCTTCTATCTAATGACAAATGATGTTGGACAATTTTTCATATATTTATTTGTCATCTCTTTATTCTTTTTTGAAATATTTTCTCATGTCTTTGGCACATTTTAAATTAGATTATTTGTATTTTTAATGTTGAGTGTTGAGTTCTCTATATATTCTAGATACAAGTCCATTGTAGGATATGTGATTTGTAAATATTTCTAGCAGTCTATAATTTGTTGTTAAACTGGAGGGTCTTTTGCAAAGTTTTAAATTTTAATGAATTCCAATTTATTATTTTTCCCTATATGGATTTTACTCTTTACCTATGTCCTGAAAATATTGTCCTAGGTTTTTTTTTTCCCTTCTAAAAGTTGCATAGTTTTATCTTTTATGCATAAGTCCATGATCCATTTTGAGTTGATTTTTATATAAGGCATGCAGTTTCTATCAAAGTTTGTTTTTGGCTTATGGATGCCCAGTGGCTCCAATACTTTTTGTTGAGAAGGCTGAGATCTTACCTGGAATTGCCTTTGCACTTTTATCACAATTTGCACTTTTGACCCATACTTGTCTGGGTCTATTTCTGGATTCCTTATTTTGTTTAATTAATCTGTATATCCCTTGGTGAGAACTACACTGTCATCATTACTCTAACTAAGTAGTTAAACTTAACATTGGAAAGAGTGATTTTTCCCACTTTATTCTTTCTTTAAAAATTGCTTTATTTGTCCAGGACATTCCTTATTCCATATTTATTTTAGAATAAGTTTGTCTATGCATATAAAATATTGCTGGTATATTAATAAGAATTGTGTTTGACTTATAGATCAGTCTGAGATAAACTGACATCTTTAGTTACTTGAGTCTTCCAACCCAAGGATGTGGCATGTCTCTCAATTTAATTAGATCTTCTTTGACTACTTTCATCAGAACTTTGTAATTTTCAGAATACACATCTGTACGTGTTACAGGATTTATTCTTAAGTATTTCAGTTTTCATTGGAGCTTTTGTATATGATATTGCATTTTTTAATTTCAATTTCCACTTGTTCATGGTTAGTATATAGAAATGAAATTGATATTTGTGTGTTGATCATGTATCCTGCAACCTTACTGAACTCAATCATTAGCTCTAGGAATCTTTTTGTAGATTCATTGGGGTTTTCTATATAGAAAATCATATCATCTGAAAATAGAGACACTACTTCTCTCTTCCCAGTCTCCCAATCCAAGAGACTTTTAGTGCCTTACTTGCTTTATTGTACTGGCTAGATCTTCCACTACCATTTTGAATAAGAGGTGTGATAGAGGACATACTTGTCTTGACACTGATCTTAGAAAAAAGCATTCAGCTTCCACAATTAGCTGTAGTTTTGCTTTGTTTTTTATTTTGTAGAATATAAAATGTATTTTTTATAGAATGAAGTTCCTTGCATTCCTTGGCTCTTCTGTGGTCAAATCTCCCTCTGTCTCCCTCTCATAAGATCACTTGTGATTACATTTAGGTCTCATCTGAATAATTCAGGACAATCTCCCATTTCAAGATCTTTATATTAATTTCATCTGCAAAGTCCATTTTGCCATATAAACTAACACTCACAGCTTCTATGGATTAGGACACAGATATTTTGGGGGATTATTATTCAAATAACCAAAATTTTTCTTCCATTTAGGTTACTTTATACCTTCTTACTTTTAAAATATAATCATTTTATGTATTTATTTTCATACATTGAACACCACATCAGATACTGTTATAATTTTGGCAACATTTATCAAATGTAATTTAAGAAAATTATGGGGTGAACTATAGTCTAGTATAGTTAACCTTATTTTTACTCATTCCATAGTTCTTCCTGTTATCATTTACTTTTTGTTTGGAGAGATTATTTACATATTCTTTTAGAGTAGATCTACTGGCAACAAATTCTCTTAGCCTTCCTTCATGGAAAATGTTTTTATTTCCCCTTAATTCCTGAATAATGATTTCATTAAATATGTTATTTGGCTTTCTTTAAGCACTTAAAAATATTCGCCCATTCAGTTTTATGTTTTCTTTATTTTTGAAGGAATTTTAGATTAAATAAATGTTACATAAAAAAAATAGGGGATTCCCATATACCCCATCTCCACCCCCCTCCCACACTAATCGTTCATTAGTGTGGTACCTTTGTCACAATTGATGTATATATATTGAAGCATTGTTACTAAGCATGGTCTATAGTTTACATTATGTTTCACACTTTGTACTACACAATTTTATAGTTTTTGACAAAATGTATAATGGCTTGTATCAGTCTTTGCAATATCATGCAGAACAATTCCAATGTCTCAAAAATGCTCCATGTTACACCTATTCTTCCCTCTTCCTCCTCTTACAACCTCTGATGACCACTGTCTTTATATTAATGTTACAAATTCTTCCATTACTATAATAATAATAAGTCTACTTTAGTTCATAGATGCATTCCCCCTTTACATTTGTTTGTTCCTCTAGCTTGAGGATTTTGAGATGGTCATGTCCACTTTGCTTCCATTTGGGAGGGGGCTTAGATTCCATGTTTGTCCATTCTTTTTGGCTCCCATTGTTTCAGATAAGAAATGTGCTACCATTCTAATTGGCATTTTTCTATATGAAATGTTTCATTTTTCTCAGTTTTTAAGATTTTTTTTCTTTGTCTTTAGTTTTCAGAAATTTAATTTTGATGCGCCTTGCAATGGATTTCTTTGAATTTATACAGTTTGGCAAATTTATGCAGCATCTTGAATCTGTAGGTTTATGATGTTTGCTAAATTTTTGAAATTTTCAGCCATTATTTTTTGAATACTTTTCCAATCCCACTCAGTTTTTCATCTCCTTCTCAATTCCAATGATACAAATATTAGATCTTTTGTTGTCACACAAGTCACTGGGGCTCTGTTCATTTGTTTTTCTGCTTTTCTTTTGTAAGATTGAGTGCACTTTATTGATTGCTCTTAGAGTTCAAGGACATTATTCTATGTCCTCTCCAGATATTTTTGAGCCACTTCAGCCAGTTTTTGTTCCACCTATTTTATTTTTCAGTTATATAATTTCCATTTGTTCTGTTTTTTTTTTTTTTTTTGGTTGGTTTTAAAGTATTGTTCTTTATTAGAGAACTTGTGGGTTTACAGAAAAATCATGCATAAAATACAGCATTCTCATACACCACCCTTTTATTAATACTTTGTTGTGGAATATTTGTTACAATTGATGACAGCATATTTTTATAATTGTACTATTAACTATAGACCATGGTTTACCTTAGGGTTCGCTGTTTATGTAGTGTAGTTCCATTGATTTTTAAAAAAAATTTGTTCTGTTACCATATATATAATCTTTTAATCACATTCAGATATATATATAGATATATATATATATGCACATATCAGTACTGTTAATTACATTCACAACGCAATGCTGCTATCACCACCGTCCATTACCAAAACATTTCCATCATTCCAAATAGGAACCCTGTACATTTAAAGCTTTAACTTCCCATTCTGTCTCTATAACCGATCCCCTGGTAACCCATATTCTAGATCCTAACTCTATGAGCTTGCTTATTCAAATTACTTCAAATCAGTGAGATCATACAACATTTTTCCTTTTGTGTCTTATTTATTTCACTCAACATGATGTCTTCAAGGTTCATCTACATTGTCACTGTATCAGGATTTCATTCCTTTTTACAGTTGAAAAATATTCCATTGTATATCTATATCACATTTTATTTGTTTATTTATCAGTTGATGGACACTTGGGTAGCTTTCATCTTTGGACAGTTGTAAAGAATACCACTATGAACATCAGTGTGCAGATATCTGTTTAAGCCCCTGCTCAACAGTAGTGGGATTGCTGGGTCATATGGAAATTCTATATTTACCTTTCTGAGGAACTGCCAAACTGTCTTCCACAGCAGTTGTACCATTTTACATTGCCTTCAGCAGTGAATGAGTGTTCCTATTTCTCTGCATCTTCTCCAACAGTTATTTTCTGTTATAGTTGTTTTTTCGATAGCAGCCATTCTATTGATTGTGAAATGGTATCTCATTGTAGTTTTTATTTGCATTTCCCTGATGGTTAATGATGTTGAGCATCTTTTCATGTGCTTTCTGGTTATTTGTATATCTTCTTTGGATTTGGAAACCACATATCAGCTAAAATTCAATACCAAGAATATAGAGAGAAATCCTTCAACTTAACAACAAAAAGACAAACAATACAATTTAAAAATGTTTGGTTTCATAACATCTATTCCTTTGCTGAGGTTTCGTATTTTTCTTTCTTTGAATAAAATTTGTAATTGTTTGTTGAAGCATTTTCATGATGGCTGCTTTAAAAATCCTTATTAGGATTTTACTCATTCATGTTGGGGTTTTCTTGGCTCTTGATGTAAGTGCTTTTCAGATTCTGATATTTAGATAAAATGTTAGAAGACTGGGTTCTTTTTGAATTTTCTATTTTAGCCAGCCATCGACTTGTTTAGGTTCTGTACTACTTTTATATTGCAATGGAAATTTTGTTTTTAGAAACTTGCAGTGCTATTCTTATTGGCTTTGTTTTATCTGGCTCCACTGGAGCTCTTCCCAAATCCCTATAACTGGGCTACCTCATGCTTTTGGGTGGGAGGTTTAGTAAATGCCATGACTAGGCTGCCTTCTGTTGCTGGGTGGCAAGCCAGGAGCAGAAGGCCTGAGGTGCCCTCTGTCACCAGCCATGCTAGTGTTGAGAATACAAGTAGTTCTGGCTGCTGCTTTCCTGGGACAGGGGTAAAAGGGGTGTAGGGTAGATTGAAGATGATTCTCCCTGCTAGGTTGATACTAATTCTTTCTCCAGAGAAATTACGCTTCTTTGTTTCTATCTTGGTTTATACCTGTTAACAATTCCAGATTTCAGACCTCTGTAGTTTGGGATATATGGGACATAAATGGAAAACACAGGGAGCTCACCACAGTGCTGTTCCTCAAGATCTACAAGTCTGCCTCCTTCTTTCTACTTTTCAAAGTCCTTTTATGATTGTCTGATTATGATTGATGTCAAATTATCTCTACGTATTTTCATTCTGCATAGAGGCGAGGAGTAAGGAAAAGCAATCTTGTGCCATCATGTCCTAGAAACAACAAAGACTTATTTTTAAACATTTTAAATTTATCCTTACTAATACTAGAAATTAAGTAATTATAAAATGAGTCATCTAAAAATTAAAATAAAAGGGGAAGGCTGCCTCCACTCCTGCACATAGGGAAAAGAAGGGAGTGCTTGTCCCACTCAACCAGGTCAGAATGTCCTGATAGAAAAAGTACAGGATTGTCTAGGAGGCAGAGAAATGGGCATCCTAGCTCCCTGGCTAGAGACTGGCTCAGATGCAAGCATCCATTGTTTGCATTTGTTTTTTATTGTTGGAGGTGTTTTATTTACATTGTAGGTCAGGAATGAAATTGCAAGAATGGTGGTGAAACAAGAGCTGCTCATTACCAAGTAAGTCTAGACCATTCTCTCCAGGAATCGCACTTCTACAGGGCTGCCCAACCCTATTTGTTTGGGTTCATGCCTCCTGCACTATCATCACCCCATCACAGTGAGTTGTGAATATCACCTGAGCCCATTTGACTGCATGCTCACTGAGAGAAGAGGGCAGTTTTTGTTCATATGCACATCTCCAGACCCAAGCAATATACCTTGTACATAGTAGGGTCCACTGCATAAGTTACAGCTTACTAAATTGAAAGTTTCCACTGAGACACTATGTAAAACAGACACAGGCATTCCAAAAGTGCTCTTAGAACAAATACAGAAGGATGTTGTTAATATAGGAAAGTGTGGGAGGGGGAGGGGGTGGGACATATGGAAATCCCTTATATTTTTAATGTAACATTTATGTAATCTAAAGGTTCTTTAAAAATAAAAAATAAAAAAAGGTGATACAAGAACCTTGACACCAACCACTCATAGTTAGCATATGAAAGGCTAGATTGTTGAGTATTAGAGGTAACTTCAATAAAGAATTTATTTGAGGAAAGCTTCTGGATATATAAGTCCCCTTGCCCATCATATGAAAACGAAAGAAATAGGGAATCAGCTCTTGATAGATTCTGTCCAATAGGGCCACTGTGGCAGATTGAGATATGTATCTTCAAACAAACAAACAAAAAAACCTTCTTAATCTTAACCCATATTCCTGGCAATGTGAAACTATTGTAAATAGGACATTTTGAAGATTTATTTTTGTTAAGGTGTGGACAACTGTATCAGGATGGGTCTTAATCCTTTTATTGGACCCTTATAAAGTGATAACCATGGGAGGGAGACTGAACCCAGAAGAGAAAAGGAAGGCTATTGCCATGTGATGGGAAAGTCAAGAAACCCAAGGATTGCTAGCCAGCCAGAATGCCAACAACCCTGGAAGGAGGAAAGCCTTCCAGACTCTGAAACCATAAGAGATAAAAAAAATACCCGATGTTAAGCCAACCCACTATGTGGTATTTGTCACAGCAGTTGAGAAAATAAGACAACCACCTAGGGAGGTAAAAGGGTATCAGCAAAGAAGCTGCAGGTCCACCTTAGACTGGTAGGAGCTGAGGATGAAGTTAAAACAAAAATAAAAAAAAATTGGAATAGGAACTAGATTGCACTCATATAGGTCAAGAAAAATGCAGGTAAGAGACCCTCGACCATGGGGGCAGGGGTATGGAATGTCAAGAGGTGACTTCTAGAGAGGGAATCAGCCTAAATATATTTCTAGTTCCAGAGCATAAGGACAATTTACAACCATAACAATCTGGAAACAACCTTCAAGAAATCCCTTTGTTAGCAAGATGGGGTGGAGTGGGTAAGTGGAAGGTGTGGAGGTTAGACAAGAAGAAGGCCATATCTGGTCTTAGGAAGTCAGTATGATCATGTGCAACTGGCCCTCATTAAGGGAACTGGTTAAATGCCTTATTTTTGAAAGGTAGTCAGAAGTTTTACTAATGCATGAGATCATAAATCTTTAATTACTGAAACAGTGTTGGTTAACCTAGGGTGACTGTGAGGCCTTTTATTAATGAAGAGTGGCAGAAAGATCCTGAGCTGTTGCAAAGGAAGTAGAAGAAAAAACTCTGCTGAATAAATCTAAAGAAGAAGTGGGAGGCAGAAATACACTGCATTCTTTTTATAACTGAAAAGTTTACTTGTTCAATATATTAGTCACTATGATGAATTGAATTGTGTACCCCAGGATGGACATGTTCTTTGGTGTTGGTCAGCATTAGGGTGGGTATGGACCCATTGTAAATTGGATCCCTTGAAGATATTGCCTTCAGTTAAGATGTAATGCAACTGAATCAGTCTTTAATAAGCAGAATTAAATTTAGACAGAGAGAGAGAGAAAGTCACAGGAAGAAACTGGAAGCCAATGGAACCCAGAAAAAGGAGAAGATATTGCCATGTGCATTTCCAAATGAAAAAAAAGCCAAGGGTGAACAATGGGTCTCATTCAGTCCCAGAATGTCAAAGTCTTCAGAGAGAAAACATTGCCTTCCTGAAGCCATGATTTTGGACTTCCCCTAGCCTCAAAAGCATGAGCCAGTCCATTCCCAGTGTTTAAGCCAACACATTATGTGGTATTTGTTTTAGCAGCTGGTAAGCTATAACAGTCACACATCCATCATCTCTAGCATCACTTGGACCTTTGTTTCCTTTAATGCTGCTGTGTATGTCCACAGCCCATTCTCTCTTCCATTCACCTCCACCTTCACTCTTAGCTGATGATTATGTTTGTAACTTGGCAGAGAAAATAGAAGAAATCAGAAGAAACCTCCTAAGACTCCCATTACCATATCTACCCAACTTCCTGCCTTAGTGTTCATATGATCTGTCCCCTATCCAAATATTACTGATGAACTGACCCTGCCTCTATTTAAGTGCAACTCTTCTACTTCTGCAGTAAATCCCATACCTCATCACCTACTGAGAACATTGCTTCTGCCACATCCTTTTCCTACCTTGTCAAATTTCCATATCTTTTGGATCACTTGTATCAACAATACAACACATTATTTCTCTATCTTAAAAAAATGACCATGAAAAATAATAATAATAATAATAAATAAATTTAAAAAATGACCATGGTTCTCTCTCCATTTGCTATCTTGTTTCTCTGTTTCTTTCCCCCTTTATGAGAATATTCCTTGATAGCATCATGTCTATTCATTATGTCCAATTTATCTTCCTCATTTTTCTCTTGAATCTTATCCAAACACCCTTCACCACATTTTTCAAAAAATTGCTCTTGTCAAGCTCCCCAATGACCTCCATGTTGTTACACCCAAAGGTTGCCTCTGAGGTTTCATTTTACTTGACCTAGCAAAAAATTTTAACACAGGTAGTCATTCCCTATCCTGCTTTCTTGGCTTCTCAGGCCTTCTCCTGGTTTTCCTTCTATCTTGAAGACTGCTTCTACCCAGTCTTTTTTCCTAGTTCTCCTAACTCCCATATTTTCCACATGTTGGGTACCCAGAACTCTCACACCTCTCCTCTTCTCTACCCACACTCACCTTTAAGTGATCTCATCTGGACTCATGTGTGTTGACATCCCCCTGAACTCCACACTTGTTATCTCACTACCTGAATAACATATCTTGCCTAATGGGCCTTTGAAAATAATAATGCCCCAAACTGAACTCTCAATCTCCCTATCACCACCCCAAATGTCGCTCCTTTTCCTTCAGTTCTCCTCCTCTCAGGAAATGGCAAGTCCGTCTCTTAGCCCCTCAAACCAACAACATTGCTCTCATCCTTGACTCTTGTCTTTCTTGCAGGCTTTGTCTTGACAGCATTCTCATCACTCGCAGCTAACACCCTGGTTCCAAACTCCTGCTCTCCCAGTCACCATCTCTAACCTCCTTGCTGGCTTCTCTGCTCTGCTCTCACCTGTGCACTATCTCTTCTCAATACAGAAGCCAGTGTGATACTTTTAAAGATGGAATCCCACCTGTTACCTCACAACTCAGAACCATCAAGAAGTTTCAAACTAATGCCAAAGCCCTGACAAAAAATGTCTGCAGTGTTCTGCATGGCCTGTAATCCTATCTCTTCAATTCTTCTCTTGCTTTTCCCTCACTCACCTCAGTTCTCCACTATGGCCTCTCTGCTGTTTGTCCACTTCCTCAGGGTAGTGAACCTGCCATCCTCTCACCTGAAATGCTCTTTCCACAGATATCCATACAGTGTTCTCCCTCACTTCCTTCAAATCTCCCTTCAAATGCCCCCCGATCCAGGAGGCTGTTTCTGGACCTTCTTTAATATAACTGCTCTCCTTAGTCCATTGCACTTGTCATCACTTGAGATAATGTGTATTTGGCTAATGTTTTTACTTTCTGTATTCTCTGACTAGAATTTCTGTCTGTGTTCACTGTTCTATCTCTACAGCCTCTAAGTCACATAATAGAGAGTCAATAAATATTAGTTGAATGAGTTAATTAAAGAATGAGTAATACTAATATTTCTTATTGAATTCATTCCCATTATTATTCAATAATAAAAGAATTATTGAATTAGATTTAGGTAGTCAAAAGAGGCTGTTCATCCTTGAATCTTGTAGTCATATATATTTATATATATATATATATAGAGAGAGAGACATATACACACATACATGGTCACAAGATCCTATCACCATTACATATACAGACAGACATCATTTTGTTGCACTTTTCTTTGTTGCACTTAGCAGACAATGAGATTTGAGATTTTACAAATTGACGGTTTGCGGCAACCCTGCACTGAGCAACTCTATTGGTGCCAACAGGATATGCTCACTTTGTGTCTCTGTGTCACATTTTGATTAAAGTATTTTCATTTTTAAAAGAAAGAATGCTAATAATCATTTAATAGACTACAGTGTAGTGTAAACATAACTTTTATATGCAATGAGCAACCAAAAAAATTGTGTGATTACTTTTATTGTGATGCTCACTTTGTTGCAGCAGTTTGAACTCAGAATACCTCCAAGATATGCCTGTACTTAGACCCTAGCACCATTGCCTGTACTCAGATCCTAACACCATTGCCTGTACTAAGATCTTAGCACCATCAACTGTACTAAGATCCTAGCACCATTGCATATAATAAGCTCTGTGTTGTCCATTCACTGAAGGTCTGCCATGGACTAGGCACTGTATCAGGATTATTGACTGTGAAATGTCAATCCTCCTGGAACCCTTGTTTGTCACTGTCATTGTTCCTGTTTCATAGATGAGACAACAGGTTCAGATATTATCTGATTTGCCTAGGATTTTACATGCAGAAAGTGGCAGAGCAATACTTTGGACTCAGGTTTGTTTGGCTCCAACTTTATTCTCTTTTTACTGTGGCACATAAGAAGCCATTTATTCAACAAATAACTAATGAGTATCTCTTATTTGTCATGGTATATACTGGAGAAAGTATGATAAGTGCAACCCGCATCTCCTGAAGCCTGTGGTCTAATGGGTGATAGAGACGTTAATAGGATATTCATCCAAATAAGTGCTTGATTGCCAAATGAGATAAGTGCTCCAAAGGCAAGGAAGGTGGTTCCAGGGAAGCATACAAGAAAAGAGCATCCTTGGGCCAGGAAGACTCTGTGATATGAAGGATGAGAAGTAACTGGGTGAGAAGAAGAAGAGAATGAGGAGCATTCCAGGTAGTGAGATCATCACACACCAAACCACTAGGAGTGGAGGAAGCTTAGAGTCTTGCAGTTCAAGGACTGGAGTGGACAGAAGGCCCAGGAAGCTACAGAGAAAATGAAGAGGAAGAGTGGTCTGCAGAAAGGAGGTCAGAGAGCTCTGAGAGGCCACCATGTAGAACCTTGTGATCCATGGCAAGGATTTTAGGCTTCACCTTTAAAAGCCAGTTGCTTTCTTCTCATCCTATAATTTAGACTTTGGATCCATGAGCTCATTGACTCCACAGACTCCTTTCCAAGTAAGTATGAGGTCCATAGAGGGAGCCAGCATATCACATAGATAAGAGAATGGGCTTCAATAATGCCAGTTAGGGACGTCGTACATGCTAAGTTCAATGGGCCATGGTGAGGAATGAAAGAGGCAGGTTGGTGCCCAACCAACCCTGCCTGTAGTAAATGCTCAATAAGTGTTGGCTGAGGTCATTAGTTCTCTATTCTGTCATCAAGTAGCCCATGTATCTGAGGGATGCTCAACCTCTCCTTTGGATTACAGGAAAATAGTGTGTGACTTCTAAACCACTGGGGTGCAATGGTTAAATTTTGGGATAGAAAATACTCTCTTTTGCCTTAATAATCAGATAATGAATTTCTGAATAGTTTCATCTCTTTTGCCCTCATTAAGTGAAATACACACTTCCCTCTAGGCCATTCTGGCCTGTCATATAATAAACATACTAATCACAGCAGTGTAGAAAATAAGAAAATAAAATGAGGTTTATTAAAAAATACACAAGGATTCCAAATCAGAGAAAAGAGAAGACCAAATCAAATAATGAAAGCCCAGGTGTCACTTATTTCTAGAGGTGGTTGGGAGTAAAGCAAAAGTGATATGACATTATATATTAACACAAGGCAGAGGTCAGCAGTATTCTGTCATACTAATAGAAGGCGGACATGAGAGTTTGTAAGTGACTTTTTCAAAACACTCTAAATTCTATAATTAACAATAAAATAGTAAAAGGAATTTGGGGAGATCAATTTGGGTGACATCATAGCAGTGGAATTAATGGTTATAATTCCGTTGTTTTCCATTTGGATAGACTTATTAATAGTATTATTAAGACATGCATTCATCAAGCTCTTCCTGTGTTCTAGGACCTGGGTCTTGTACTTTGAACACATTATATGTAATGGAAAAATACAGATTTTGTAGCACATGGAGAAATAAATACCTCATTTTTCATCTGAATTTTACCCCTGCTCAGAAAAGTGACACTGGATGAATCTTTACATTTCCTGAGAATTAGTTTCCTTGTATGTGAAATGTGGATAATAATACACCTTTTATTGGATAATAAAACTAGCTAGAGTAGTTGTGGAGGGAAATGAAATGGCCACTTGGTCAGACCCAGTGTTATAGAATCACACACCCCAGCGGGTAGAGATTGTGGTATTATGGGTACTATGAACATTACCTGATTTGGGGATGAGAACTGAGGCTTTAGGCAGAGAGCCTTTCCTTCAGCATGGCTCTTACCCTGACCCTCAACATCCTGGTCACACTTTTACCAGTGCTCCCCAGATTGACCTGGAATGTCTGGGTGACGTGACTCATTCCCAAACTGAGGACTGAGATGAATTCTTTTTTGTATTCCCAGAATGTGGCATGAATCCTAGCACAGAGCTCAGGCTCTGGGCATTTTTGTTGAACCAAAGCACAGTCAACAATATGAAATTCTAGGGCTGTGACTGAATCTTGTATAGGCAAATGAGACGACTGCAGGCATTGAAAATAACCAAGAAATAAACAGGTCCAGTCGGGAGGGGAGACAACACATGTGGTCTTGGTGGCCAATGGTAAGCCACAGATGGTAGTTTTATTAGCATATGCTCAAATGCCATGCAGATGATGCTCTGTTCCTTAAATCTGCTTGTGGACTTCTACTTCCAGCCAGAATGGATAAAAGAGACTGGATTTACCTTCCTACAAGAAAAAAAAGTAAACAAAAAGGACAGACAAAATATATGAAAGAATGGTCTTCATGACAGTGGACATCAAACAATGAAAATTGGATCAGATAGAAGTTGTATGTGAAAAATTTGAAGAAACTGCCAAACACTTTCCCAAGATGGTTGTGTGAATTTTTTACCTTCCCACCGGTAGAGTGTATCATATCAGTATTACAGTTCCTCCACATTCTCACTGACAACTGATATAGTCATACTTTTTAATGTCAGACATTTTAATGGGTAAGTAGTGGATCTCATTGTGGTTTTAATTTGCATTTCCCTAGTGACTAATGAGGTTGAGCATCTTTTCATGTGCTTAATTGCAATTTGTATATATTGAAAATGTCTTTTCAAATCTTTTGCTAATGCTTTAAAATGTTTATTATTTTTAAATGTTTATTTTCTTATTGTTAGGTTTCAAAAGCTCTTTATATATGTTGAATATATGTCCTTTATCAGAGATGTGCTTTTCAAAGATTTCCTAGTGGTCTGTGTCTTGTCTTTTATTCTCTTAACAGTATCTTCTGAAGAGCAGGCATTTAAGTTGTGATGAGATACAATTATCAAATTGTTCTATAGATTGTGCCTTTGGTGTCATTAGTGAAATATCTTTGCCTAACCCAAATTTACAAATTTTTATACTTTTTTTTCTTCTAGAAGTTTTATACTTTTAGGTTTCATTTTAGATCAATGATCCATTTTAAGTTAAATTAATATGTGATACAAGGTATGGATCCTTTTAATACATCATTGACAAAATTTGTTTACAATTTTTGACTCTGTGTTCAAGAGGTATCTAGGTTTGTAATATCTTTCTTGGTTTTGGTATCAGGGTAATGCTGACCTCAGGGAACAAGTTGGAGAGTATCCCCTCTTGCTCTGATCAGTGGCTAGAATTTTATCAATTTATTGATCTTCTTAAAGAATCTGCATTTCGATTCATTGATTTTTCTTTTTTTGTTGTTGTTTCTTTATTTCAGTAATTTCTGCTTTTACATTGATTATTTCCTTTCTTTGGCCTACTTTTGTTTTAATTTGCTTACTTTATAAAATAGTTTCTTAAGGTGAAAGCTGAAATCATTGATTGCAGATCTTTTATCCTAAAATAGATATTTAGTGCTATAAATTCCCCCTTATGTATGGCTTTCATGGCATCCCACATTTTACTTTTGCCTGTGCTGGATATTTTTGGATTCCTCTAAATCTTCTTGGGCTTTCTTTTGAGATATGATTAAGTTACTTGGAGATTAAGTTCGATTCCTTCTAGTCTTGGGTTCATGATTTTTAGTGTGCCATTTTTAGTGTGCCCAGAGCAACAGTCAGATAAAAGCTAATTATTTCCCACTACTGAGCTGGGAACAGGCATTGTTCCTGAACCTGTATTTGAACACTGGGCACTGACCTCTCTCATCTTTTCAGATGGTTCTTTCCCCAGTTTTGTGTACATGTGTATATGCATACACTTACCAGTATTCTGCTGAATTCTCATTCTCTTTCTTTCTATTTACCTCTCATTTCTCTCTCTATCCCCACCCCTACCTCTCTCCTCTCTGGCACTTTTCCAGTGCACTACAGCTGCCTTGGTCTCCCCAGACTCCATTCTGTCTCCTCAACTCAGGAAGTCTGTTAGGATGTCTCCTTGCACTGCAGCTTGGAATCATTCTCAAAGCGGTACACTGGGACAATCCTAGGACTTAACTCATTTGTTTCCTATCCCTTAGGGATCACTGTTCTTTAGTGTCTAATGTCCAATATGTTGCTATACCATTTTTTTCATACATTTTGTCTGCTGTTCATTTGTTTGTTTCAGGAATAAGTGTAAACCAGGTCTCTGTTACTTCATCTTGCCCAAATGCAGAGGTGTCTTAAAATATAAAACATTTTTGTAAGCAAATACACATATATGCATATATATTTATATACCATTTTGCAAATGTTTGTATGTATTGTGAGAATTTTGATTTTTACCCACAATAAAAATAAAAAATAAAATAAAATAAAATAAAAAAGCAGAGGTGTCAAATTGCACACTTTAAATATGTCAAGGTTATTATTTGGGGCAAGGGAAAAATATCTCTGCTTCTTTGCCTACCCAAGATCCACTTTCCAGAAAACATTTTCTTATGTGTGGTCCAGGCAGAGATAAATATATTCACTCCCTCAGACTCCGTAATAGCTAGGGACGGCCACAAAAACTTAAAGAGTCCCTGGAAATGCTTCTGCTTTTCTGACATAACTTCTTCCTCTTCCTTATTCTCTCTTCCTCCTTTTTACTACTTTTAGTTTGCTATAGCATCTTGTTAGGAGCCTGAGGGAAATCCATTATGGGTCTCCTCATGATTCACCGATATTAGAATGGAATGGGGACAATGGAATTAATTAATGATGATTTTATTGGGTCACAGAAAGCTACTGAATGATGTGATAATGAAATATATAGCACAAGACATTTTTTCTTACTTCTTTTTGAAGTTTCTTCCACTTCCTCTCTGTGCTCCTCATATCTCTCTACTTCTATCTAAAATGATCAAGCAAACACCTTACACTTTATATACTTTGAAAGCCCCTTCCTTTCTGCCTATTTCCCCTCCCTTCCATGGCCTTTGTTCTCTCTCTGTCCCCACCCAAGGCCCTGGCTCCCTCTGCTGCTTGCCTGGCCATTGTTATCTCTTTTCTCCATCCCCTCCCTTAACTGCTTGGCTCCCTGCCGCCTCCCTTCTACTTCCATCTCAAATCTATTTATGTTCACAACCAGAAGAAACTTTGTGAAGGACACCTGTTTCAAATGCAGTTAGGCCAGACCAGCAAAGGCAGCAGCCGGAGCAGCCGCAGCCTGCCCCCTCTCCCGCCCGCCCACCACCCGCCCCGGGGTCTCTTTCCCTCTTCCTCCTCCTCCTCATCCACCCCCCCCCCTTCCTCCTCCGCCCGCCCGCGGGGCCCCGCTGGCCTTCCCGCCCGCCCCTATTGTTCGGCCCCCGGCCTCCCGCCCTTCCCCTTCCCGCCAGCTCCCCTTTTCCCCACAGTCGCCTCGCGCCTGCAGTGAGCAAAGACTTGAACACTCAAAGTCCAGCTCCCGAGAACACTGCTCGACATGGACGACGGTGTGATTGAAGGTGGATTAAATGTCACTGTCACCATCCGGCTACTTATGCATGGAAAGGGAGTTGGCAGTATCATCGGAAAGAAAGGAGAATCAGTTAAGAAGATGCGTGAGGAAAGTGGTGCACGTATCAACATCTCAGAAGGGAATTGTCCTGAGAGAATTATCACTTTGGCTGGACCCACTAATGCCATCTTTAAAGCCTTTGCTATAATCATTGACAAACTGGAAGAGGACATCAGCAGCTCTATGACTAATAGCACAGCTGTCAGTAGACCTCCAGTCACCCCGAGGATGGTGGTCCCTGCTAGTCAGGTGGGGCTTTCTCATTGGAAAAGGTGGTTGTAAGATCAAGGAAATACGAGAGAGTACAGGGGCTCAGGTCCAGGTGGCAGGGGATATGCTCCCCAACTCAACCGAGTGGGCCATCACTTTTGCTGGCATTCCGCAATCCATCATTGAGTGTGTCAAACAGATCTGCGTGGTCATGTTGGAGACTCTCTCCCAGTCCCCCCCGCAGGGCGTGACCATCCTGTACCGGCCCAAGCTGTCCAGTTCTCCGGTCATCTTTGCAGGTGGTCAGGACAGGTACAGCACAGGCAGCGACAGTGCGAGCTTTCCCCGCACCACCCCGTCCATGTGCCTCAACCCTGACCTGGAGGGACCACCTCCAGAGGGTTATACCATTCAAGGACAGTATGCCATTCCACAGCCAGATTGGACCAAGCTGCACCAGTTGGCGATGCAACAGTCTCATTTTCCTATGACGCACGGCAACACTGGATTCAGTGCAGGTTTGGATGCATCTGCTCAGACTACTTCTCATGAACTCACCATTCCAAATGATTTGATTGGCTGCATAATCGGGCGTCAAGGCGCCAAAATCAATGAGATCCGCCAGATGTCTGGGGCACAGATCAAAATTGCGAACCCATTGGAAGGATCTACTGATAGGCAGGTTACATCACTGGATCTGCTGCCAGCATTAGTCTGGCTCAGTATCTAATCAATGTTAGGTTTTCCTCGGAGACGGGTGGCATGGGGAGCAGCTAGAGCAATGCAGATTCATCCATAATCCCTTTCTGCTGTTCACCACCACCCATGATCCATCTGTGTAGTTTCTGAACAGTCAGCGATTCCAGGTTTTAAATAGTTGGTAAATTTTCAGTTTCTACACACTTTATCATCCACTCGTGATTTTTTAATTAAAGCATTTTAATTCCTTTCTCTGTTCAGCTGTTAATGCTGAGATCCATATTTAGTTTTATAAGCTTCTCCCTGTTTTTTGTTTTGTGGGGTTTTTTTGTTTGTTTTTTGGCTCTTGAATTTTTTTTTTGTTTGTCATGGAAATGTAAGAGTGGAATATTAATACATTTCAGTTTAGTTCTGTAATGTCAGGAATTTTTCGAAAAAAATTAAAAGATGGACTGGAAAAAAAAACAAACAAAAACAAATGCAGTTGGGAACCCAGGGCAGGGCACAAGGAGGAAATGCCAGCTCCTGGTACAAATGTAAGGAGTTCTGCAGGTTCCAGCTGCAGGCTGAGCCCATCCCACGAGGTGTGAACAGATACCAGCATCGACATCCTGACTGCTGGGCAAGGGAAGGCTGTGCAAAAGGAGGAAAGAGGACAACTCTGAGTTGCTGGGATCTTCTTGCTCAACTTGAGGCACTGCTGCTAGACATGCCCTCAAGGCCTCTCACCCAGGAAGAAGACCCCAAGAAAACCAACTTCTGAGGGGTCATTCACTGGGGCAGCTAGCTGGTTCTCTGGCCAGAGCCCCTGACCTGGAAAGAGAGGGCTGAGGCTGCTGCAGAAGACACTGGTGGTGGGGGGTGCTGCCCCAAAACACTACACTGAATGGCTTAGGACCTGGAACCTAGAGTTGCTCGTGGGAAACTTTAGATGGGGGCTGTATGAAAGCAAGATAAGAAATAAATCACTGGGGTTCACACAACCCTTTAGCTGTCACCAGAGAACTAAGCCGGAGTCCAGAGCCTTTGACTAGTTAACCACAAAGAGTTCTTTGTTCACCAGTCCCCTAGGTGAATCCTGGCTCCACCCTTCCCACCTGTATGACCCTGGAAAGTCATGAAATTTCTATGCCTCACTTTCTTCTAATGTCAGTTGGAAGCAGGGAGGATGCCTAGCTCTGGAGGCACTGGCCTGGCCCACTGCCGAGTGCTGGGTGAGTCTGATGGTGGTTGCAGTTGTATTGTTGTCTTAATGATTTAATCATTGCTATTTCCTGTGCATAAAGCTTCCCAGGGGACCCTATAGGGAGGATGCATGATGTAGTTTAGGAAGGATTCCTTTATTTTCAGATCTTCTAACTAGATATCATGTATGACAGAGGGCACAGCATACTTGTGGACAAAGCAGACCAAGAGCATGGCCAGAAGGGTGGGAAGCAGCAGCTTCCACCCTGCAGCTTGGCTGGTTCTGGTTGGGGCTGACTTCTCAGGCTGGAGGGAAGCACATCACTTGCTGTGCTGGATTTCCAAAACTGCAAGAAGACAGTTGTTTCAAGTAATCAAAGGATAATCTGACCTGAGGTCAGTGGTATCCCGATAAATATTTGGAAGCTAGCTCTCCGGGGTGGGTAAGCAAAAGATCTGTATGATTGGGAAATTTCTGGTGTGTAAATATTTCCTTCTTGGCTGATATCTAACAACCAGCATGACATTGCTGAATCTGGAGTGGGAGTTGGGAAATGAGTACACAGCAGTTTCTGGAAGGAGCTGGCTCTAGCTCACCATGGCCCAAAGTGCTTAACTGGTTTCAACTATTTGGAAACTAAAACTGTTGCAATGTCTATAGCCTTTCTATAATGTGTGCTTCAGCTGATGCTTGGGGATGGAATCAGGGTCGGACAGAGAGGTTACCAAAGCCTTTTGACCTTGCAGGAAAAGAGTGCACAAGTGTGAGTGCCTGTGTGTGTGCTGGTAGTCATTTCTACACATTGACTGCAGAGGGAAAAATGTTTGGAAGAGAACTCTGACAGTGAAAGACAAGTCAGAATGCCTGGCCCTTGTTTTGATGGGATCTCTTCCCCACCAACCTCAACCGGGAGGACACTGGCAGGAGATGGAGATGAGTGGGGTCCCGTTGATGAGTATATCTACTTTCTGTGCATTACTGAGTATGGGGTGTGTGTATCTGTGCATCACTATTTCTAGCTGGGACTCACTTTTCTATTAAAACTTGCTGTCGGATGTAGAAAGATTGCCTCTTGGAAATCATGCCTGCCTGATAGATGTCTGCCCCACATGATAAAGAAAATCACTCTTCTTGCAACTCCTTCTCCGACAAATGGAATCAAAGAGAAATAGAAATGACCTATGAATTTTATGATGTTTAGAGCACCCATTTGTATCACAATTAACATAACACCCTGATGTGATCCAGCCAATCCACTCCTAGGTATATACCCAACAGAAATCAAAGTCCATAAAAAGACTAGTACATGGATATTTTCATAGTGGCTTGTTTTGTAATAGCCAAAAACTACAACCCACCCAAAAGTCCATAAACAGGTAAGCGAACAGGGGTATGTATACCTGACAATGGGATATTAGCAATATGAAGAATGAACTACTTATGTATATAACAACATGGGATGAATCCCAAAATCACTAAGCTGAATGAAAGAAGCCAAACAAAAAAGATCACATGCTGTAAAATCTCATTTATGTAACTTGCAAACCGATATATAGTGTCACAAGGCAGATCAGTGGTTTCTTAGGGTGGGAGACAGAGAAAGGGTAGACTTCAAAGAGACATGAGAATCTTTTGGGGATGAAGAAACTGTTATGTATCTTGAGTTTGGTAATAGTTTCAATAAATTGTACACTTGAACTAGATGCAGTTTATTGTATGTAAATTATTCCATTAAGTTAATAAAATTAAAGCATAACTCCCTGAATACATGAATAGAAATATACAGGTAAGCTTTTTTTTTTTTTTTTTTTTTACAGAACTGTTATTTATTGTTGTGTAACAAATTACCCCCAAAACTTAGTGGCTTGACAAACATTTATCATTTCAGTCTCTGGGTCAGGAATCCAGGCACAATTCAGCTAGCCCTCTACCTCAAGGTTCCTCACAAGCTGCAATCTGGTGGCCAAGGTTGTAGTCCTCTCCAGGTTCAAGTGGGGTAGCATTTGCTCCCCGATTCACAAGGTTGTTGGGCAGGATACAGCTCCTAGCAGTCTGTTGGATCAAGGGCCCCAGTTCCTCATTGGCTATTGCCTACAGGCCACCACCCTCAGGTCATAACCCCACGGGTCTCCCCAACATGGCAGCCTGCTTCATCAGTGAATCAGCCAAGGTAAGCCAGGAAGGGGAGGCTTTGTTTCAGCCACAAGGAACCTCAGGTGGAGGTCAGGTGAGGTCCTTAGATCCCTCCCTACTACAGGTAAGCTTTTGCTTTAAAAATATAAGCATTTAGTCCTTCGATCTTGAAATTTTGGTGGACCATGCAGCAAAAGAGCTGAATGTTATGTGAGGTCAACTAAATCACAGACACGTCCTATCTCCATCCTGCCAAAGGACAATGGTGTACGTGAGTTTGGCCTCTCTGACCATCCTCTCCCTTTGTCAAAAGGACCCAATTAGCATTCAGGAACATGGACTCTCAGTCTTCATTCTAATGCTCTCCCCCCACCCCCGACGAGGGGAGATGCAGGGAACAGACAAAGCAAGCACTCTGTCCAGAGGAAGATGGATTTGAAGCAGCCACTATAATGAGAGAAAAAGGTACAACTAGTGGAATGATCTATTTTCCATCTCTCTGTCTGGTGCTGAAGAAAAATAATCTCCCTTACTTGGAAAGAGAATTTTGCAACTTATATTTGAATTACTTCTTATTTTATACCATTTTTCAGGTCACTGGAATTTTAGATTTAATAGTAAACCATTCCCTCAGGGCTCTGCAGTCCACCCACATTTTCTATATCAGTGGTTTGAAACTTTTTTTTCTTGATAGCAGAACCATTTTTTATTCTAAACCCAAGTTTATGGAGATACAGGAAAAAAAAAATAGAATTTCTCAGATGAGCAAAGCCTGAGATCTCATCTCACGTCCCTATTACAATGCCCATAATTCACTTTCAGTTACCTCTTTGTGGGGATGTGTTCCCAAGATTGGGCCCACACCCAGGAGCTCAGCAAGCTCAGTAGCCGGAAGCCTATAAGGAAGGGCTGTATGCCACAAATGACCACTAAAGCCCTCTTGTTAGCCTGCCTAACAACCCATAATTTGCAAATAAACTTACCAGAACTCAAAACAAGCTTCAATGGGAAGCGGCTGTGGCTCAATCAGTAGGGCTCCCGTTTACCATATGGGAGGCCCCGGGTTCGGTTCCCAGGGCCTCCTGGTGAAGGCAAGCCCGCCTGCATGGCGTGGTTAGCTGACCCAGCGAGCACAAGCAGCAAGAGGGGGATAAATGAATAAATAAATAAAATCTTTAAAAAAAAAAAAAAACAAGCTTCAATCATGGAAACTAGTGATTTGTAAAAGAGACTGATTTAACATAAGAGATATTAGAAATGAGCTCTCATTTCCCCTCAGTACCTGCCTTAGACCTGGGAAGCCAAGGCCCCTGCCCAGCCTCAATTAAGTCCTTCTTCAGATGTGTTTCCCTTCCATAGCAAGGAGTGCCTGGGGCTGACGAGACCCCACTCTATGTGCCCAGGACCCTGTGCTGCTCCAGGTCCTATGTGGACCTTGCCCCTAAGGCCACACCTACTGATGCATGCATCATGGTCCTGGAGCGGTAGACGGGTGTCCATGCACAGGCTCACTGGCCTATTGGGATATCCATCCGGTGGGAAGAGAAGGGGCTGGTGGCCTGAGGGCTGGGGTCTCCATTTGTACTCTGCCCTGGCCCCACCAGAGATTGGTGTACAGCTGACCCTTGGTTCTGCATAAACAAGATCTAACACCATGTTTAGGCTTCTATCCCATATCTTTAGGGTCAATCCCCTTTTGTCTAAAGCCCTAAAGCATCCAGTGCCCAGCTATAAACTGTGGTTCTTCCTTGATCCTGCAATCCTCCCTCTGGGATCTAGTCTTTGCCTCTGATGTGCCTTTCCTGAAAGACACTCATCAGAGTTGCCTTGCAGCTCACAGAACATGTCATTTGGACTACTTCTTTTTTGGTTGCTTGATAATAAATGTCTAGTTAATAAATGTCCAATGGGTGTCAGAATTTGGCTTAAAACTTCTGTTCATAACATGTTCATAAATAATCTTCCATGCCTGAAATTTCTTTTGAAAGCAACTGCTGTCAGTCCCAAAGAATCCCGGAGCAGGCATGCCCAGACAACACAGGTCAGTTTACAACATCCACTGGGCAGATCACAGAGCCAGAGTTCCTTGGAACAGGGCTCACAATTCACTGAGACCCTAAAACATTCTCTGACTTGCCCAAACCATCAGAAAGCCAAGTATGCAGGGCTGTGTACTGCTATCTGCACCCCACTCCCGTCTACCACCCCTGCACCCAATCAGGCCAACCCAGAAGACAGATGGTGCCCCAAATGTCAACATACACTTTGAAAAACAGTCCTGTGTAGTCAACCAGTAAGTCCCACTGTGTCCTCCCTACCACAATCTACAGGAGACATCTCACTTTGAGATAAGTGTCAAGGGATGTTGGTTTTATTTTACAGACATTGCACTTATCTAATCATGTTTCCTTCTTTGTGCTGTCTGCTCTAAAGCTTCCTCCTCTTCTCTCAATGTGAACTAAAAAATATTACAGAAAGAGTGAATATAAAATTTTGAGGTGGGGGCAGCATTCCTGTAATACCAGTCTTTTTCGTGATTTGGTGTTTGATCATTCTCTTTGGTTTTCCTTTGTTTCACCTTTCTCTCCTACTTTTATCATTAAACTATTATTTTTTTAATATTTTTATTTTGAGATAATCATAGATTCATATGCAGTTGTAAGAAATAATACAAAAAAAAAAAAAATTCCATGTACCCTTTAACAAGTTTCACCCCATGGAAATATCTTGCAAATTGCACTGCAATATCACTGCACTATTGACATTGATGCAGTCAAGGCCCAGAAAATTCCATCATCACAAGGGTCCCTTATGTTGCCCTTTTATAGCCACACCCACTTCCCGCCAAGCCCCATTCCCTCATCAACCCCTTGCAATCACTAAGATGTTCTCCTTTTCTATAATTTTGGCATTTCAAGAATGTTATACAAATTGAATTATATAATATGTAAACTTTTCATTTTTTTTTTTTTTAACCTCAGCATAATTCTCTGGAGATCTATATAAGTTCGTACATACATCAATAGATCAATAGGTCATTCCTATACAGTATTGAGTACTATTTCATAATATGGATGTACCACAGTTTGTTTAACCACTCACTCACTGAAGGACATCTGTGTTGTTTCCAAATTTGGGCTATTAAAAAATAAAGTGGAGCGGGGGGGATTGTGGGAAGATGGCATTAGACTAACAGGCAGAAGACCTCAATGCTCTCACAAAAACAACAGAGAAAGAGCCAAAAGCTGTCCAAGGCACATGTTTTGGGGGTCAGCAGACCAGGAAAGTGCTACACAACTCCCAGAAGGGTGAGGGACAAAGAGACAAAGAAGCCAAAACAAGAAAGTTGAGTTATCAAGTCCCAGCATTGGCTGGCAAGGGCTTCCCTCTACCACCCCCAAGATATAAAGCTGGGGTAAAACCCCTGGCTCACTGCAGCTGAAAATTGGGGGGCTTTTCTTCAGTGAATTTGGCCAGCAGAAGCCAAGAGTGAAACACTTCCATGGAAAAGTGTGCCAGCGTGTGCTATCTGCTGACGGGTCTGGAAATTGCATGGACAAAAACTGTTTTTGGTACTATCTGTATCCTAAACCCTGGGAGAAAATCTGCACCCTTTAAGTGACTCCCTGGCTCAATTTTGGTGACTTAAGCTGAGCAGTTTTAAGGACTTTGAATAAGTTGAACCAACTATCAAAGAAGAGCTATGAAAAAAAAAACAATAGGCAAGAGAGAGAAATTGGCCATCAGAGTAAATTCACCAACATATTCAGATGCCTAAGCATCAGCAAAAAATTACAAGTCATACTATGAAACAGGAAGAGATGGCCCAGCCAAAAGAACTAACCAAATATCCTGAAGAGATAAAAAATTGAAGACAATTAATCAGTGATAATCACACAACTCTCCTAAGTCAATTCAAAGAATTTATAAAAAATATGACTAAAGAGATAAAGTGTATCAAGAATCCACTGAATGAGCACAAAGAACAATTTGAAAGCCCACAAAGAAAAGTAACAGATGTTATGGGAATGAAAGAAATGATTCATGAGATTAAAAATACATTAGAGGCACATAAGAGCAGATATGAATTACTCAAAGACAGAATTAGTGATTTCAAAGACAGAACATATGAACTGTAAAAGACAGGAGAAGAGAAAGAGAAGAGAATGGAAAAATGGAACAAGGTTTCAGGGAATTGAATGACAACGCAAAATGCAGAAGTATTCACATTAAAGGTGTCCCAGAAGGAGAAGAAAATGGAAAAGGGGCAGAAAGAATATTGCAGGAAATAATGACCAAAAACTTCCCAAACCTTTTGAAAGATGTAAATATCAAGATCCAAGAAGGACAACACATCCCAAACAGAATAAATCTGATAGACCTACCCTGAGACACCTACTATTCAGAATGAAAAATATCAGAGATAAAGAGAGGATTCTGAAAGCAACAAAAGAAAAGAAAAACATCACGTACAAGGAAATCTCAATAAGATTAAGTGTTGACTGCACATCAGAAACCAAGGAGGTGAGAAGAAAGTGATATGATGTATAAGGTACTAAAGAGAAAAACTGCCAGCCATGATTTCTGTATATAGCAAAATTGTTCTACAAAATTGAGGGTGAGTTCAAAGTCTTCACAAACAAAAACTGATAGAATATGTTACCAAAAGACCAGAATTACAAGAGGTACTAAAGAGAATGCTGTAGCCTGAAAGCAAAAAAAAGGGGCAAGAGATTTGGAGAAGAGTTTAGAAATAAAGATTATTAGGAAAGGTAAGCTAAAGGGTAAGAAGACAGACAATAGAACGATATGACAACAGAGAGTGAAGGACACAATGGATGAAGTAAATAATGCATTTACAGTAATAACATTGAATGTTAATGGCTTGAACTCCCCAATCAAAAGACATAGACTGATAGAAAGGATGAAAAAACATAAGTCATCTTTATGTTGTCTACAAGAGACCCACCTAAGATGTAAAGACACAATCAGGTTAAAAAATGAAAGGTTGGAAAAAGATAATCCATGCAAATAGTAACCAAAAAAGAGGCAGAATAGTGATATTAATATCAGATAAAAGAGATTTCATATGCAAAACTGTTATAAGGGACGAGGACAGTAATTTCATACTAATAAAAGGGATAATTCACTGGAACAAATAACTATACTAAATATCTATTCACCTAACCAAAATATATGTGGCACACACTGACAAAACTGAAAGACGAAATAGATGTCTCCACAATAATAGTTGGGACTTCAATATACCACTCTCAGTATTGTATAGAATATCTGAAAAGAGGATAAATATTGAAACAGAGAACTCAAATAATATGATAAATAAACTAGACCCAACAGACATCTATAGAGCACTGCACCCCAAAACAGCAGGATGTACTTTCTTTTCAAGTGCTCACAGATCCTTCTCCAAGATAAACCATATGCTGGGTCACAGACAAGTCTCAATAAAATTAAAAAGATTGAAATTATACAAGACACTTTTTCTGATCATAGTGGAATAAAGCTGGAAATCAAAAATGGATGGAAAAAGGCAAAATTCATAAATATATGGAGATTAAATAACACACTCCTAAGTAATCAGTGGGTAAAAGAAGAAATTGCAAGAGAATTCAGCAAATATCTTGAGATAAATGAAAATGAGAAAATGACATATCAAAACCTCTGGGACACTGCAAAGGCAGTGCAGAGAGGGAAATTTGTAGCCCTCAATGCTTACATTAAAAAAGAAAAAAGAGCTAAAATTGAAGATCTAACTGCACACGTGGAAGACTGAGAAAAAGAACAACAAACCAACTCCAAAGCAAACCAATGGAAAAGAAGAGTAAAGATCAGAGAATAAATAAATGAAATTGAGAACAAAGCACAATAGAGAAAATCAACAAAACCAAAGTTGGTTCTTCAAGAAAATCAACAAAATAGATAAACCCTTATCTAGACTGACAAAGGAAAAAACAAAGAAGAAGCAAATAAATAAAATAAAAAATGAGAGGGGGATCATTACCACTGACTCTGCAGAAATAAGAGAGATCATAAGAAAATATTATGAACAACCGTATGCCAAAAAACTGAAAAAATGTGGACGAGATGAAAAAATTCCCAGAAACACACAAACCTCCTACACTGACCCTGGAAGAAACAGAACACCTCAACAAACGAATCACAAGTGAAGAGATTGAAACAGTCATAGGAAAGCCCAGGACCAGATGCCTTCACAGGTGAATTTTACCAATCATTCAAAGACGATCTAATACCCATGTTGCTCAAGCTCTTCCAAAAATTTGAACAGGAAAGACTACTACCATCTCATTCTATGAAGCCATCACCCTAATACCAAAACTAGAAAAAGATACTACAAAAAAGGAAAATTTCAGACCAATATCTCTGATGAATATAGATGCAAAAATCCTCAACAAAATTCTTGCAAACAGAATAGAAAAGCACATTAAAAGAATGATACAACATGATCAAGTGGGTTTTATCCCAGTTATGCGAGGGTGGTTCAACACAAGAAAATCAATTAGTATAATAAACCACGTTGATAAATTGAAGAAGAAAATCACATGATCCTCTCAATTGCCACAGAAAAGGCATTTGACAAAATACAGCACCCTTTCTTGATATAAACACTCATAAACGATAGGGATAGAAGGAGGCTTTCTCAATATGGTAAAGTGCATATATTAAAAAACTACAGCTAGCATTGTACTCAATGGTGAAAGACTGAGAGCTTTCCCACTGAGATCAGGAACAAGACAGATATGCCCACTGTCACCATTGCTATTAAATATTGTGCTATAGGTTTTAGCTAGAGCAATTAGGCTAAATAAAGAAATAAAAGGCACTCAAATAGGAAAGGAAGAAGTAAAACGTTCACTATTTGCTGACGATATGACCCTATATCTAGAATCTCCTGAAAAATCCACAACAAAGCTACTAGGACTAATAGCTGAGTTCAGTAACATGGTCAGATACAAGATTAATATGCAAAAATCAGTAGTATATCTATACACTACTGATGTGCAATATGAGGAGGAAATCAGAAAAAAAAAATCTACTTATAATAGCAACGAAAACAATTAAAATATTTAAGAATAAACTTATCCAAGGATATAAAGGACATGTATTCAGAAAACTACAAAACATTGCTGAAAGAAACTGAAGAAGACTTAAATAAATGGAAGGACATTCCGTGTTCATGAATTGGAAGACCTAATATCATTAAGATGTCAATTCTACCCAAACTCATTTACAAATTCAACGCAATCGTAATAAAAATCCCAAAAGTCTTTTTTTTTTTTTTTGTAGAAATGAAAAACCAATTATCAAATTTATTTGGAAGGTTAATGGTCCCTGAATAGTCAAAAAGATCTTTTTTTTTTTTTTTAAAGAACAAAGTTGAAGGACTCTCACTTCCTGACTTTAAAGCATGTTACTTAGCTACACTGGTAAAAACCGCATGGTACTGGCTGAAAACTCAGAAATAGACACTCAATCTACAGTCAAGTGATTTTTGACAAGGTGGTCAAGCCCTCCTGGCTGGGCCAGAATAGTCTATTCAACAAATAGTGCTGGGAGAACTGGATATCCATATCCAAAAGAAAGAAAGAAGACCCCTATTTCATACCTTATACAAAATTTAACTCAAAATGGATGAAGGACATAAATGTAAAAGTGAAAATCTTAAAACTCCTAGAAGAAAATGTAGGAAAACATCTTCACATCTAGTGGTATACCCAAAGCATGAGCAACAAAAGAAAAAATAAACAATTAGGACCTCCTTGAAATTAAACATTTTTGCACCTCAAAGGATTTTGTCAAAATGGTGAAAAGGCAACCAACTCAATGGGAGAAAATATTTGGAAATCAAATATCCGATAAGGGTTTAATATCCATGATATACAAAGAGATCATACAAGTCAATAATAAAAGATCAAACTACCCAATTAAAAAATGGGCAAAAGACTTGAAAAGACAATTGTCCAAACAAGAAACACAAATGGTGAAGGTTCACATAAAAAATGTTCAACATTATTAGTGATTAGGGAAATGCAAACCAAAACTACAATGAGATATTTTTTCACACCAATTAGACTGGCTGTATTAAAAAGTCAGAAAACTAAACGTTGGAGAGGATGTGAAGAGATAAGAATTCTTATTCACTGTTGGTGTGAATGTAAAATGGTACAGCCACTGTGGAGAACTGTTTGGCAGTTCCTAAGGAAGGTGAATACAGACTTGCCATGTGACCCAGCAATACCATTACTAGTTATATACTCAGAAGAACTGAGAGCAGAGACACAAACAGACATCTGCACACTGATGTTCATAGCGGCATTATTCACAATTGCTAAAAGTTGGAAACAACCAAGGTATTCATCAACTGATGAATGGATAAACAAATTGTGGTATGTACACACAATGGAATATTATGCAGTGGTTAAAAGAAATGAAGCATATGACAACATGGGTGAATCTGGAGGACATTATCTTGAGTGAATCAAGCTAGTCACAAAAGGGCAAACAATGTATGATTACACTATTATGAACAAAATATGTTATGTAAATTCATGGAGTTAAGAATTAGAATATAGGTCACCAGAAAATAGAAGGAGGGTAGAGAAGAGGATTAATCTGTGCAGAATTGATAAAAAGCTTGTAAATCTTTGGAAATGGATAAAATAGTGAAATCTTATGGTGTTTGTAACTAGCAGAGCTATTATATGGGTATGACGGTTGAAAAGTCTAAGGTCATGTGTATTTTTAGAAGGAAAATGAAAAACTGTAACTTGGGACTGTATAAGATAGAAAAACACGAATATGGGTGATATTGCATATATAAGACGTTTTCAAAATATAAATACGAATATACTGGATAGAAGGAAAAAGAATAGCAGCTAGGTACAACAGTGGAAGTATGGGAGACTGAGGGGTGATGAGTTTTGCTTGTTTGTTTTTTGTTTATTATTATTATTGAAATAATGAGAGTGCTCTAAGAATGAAGTGATGAATGCACAAATACGTCATTACACTGAATACCATTGATTTTATACTTTGGATGGATTCCTGCTTTATTAATATGTATCAATAAAATTGACTTGTTTAAAAAAATTAAAAAATCAAAATTACCTTCAAAAAAATTAAAGTGAATATGAACATTTGTGTCTAGGTTTTTGCGTGTATGTACATTCCTTTTCATTTCTCTGAGATAAATGCCCAGGTGTGCAACTGCTGGGAAGAATGGCAGTTTCATTTTTAGTTTTTTAAGAAACTACCAAACTGTATTTCAGAGAATCTGTACCATTTTAAATCCCACCAGCAACGTATGTGTGACCCACTTCTTCCACATCTTCACTAGCATGTTGTATTTGTTCCTATATTTTTAAATGGATTTATTGAGATATAATTCCCATACCATACAATTCAGCCATTTAAAGTATTCAATTCAATGTATTTTAGTATATTCACAGAATTCTACAAAAATCACCATATATGTTTTAGAACTGTTTTTCCCTCTAAAAGAAAGCATGTACCCCTTACAAGTTATGCCTCCTTCCTCCCTGTCCCAGGCCCTCAATCTAAGCAACCACTTTTCTATTTTCTATTAATAAATTTGCCTATTCTTGATATTTTATATACATGGAATCAAACAAAATGTGGTCTCTTGTACTGGCTTCTTTCACTTAGAATAATGTTTTCAAGGTGCAATGATGTTGTTGAACGTACTTTTTTAACCATTCATCACTCAATGGGCATGTGGGTTGCTTTCACGCTTTTTTTGGATAATGCTACTATGAACATAGATGGGCATTTATCAGTACATAATGCCCATCTTTGTCTCTCATAACTGTTTTTGATTTACAGTTTATTTTATCTGATAATAGTATAGCCACCCCAGTTCTCTATTGGTTACTATTTGCATGGTATATTTTTTCCATCATTTCACCCTCAACCTACTTGTATCTTTGAATTTAAGGTTAATCTCTTACAGACCACATATAGTTGGGTCAGTCTTTTTTTATCCATTCTGCTAAATGCTGCCTTTGACTGGACAGTATTAATCCATTTACATTTAAAGTCATTCTGGTAATATAGGACTTTCTCCTGCCATTTTGAGATTTAGACTTTGTAAGCCTTATAACTTTTTTTTGTCCTTACTTCTGTTAATGCATAATTTTATATATATTTGATTTTTGGTGTGTTGTACCATGTTGAATGACTTTTCATTTCTATCTGGATATATTTTTCATCTGTTTCCTTGTGGTTACCATGAGGAACAATCATTTAGGTTGATAACAAGTTAACTTCAATAGCATGCACATTTAATTTCCCTGTATGCCTCTATCTCCCCACAATTTTTTTGTGCTTTTCAGCACTTATTTATTTGTACATTGTATGTCCAAAAACATAGATTTATATTACTTTTTACACATTTGCATTTTGGCACCTGTAGGAAGTAAGAAATGGAGTTATGCACATACAATATAATATAACAGTACAATACAATTAGATTTTATAATTACCCAAATGGTTACCCTCACTGTGGGTCTTTATTTCTTTACGCTGCTTTGAACCACTATCAAGTGTCCTTTCCTTTCAGTCTGAAGAAATCCTTTTAGTATTGTTTGTAGGGCAGGTATAGTGGTTATAAACTCCTTCAGCTTTTGTTTATCTGAGAATATTTTCATCTCACCCTCATTTTTTGAGAGAAAGTCTTACCGGATGTAAAATTCTTGGCTGGCAGTTGTTTTCTTTCAGCACTTTAAGTATTTCAACCCACAGCCTTCTTGCCTCCAAGGTTTCACATGAGAAATTGGAGCTCAGTCTAATTGGGATTTCCTTGTATGAAACACATTGCTTTTCTCTTGCAGCTCTCAGAACTCTCTCCTTGTCCTTTGCATTCAACATTGTCATCCATATATGATGGGGTATAATTTTCTTCATGTTTATCCTGTTTGGTGTTCTATGAGTTTCTTGGATGTGCATGAGGAGGGGATTAGGAAGGGTGCCAAGACCTTCTCCAACAGCTCCCCAATGCTGGGCTTTCCTGGCCTGCCCAGCAAATGCAGCCTTCCACTTCACTGTCCCCCACACCCCTGAGGAAGCGCTGAATCTTTAAATTTTCACTGCCTTCTCCTCTGTTGAGGGCAGGTTGAAACAATGGCTGTTGCTGCCTTTGTCTGGGGTGGATTAAAACAGTAGATACCCTCAGAGCCTAGCCCCTAGCAATCTGAATTTCCTTTATTAGTGATTATCTGTATCCACCCCTGCTCTTGGGGAAGAGGATTTTTATGTCCCTTTCTGTCACCAACAAGTTAGCCAGAGACTGGACCCCAGAGCAGCCTGCTACAGGAGTGGTGGTATTTGCTAGTAGCTGCTGTAGAGAGAAATTTACTATTCTTTACCATATTTTATCAACTCCTTCCTCCTGCTCTTCCCTGGATGCTGTGCAGCATTTTTCTGGCCTCTGGAGTTTCAAAATAGTTGCTTTGAACAGTTACTTCCTGTTTAATACAATATGTTTTAATGGAAGGATTGAGTCCTCCTACTCAGCCATCTTTCCTGGAAATCTGCATTTTGTATTTGCAACTTGATGAACTCATTTTTTGTTATAATAGGTTTTTTACTTGATTCCTTAGGATTTTCTATATGCAATATGATGTCTTTTCCAAATAGAGGTCATTTTAATTCCTTTATTAAAACATGGACCTCTTTCCTTTCTTTTCCTTGACTATTGCCCTGGATAGAACCCACAGTACCTTGTTAAACAAAAGTGTCAAGTGCAGACATGCAGACATCTATGACTTGTTCCTGATCTTAGGGGAAAGCTTTGATATTTCACCAGAAATTATGTTCTTACCTATGGATTTTTCATAGTTGCATTTTATTAGTTTGATTTTTCTTCTCTTGCTTTGTTGAGAATTTTTACCATAAAAGGGTGTTGGATTTTTTCAAAATACTTCCTTATGTGTCTGTTGAGATGACCATATGGAATTTGTACTTTATTCTAGTTTTATGTTTTATAAGTATTACATTACTAACTTTTTCAGATGTTAAATCAACCTGGTATTTCTGGCAGGGGTAGTAGGGTGGGGTGGAGACATTGGTCATGTTATATAATCCTTTTGTTACTAGATTCATGTTTCTTATAGTTTGTTGAAGATGTTTGCATCTATAGTCATAAAGGATATTGGTCTACAGTTTATTTTCTTCATCTGGCTCTGGTATGGGATAATACTGGTATCACCAATTGATTTGAGAATCATTCTTTCTTCTTAAGTATCTTTAGAAAGTTAATAAAGCATTAGTATTAATCCTTCTTTAAATGTTTGGTAGAATTCACCAGTTAAGACTTTGAGTGTTAGAATTTCACTTTGCATTAACATTTTTAAATACTAATTCATCCTTTTGCTTGTCATTGGTCCATTCTTATTTTCTACTTCTCCTTGAGTAAATATTGGTTGTTTGTTAATTTCTAGGTATTCACCTATTTTTCTAGGCTATCTAATTTATGAGCATACAGTTGCTCATAGTTTTCCGTTATGCTTTAATTTTGTAAAGTCAAATGTGATGTCCCGTATTTTATTACTGATTTTAGTCATTTGAATCCTTTGTCTCTTTTTCCAGGTCAGTCTAGCTAAAGAATATTTAGCCCTGTTCTCTTCTTCTTTTTCTGGAACTCCAGTTACATGAATGCTAGA
>JAKSZT010053840.1:9733967-9762710 GCA_026826555.1 Tolypeutes matacus
ATTATGGGTAAAAATCAAAATTCTCACAATACATACAAACATTTGTAAAATGATATATAAATATATATGCATATATGTGTATTTGCTTACAAAAATGTTATTTTTTATATATATATATACATATATTTTAAGAGGTGCTTAGATTACCTAAAATATTATACGGAACCCACTCGGATTCCCATGTAGGCCATTTTAAATCAGCACACACCACTCAGAACTGAGTGGGAGAGAGTGTGGTCTACAGTGTGAACTGTGGTCTATGGTTGGTGGCAAGGCTCCAGGATGTGTAAGATCTTGGGTAATTTCTATTGCTCTATCTTCAAATTTACCTATTCTTGCCCTGCCCGTTCCATTCTGCTGTTGTACCTCTCCTTTGAGATTTTTATTTCAGTCATATTTTTCAGTTCTAAAATTTTAATTTGGTTCTTTGTATATTCTATTTCTTTGTTGACATTTCACATATTTTCATTTGTTTTAAAAGTATTCACAATGGCTTGTTGAAGGATTGTATGGTGGCTGCTTTAAAAGCTTCATCAGATAATTCTACATCTGTATTTTGATGTCATTGCTGTCTATTGATTGTCTTTTATCACTCAGGTTGAGATTTTCCTGGTTCTTGGTATAATGTATGAGATTTTATTGTTGAAGTCTAGACATTTGGGTATTATTTTATGAGACTCTAGATCTTATATAAAACATTTGTTAAAACTTGCTCCTATTGACATTGCTCTTGCAGAGGAAAGGTGAGTGCTACCTTATTATTTTCAGGTGGGGGTAGAAGTCCAGGTTCTGCTCCAAGTTCTCCATAATGGAGACACCTCTGTTGACACCTGTAGTGAGGACAGACTCCTCCTTAGTAACAGGTGGGGTTCATAGACAGTTTCGCACTAAAAATCTGCTGACAGTACCCTGACTGGAAAAGGTAGGAAGTCTTGTTAGTGCACCCCACGGCACCTTGGCTGCTGGGCAGTGGTGAAAATCTTCACTCTCCACTAGGTCACTAGGCTTCCTCTGACACCATCCCCTTGGGGAGGGCAGTGGGAACCTGTTTACTGCCAGGTGGGAGTGCAGGCTCAGGCAGCCCAGGTGGAGTCCTTGACACAGTGGTGGGCAGGGTCATGATAACACACTTAGATCCAGCTTCCTACTCGGTCTTCTCTGGCACCACCCCAGGGTTAGAGAGGTGAGAAGGTTGGGTTAGGGGGCTCATTATATCCTGAAAAGAGTGGAAATCTAGGTCCCCCACTTAACCTATTCTGGAATGGGCTGTGTGGGGCCATGGCAATTTTTATGTTTTTATTTTTGTGGTGTTTGTCTGAAATAGAGCAGTTATTTTCTAAAAGGTTTTCTGTCTTGGTTGGCTGTCCCTTTCCTAGTTCTTTAGCTAGAGATATAAGATGCATCTGCATGACAATTTGTGATATATGAGGCATAAAGGAAAACCAGAGAACTCTACCATTTTGTTCCTTGGGCCCTAAGAGCCCTAATTTCAGAGTGTCCTTATGTTTGTTTTCTTATGTTCTTATATATAAAGCCCAGGGTTTCAGTTGTACTTAATGGAAAGAATAGGGAAATATATGGCAACTCCATCTTCTTGGAAGCAGAAATCTCTTTTACATTTTAAAATATATATATATTTCATTGAAATAACATATATACATCTCAAAATTTCCAATTTTGACCGCTTTCAGTACTAATTACATTTGTAATATTATGCTACTACCACCAATATACACATTTTAAGCTCTTCATCACTTTAAACAGAAATTCTTCATCCATTAAGCTATAACTCCCTCTTATCCCCCTCAGCTCCTGGTAACTTTTAATCTACTATCTGTCTCTATGATATTTGCTTCTTCAAGATATTTTATATAAGTAAAATCATACAATATTTGTCATTTTGTGCCAGGGTTATTTCACTCAATCTGAAGTCTTCAAGTTCATCTATGTTGTGCATGCATCAGAATTCCATTCCTTTTCTCAGCTTAGTAATATTCCAGTGCATGTATATACCACATTTTGTTTACCTACTTTCAATGTATATTATACTGAAGTGTTTCATGTACCTTTAGAGTGCCTCAAATCCTATCTGGAATTGGCAAAGAATAAATGGAGATTAGAGAGTGGAGTGGGGAGGAGAGAAAGAAGAAGAGGAGGAGAGAAAAGAGAAGGGAGAAGGGAGAAGAGAGGAGAAGAGAGGAGAAGATAGGAGAGGAGAGGAGGAGGGAAGAGAAAAGAGAGGGGAAAGGAAGGGAGAGGAGGGGAGGGGAGGGGAGGAGAGACAGAAATACACAGTATTTACGTACTGTAGTAGATTGAATTATTGGTCCCAAGTCTTCTCTCCCTTGGAATAGTAATATACATCCACATTCTTGCAATGGCCTCAGGATGGGAAGGCTATCCTTCCCATTCCTTGACTTTAGGCTTTGTCGAGTGATTTGCAAAGCACTTACTAAAAGCCTTTCTCTGAGGCGTCAACTTTAGAAGCTGGACTTTCTAATGAAGGTATAACATCACATGGATATAATTTTTAAGACAGAATTTTTGTCACTATAGAAAAGTGGTCTCCCTCTTTTCTGCATACAATTTCTTGAAGATAATAATTTAACTCAAACCAATCCTCAATTAAGGTAAAATGAAGTTTCTGATATTATTGCTGTTTCCATTTTAATTTGTTTTTAGTTTTCAGTGTGTATTCTTTTAGTGAGGGTAAGAAAGCCAACTCTGCTTTTACCATGGTTTAATATATAGCATGTTTATATTTGTAAATAGAATTAATGCAAATGTGTAACTGAAATATGTTAAGCACAGCCAGGCTGGATGTGCCGGTGTAAGGCACTCAATCTTTCTGGCAAAAGGGACCACAGGACATCTGGATTAGCTACCTAGAGCACCCCATTTACAAAACAAGTGCCCAGTAGCCAGTAGCTGGTGTTGATGTTAAGATCTGCTGAGACTGGCATAGATCTGCATACCAGGCAGGACAATAGCATAAGGAGGAAATGGAGTGAGGCAATGAGCAACTTAACTACAAGTGAGGTTTCTATCTGCTGTATTAAAAAGGAAGGAGAAAAGGGTCTGAGAGATGCAAGTGGAGTGAAACTAACAAGAAAGTAATAATTCAGATAAATCTAAAATTAGGTTACAGAGAATGCTGTGTTTTAATAGCTGACATAATGAAGAGAGGTTTCCATGTTCAATTCTTTTTGGTCAGGATGCCATCCACACGGGTGGATTAGTGTCTACCTCTGCCCTGGGAAAGGTGACTCTCCAGGAGAACAGCATTCTTAGGTAACATTCCAGAGAGTGCTTGACAGGCTGTGAAGAGATACTGCAGTGGGCTGAGCTGGGTACCCCAGTTTGGACATGTTCTTGGTCTTGGTCTGAATTCTGCTGGGTGTGGTCAATAAAATCTCTTCAAGATGTTACTTTAGTTAAAGTATGGTCCAAATGAATCAGGTTGAACTTTAATATGGATCACTGGAATTTTTATAGGCAGAGGGAGAGTCAGATGGAGTACAAAGCCAGGAGTGGCTACCATATGCATCTCCAGGTGATGGAAAAGCCAAGGACCAAGGATCATAGGCAGCCAGCCCCAGAATGCCACAATCTTTGGGAAGAAAGCATTGCCTTGCTGATGCTTCAAGTCTGACTTCTACACTCAAAGCTGTGAGCTAATAAATTCCTATGGCTTAAGCAGAACTATTGTAGGACATTTGTTTTAGCATCAGGGAAACTAGACAAGATGGGATGTGAGATCCAAGGTTCAAAGGTAAGTAACATTGGGCAAGCACTTTCGTTCACCCTCAGAGCATGTTTTCACATCTGAAAAACAGAGACAACTCTCCCACCTCTCTGAATTGGGCCAGGCATACAGCAGGACTTCAAACACGGGTGCTATCATCTTGCATATTGAACTGAATGATCACCACACGCATCCAACTCTCTTATCAGCATCGGGCCTCCCCTGCACACAACATTGGCCATTGTGAGGAAGCTCTAGCCCCAGGAAGGCTCTAGCTGGCATGCCCACCTGACGGACTCTTCCCAGTTCACAAGGGCCGGCTTGTTCCCAGAGCAGGAAGCTAGGAGATGCTGAGATTTGGCCCTGCCTGCACTCAACTCTGAATCCTGCCAATCATTTTTATGAATACTTCAAGGCTGAAATCTGGCAGGAGGAGAAACATATATGTTTGTATAGATCCTTGGCCCAGAAATAAATAAATCAACCTTGCCTTCTCAGGAATGGCATGATGAATGTCTTTGCTTTAGTGGCAACCCCATAATAGTAGGCTTGGCCTTTCAGCATCACATATGTTTATGAGCGAAGGTCTCAGACAAAAATGATTTATCTTTTTTCTTACTCCAAAGCCGCAAAAAAGATAGTGTGCTTGAGAGTTCACTAGGAAAACAAAACTTGTCATTGTTTCTAAAGTTTTATTATCTAGTGACCAATGGTTTAAAGCCACAAGTAATTGCTTTTATGTTTCATTGACTGCCTTTGATTGCTATGCTAATTATTTTGTATACACACATGAGGATCCTCAGAAAGAAGCAACTTTAATGTTCTTTCAAGGTAAGGACGTGTTCAGAGGTCATTAGGGCAGAACTCCATTCTTCTGTGCACAAAAAAGCAAAGCAAGCCTTTCAGGGAAAGCCCAAATGAACTCCATGCTTGCAACACTAGGAGCTGGGGGTTCCCATCCATAGAGACAAAGCAATGACTGATAGAATGATGTGTGTGTGTATTTGTGTGTGTGTGTGTCTGTCATGGGGCCAGATACCGAGGATGTGTGAGTTCAGCACCATCCTGGGAGGCTCATGGCAGAACATTCTCTGAGGCCATACCCAAAGGGACTCCTCTGGGCTCCCACAGCATTTATAACATACCATAAATGAGTCATAGCAGGCCTCTAACTGGAAAAATTCCATGCTTATTTATTGTGATGTCACAAAGGTTGACAAGACAGAAGATTAAAAACAAAACAAACCCCTTAGCTCCCAGGTTAGAGGACGGGGTTTTTATCCATCCCTAAACCCCTGTCATGAAACATATGATAACATGGATGAACCTGGAGGACATTAGGTTGAGCGAAGCAAGCCAGACACAAAAGGACAAATACTGTATGATTGTCCTATTATGAACTAAATATATTATGTGAAATACGAATATGGGTAGAATTGTATATATATAAGACTGTTTTTCTTTGAAACTGAACAAATATAAGTTAATAGTACAAAATGTTAATATCAGACAAAAAGAAAACATTATACTGAGTGAAGGAGACCAGACACAGAATACAACATATTGTATGATTCCATTTATATAAAATGTAAATATAAATCAATTTATAAAGATGAAAGGAGATTAGTGGTTATGTAGATCTGAGGAAGGAATGCTAAGGGGTGTGGAGTCTTTCTTTTTGGAGTAATGAAATTGTTCTAAAATTTTTGAGATGATGAATGTACAACATTGTGATTATAATAAAAGCCATTGATTATACACTTTGGATTGAATAGCCAGAAACAGCAGCTTACAAGGGGAAAAGCAAAGAGAGATTGAGAGGAGAGGAATTTTCTTGTTTGTCTGTTTTTTGTTTATTATTATTTTTTAAATAATGAAAATGCTCTAATGATTGAAGTGATGAACATACAACTATGTGATTATAGCAAATACCATTGACTGTACACTTTGGATGAACTCTATGCTTTATTAATATGTATCAATAAAAATGATTCATTTAAAAATAAAGGAAAAAACATATTCATTAAAATATTAAAAGTATTTTTAGTTCCATAAAAAAAAAAGGTGATGCAGAATCACCCACCAACCTCACTAACTCTTGTCTGCAGGTGGGTTTCCAAGTCTCCAATCAGACTTCCCCATGGACCTGCTCTTGTTCAAGCCCCACTTCTCACTCGCCAAAGCTCAAATCTGTGGGAAGCTCAGGAGGGGGGGATAGGGTTGTCCTATCTCTGTTTACTCCAAATCTTCTACTCTCGTCAATAAATGCTTGCACACATTCCCCATTCCCCGGGTTTCACACACACACACTCAATGGCCCCTTGCCTCCGTGCAGCCATCCCCGACCTGGAGGCTCATCCTGCGCACCTCCTCGTCTCGGTTCCCTCCGTTCTCCCCATGCAGCTGTCACAAGGTCTCACAGGAAGCCCAGAGGAGGCACCAGCAGGCTGCTGGGGACCTGACCTGCGCCGTTTTGTGTCTCCATTGCATGTGCAGCCCCTGCTTCCTCCTGAAGGTGCTGCATTGTAACTTTGATATCTGCAGCAATACCTGGTCAGGGGTGAAGTTCTAAGGTGAGCTGAATTAAATTCTCTGAGAAAAACAGTAGGTGCATCTGTAATACCCACTCTTCCCTCACCCCTTACAGGTTGTCTCCCTCCTGGTCCAGAAGATGCTTTAAATGCATTTGTTGTGACTCCAAATAAGGAGAGCCTCTGAAGTCCTCCATGCCCAGGGGCAGCTCAGCTTTCTGTAATTTGGGGTTGCTATCCTGTGTCTCTGGAATATCCCTGGCCTGAGCACATCCAACACATAGCATAGGAACAGGGGCAGATATAAATGTGACAGGACTTTCATGGAGGGTGGGGGGGCTAAAAGTAACATTTGTGGATAAACAAATCTTGAATCATGGAGGCAGCATAATTTAATAGTAAAAGCATGAGATCAGGGGAATGGTATCAGGAATCCTCCCTCCTCCAGCTGTGTACCGCTGAGGGAGTGCCTGCTGCGACTTCAGCTGCCTCATCCGTAAAGTGATCTCATGGAGCCAGCAGTGCAGCCACAGCAGAAGGAGCCCTCAATTACAGTGGCTGTCAAAATCACTGTTCTTCTTGGTAGGAAAAGAAATATTAATTAATATTTCATAATAGATGAGTAAATACAAAGTTATTGATTCATAGCATGTGGTTATAAAGGTTCATACCTAATAGATAATAAAGTCCATAGCAAACATTTCACATAAATGTAATTAAATTTACATAAAATGAATAAAGTTCTCATAGTCCTAGAAATAGGATTGCTAGTATCCCAGATTTAAAGATGAAGAAGCTGAAGCACAGAGAAGGTAAGCGACTTGCCAAGGTCATCACCCTGTAAGGGGCAGAGATGGGATTTCAACGAAGCCACCATCTTGAGTAGAGCACAGTGTGCTCTGCCTCTCCTAAAAAAAAATTAAAATTATGCAATTAATCAACCGTACCAATATATCTCACTAAAAGCTATCACTGCTGAGGAAGGAGTGCAAAGCTTTGGGTCCAACGGGGAGGAAGCATCAAGAACAGGATGATGGGTCCTAAGAAACGATGTAAGGTGGTTGGGGAGCTGCTTTAGTCTGCTAGGCTGCCGAAAAACAGATACCATGAAATGGGTTGGCTTTCACAATGGGAATTTATTAACTTACAAGCTTACAGTTTCGAGGCTGAGAAAAATGTTCAAATCTAGGCATCTTCAGACAATGTTTTCTCCCCAAAGGCCAGCTGCCAGCGATCCCAGACTCCTGTGTCACATGGCAAGGCACATGGTGGTATCTGCTGGTCTCTTCTCTTCCAGGTTTCATTGCTTTCAGATTATGGCTTCCGTGGTTTCCTCTTTCTTCTTCTGAATTTCATTCTCTTATAAAGGACTCCAGTTAAAGGAATAAGACCCACCCTGAATGAGGTGGATCACTTCTTAACTCTTAAGATCCTACTCACCAAAAGAGCCTATTGACAATGGGTCCACACTCACAGGAATGGATTAACTTTAAGAACATGCTTATCTGGGGCCCATGTATCTTCAGACTATCACAGGAGCAGTTGGACTCAGAGCGGAGAGGAACCCTAACAGTCTGCCCATTCTCAAAAGACCTTTGAACACCTGCCATTCTGATGAAAACTAGGGTCCAACACAAAGTAGGAAGCACATGGTCTCTTTCTTCCAAGACCCACTATGGAACTGAAGAATAACTCTGAAAGGAATCATGCTCTATGGCATCTTTCTTCTTGGCAATATTCACATGTGCTGGCTTTGGTACCACCAGGTTGGTAACAATGACCCTGGGCTTTTCTCAGTAAAGGTCAGGGTCCTGGACGTCAGTGAACCTGTTTCCATTGAAAAGGGGTTTTGCCCTTCTTGCTCTATATAGAGACCTCTCATCTGCACCTGCCTTTAACCAGCATTGTGCCATCTTTTTTCCTTTCATCCGGAAGTTGGACAACACTTATTTTTCTGAAGTGTTTTCTAGGCTGCTAGGCAGACAAAAATCCTTTTTTCTTTCTGTCTAATGGAAAATGTGTGTGTGTCAGGTGTGGAGTGCAATGGCTATATGCCATCCCTTGTGCCCATCCTTGTTTTCTGGAAGGCAGCCACAATTCAGTAGCTGGGGTCACTGGAGCATCATGAGTGGCACAGGCTCTGCCCCCCCAACTTTGCTCTGGCCTCTTATTGGTTTTGTGACCTTGGGCAAGTCATTTAACATCTCTAATTCTCAGCCTCTTTGGCTCTAAAATAGAGTATAATTGCCTACCCCACTGTGTTGCTGTGATATTTAATGCAAAATGTGTCAAGGTCTCAACCCCACTCAAGGCACTCAGCATGGAGCCCCACAAAGGCTGTCAAGAGTTTCTCCTTTGAGCATCAGTGTGGCAACACGCCTTGAGGATGTCATCTCTGGTGTTAAGTGCCCTGCGGGGCACTCTGCCTGGGGTTTGTGCCGACAGGGTGGCTGGTTGTTTTGCACCGGGTCTATGAGGGGCTCATCCCAGGAGGGTGACTATTCGTTCAGCAAAAATAGGGATCGTCTATATGTTTAGTAGTGGCTCCGGTGGTACCGGGAAGATTTGGGATGAATTCAAGCCCTGCGGTGGGTACCGCTCCCTGAGCGCGGAATGAGGCTCCTCCCAACAGGAGCCTAATGTTCACATTTGCCCACACAGATTCCGGAACCTATTCTCAACCGATTTTAAAGTTAACATTTATTATTCTTTCTACCCAGAGGCAGCCGTTTCTCGATTTTTCTCCTCTCTGTACCAGCTCAGCCACCCACTGCAGGTGACTCACTCCTTGAGGCAGAGAGGGAGGTGGGGGGGGGCAGGTTGTGTGAGGACAGGGGCCCCGGCAGCCCCAGGGCCTCAGTCACACTTGCTGCGGTCTCAGAACTCTGCGGGGTTGGGGACAAACTGGATTTAAAAATGTTCCCCCAGCCACAAGCAGTCAGTGTCGTGTTTGTGCGCCGATTCAGCCAGCCCACACCCAGTCCATCTTTATCACCCCTGGGGGTAGCGTTACCGTGGGCTGACTGTCCGCAGTCCCCAGAGTCAGGGCCTCTGGTATGCCAGCACTTTCAGGTTCTGCTCCTGACCCTTGTTCTTATAACTGGGAAAATACAATCACCAGGATCACCAGAGAGTCAGGGTGTAGAAGGGAGGTCTGAGTCTCAGGGCTCTTTCCATCACCGAAAATGAGCCTTCTAAGGACTTCTTAAACCTCCCAGCACTGGTTCTGTCCATGCAAGAGAAGGGGATAAATGCCCTCAACTCACCGCTGGTGTTCCCAGCTTCTGCTGCCTGTCTCCCAGCCTGCCCCCTGCACAGGGCAGAGGGCTGAGTCTGCTTTCTCTGGCCCAGAACTCAGTGCTCACCCAATTCTACTAAAGACCCAAGGTGCTCACTGGGTATTAGTTGCAGAAATGTGCTGGCCACCGGCCCTGCTGCAGAAAGCTGCAGTCCCCAGAACCCCAGAAGGGTACAACCCTAAATGCTGATTGCAGGACAGAGGGAAAGGGGCGGTGGAACCCAGAGCCCTGACTATGGGGAGCTCAGAAAAGCTTCATCTGCAAACTGAAGATGCTTTCCTCTCATCTTTGTCCCTGATAAGGATCCTGAATGTGTTTTATAAGTTGAGAAGCTTTTATGAGAGAAAAGTGATCTTTGAAGGGACCCAGAAGGGATCTGTACATAGAAGATAATTACAGAGACCATATTTTTGTTATTAATACATTAATTCCCTTACCTGCATTTGTCATGTCTATTCTGTGCCATGTCCTGTGTTAGAAAGAGAAAATAAAATAAGAGTACGGAGGTAAAAGCAAAACAAAGAATTGCAATACAACTGAACATTACAAGCTCTTTTCAACACCAATTATATGGTTAGCATCAGGCCCTTGGATACAAGCATGTGAAGGATGTTCTCAAAGCAGCCTGGAAATAGGCAGGAGACCCTGAGAAATGCCTGTGCCAAGTGCTCTGAGAACACTCTGAAAAGGTAACTCTGGGAGCAAGCAATGGGCTAAGCCTATAGAGATTGTTGACCTCTGACCCAAAACTTAAAAGAGATGGGGAAGTTTTGACTGGATAAATGGCAGAGTAGGGTGTTTCTGATGGGGAACATCTGTACAAAGGCACAGGGGCACTGAGGGATTCTGCCCGGCTCCAGGAGTTGTCTGCTGAGCTGGTGGGTTGACATTGGCTCATGGACTCACCTGAACTGTCCTGTGAGTGAGGACCTGAGGGATGGTAGAGAGAAGTGGAAGGAGAAAAGCACAGGAAAGAGGGTAGAGCTAGCCTTCCCACCACCTGCTCCATTGTATTTCTAGAGTTTCACATCACATGCCAGTGAGCACTCCTGGATCCTGCACTAGATGTCAGCACCTATAGAGATATGCCCTACTCGTCTTCAAATCCTTGCTTTGTCACAATGTCTGCCTCAGATTCTGACCTTCATAAACCTTGCTTGACTGTGTATTGAAAACTGGACATCTTTCCATTCTCACTAAGGAATAGACCTTTTTGCAAATCTTAATCACATTAAGGTAGGACATAAATTTCAGGAACAAAAGCCCTCTTTGCAAATTGAACTACTGTGGGGTAAGAGCGCTTGAAAATTAGGCTCTGAGGATTCAGAAAAGAAATACTTCTACACCAGACCTGGCTTCTTTTACCAGGACTCCTTGTCTTTTTCCACTTCCTGGTTGAAAAGTCAAACACTGAGGAAAATGAAGGGAGATATTTCAAGTTTTCATAGTCAGTTGCAGCCAATATTCAAAGGCATCAAGTGGCTGACATTTCATAGCTGTGGAATTAAACAAATGTAATTTGCAGATCCTCTACAAAGCTTAGTAATGAAATGTAACTTTAAATATTATAGTCCCCACACAGATCCCACCAGTTCTACATGGACTAAATTAGATAAAAGCATCCTGGATGTCTCATTAATTTTTATCTACCTGAGAGACAAGATGTCTTTTGACATGTCTAAAGGAATTCAGTTAATGCCATTTGCTCCTCAGTCACTCTCTTGTGAATTCCATGTGCAGGTTTCATTCTGATTTGAGTTGTAGATTGTCTGGATGGTCTTTAGGATGCGTGTGCATTTTGAGACACATGGGATAATTGTAATGTATTTCAGAGAAGTAAGAAAAAGTAAATTATAAGTAGGATTCTACAGTCGAGCTGCAGTCCCTGCACTCTGTGGGAAGATGGAGCGTGCAGTCCTTTTTGGCTTCTCAGCCTGCCTGAGTCACATATCCAATCCTTCCACCAGGTGAGGGGTTCAGTCTCAGCAGCCCACCTCTAGTGGAATGTCAGTGGTGATCAGTTTCTTTGTTTCCTAAGTCCACAGACATCCCTTGTAGGGTATATTTAAAGGAGGTTAGTGGGGACAGGGGGGTACTCTGTATAAGTTTTGGGTAAAACAGGTTTCCGTGTCTCTCTTTAATAATTGTGGTAGGCTATTCACATCAACAGCTTCCCTGCATCTGTAGGTTTAGTCATGTGACCTTACAATCCCTTAAGTTATTGACCGTGGACTTGGTCATGTTACTTGCTTTGACAAATGGTGTAGTAGTAGCAAATTTGATACAAGAAGAGTCTAGACAAAGCAAATTTCACCTGTCTTGCTCTTCTATCATTGTTATTAGAAAAGAAAAAAAGTAAAGCAAAATAAACAAGAAAACCGCCCAGGCCACCTGACAATATCCCTCAACCAGTCTGCCAGAGGTAGAAGAGAGATCTGTCATGTGAGAGCCTGTTGAGAAGAGCCCAGTTGTCCCAGTGGAGGCTGTTCTAGCTGGTGACCCCCAGAGCCTAGCAGAGCTGTCCACCTAATCGGCAGCAGAGTGCTAACACATGAGACCAGAAGACCCCCCAGCCAACCTGTAGACTTGTGAGACACAGCAAATGCTTATTAAGCCTGTGTGTGGGGATGGCTTGTTATGAGGCAACCTTTAAAATGATACACTAACTAAAATGATACACTAACTAAGAATTTGGGCAAATCATATGGCATCTCTGAGCTCCCAAGTGTTTGCATGCGCATACACACACACACACACACACACCCCTCTCTGGCTTGCATTGTGTGCTATAATAATGTACCTGGAATTGAGTTGTTCTCCAGGAAGTAGACTTCCCACCACCTGTCACTCTGTCACACACTCATTACAGCTTTGCCCCATCCCTCTCCTGGATAGAATCGTTCTTCTTTTGCAATCTGCTGGAGTTCAAATGTCCTAAGGTGGTGTCCAAAAGATTCTGCCTCATGTTGATTTCTCTATATGATTTCCTCTATCTCCATAGATGATAACTTTAATTGAAAAATGCTGATTGTTGAAGGAAAGAAGGTGATGCAGATGGCATATACTATTTGAACATGCATGGTTCTATTTTCCAAGCATGCTTCTGGCACCTGACACAGGTGATCTCATTTAAGCCTCTCTGCTGGTGAGCATATCCCTGAGATTTGGTGAAAGTAAGGAAGTCATCACCAAAATTACAGTTAGTGGCTAACCTGAGTATTTTTATCCCCAATATCTCCTCTCAATATTAGGTGGACTGGACCAAATTAAAACATTGGGGAAGGTGAAAGATGAAATCTCAGGCAGAAATCTATAGAAAATGAATGTGGAATGTTAAAAAACATAAGTGAGCAATCCTCAAATGTTAGAACTTACTATGTGGAAATAAACTGGCAAGGGATTAAGGGGTGTATATACAATGGATATTAAGATGAGTGCTGAAATATCAACTCATATGGTGAGGGAATCAATTCTTTGAGAAGACATGGGATCTAAATGGATAAGGCTTGATGTTTGGGACTCCACAGAGAGGTTTTAGTACCAGATTTAAAATGAAACGGTGGATGCCGTAAGTATTGTCTCTACCCTCATGTTCTTATCCATTCTAACAAAGAACAAAATGCACACAACCTTCTCTTCTAAATAAAATCAACATTTACTCACATATCAAAGAATTTTAATGACAATAGATATACAATCAGTGGATACAGTATAGTAAAAAGCTCTTAAGAATCGTCTGCTACTATGACTTTTTTTTTTGGAGGTACCAGGAATGGAACGCAGGACCTCGTACGTGGGAAGCAGGTGCTCAGCCACTGAGCTATACCCACTCCCCAACTATGACTTATTTTACATTTTAAAATACTTTTTATTTTGAAATAAATATTCTCTGGAAATTACAAAAGGATGTCCAAAGAGCCCCAGTGCACCTTTCACCCTGCCTCCTCCAGTGTTACCATCTTCTATAGCTACAGGACAATATCAAAATCGGGGAATCAACACTAATGCAACCCACAGAGCTTATTCAGATTTCACCAGTTGTACATACACTCCTATGGGGGCGGGTATGCATAACGCTGTGTAATTTTACCCCACGTGTAGCTTCATGCCGTCATACAGTAATCAAGATGCTTAATTGTAAAGTTAACAATACCTTTTCATGCTACCCTTTGCTAACCTACCTGCCCTCCCACCCCACACTGCTCCTCCCCTAACTCCTGACAACCACTACCATTTTATCCATATCTGTAGTTTTGTTATTTCATAAATGTTGTCCATTTGGATTCATGGAATATATACTACTTTGAGACTCATTTTTCTTTCATTCATGTAACTTCATCCACATTGTTGCACGTATCAATAGTTTGTTCCTTTCTATGACTGACTAGTATTCTATGATGTGAATATACTACAGTTTCTGTAGCCAGTAATCCACTGAAGGGCATTTGGGTAGTTTCCAGTGTGAGGCTATTATGAATAAAGCTGCTAAGAACATTCACGTACCTTTCAGTTCTCTAGGATATATGCAGAAAAATGGAATTGCTTGGCCATGGGGAAAGTCCATTTTTAGCTATGAAAGGAACTGCCAAACTCTTTTCCAGAGTGGCTGAACCATTTTACATTCCCACTAGTGTTGTATGAGAATTCTAGTTTCTTTGCATCCTCACAAGCATTTCAAACATCACTATCTTTTATTTTAGCTGTTCTGACAGATGTATGTAGAAGTATCTTATTGTGGTTTAGTTTGCATTTGCATAATGGCTAATGATGTTAAATACCTTTTCATGTGTTTTTATGGTATCTGTGTATCATTTTCACTGAAATAGCTGTGCATTTCTTTACCCACTTTCTTTTGTATTGTTTGTATTTTACTGCTGAATTTCGAGGAGTCGTATATTTTCTAAATACAAGTCCTTTGTCAGATATGTGATTTGTACATATTTTCTCCCAGTCTGTAATCTGTATATTGATCCTCTTACCAGGATCTTTCTCAGAGCTAAAGTTTTTAATTTTGATGAGGTCCAATTTATCAATTTTTTCTTTTGTGTACTGTACCATGCTTTTAGTGTGAAATCCAATATTTTTTCCTAGGTTTTATCAAAAATTTTTATACTTTTATGATTACTCCTACGATCAATTTTGATTTAGTTTTTTATATAAGATGTGAAGTTTAGTCTTTTTTTGCCTATGGATTTCTCCAGCATCATTTATGTAAAAGGCTCTCTCTCCTTCCACCCATCTCTCTTGCTCCTTTGTTAAAAATTTATAGGACATGTTGGTGTAGGTCTATTTCTGGGTTCTCTATTCCGACGCATTGATCTGTGCCTATCCTTCTTTCAAATATCATACTCTTGATTATTGCAGCCATATAGTATGTTTTAATATTGGAAAGAGTGACTCCTCCTATTTTATTCTTTTTCAACTTTGCTCTGCCTATTCTAGGGTTTTTCCCTTTCCACGGAAATTTTCAGACAAGATTGTCTGTGTCTACAGAAAAGTCTTGCTAGAATTTTGATAGGAATTGTGTTAAGCTTATGTATCAATTTAGTTTTCTATGTTGAGTCTTCCAACCCTGGAACGTTATGCCTTGCAAACTATTTAGGTCTCTGATTTCTTTCATCAGCATTTTCTAAGTCTTATCACACATATCCTGTACATGTTCTGTTATATTTATACCTAAGTATTTCATTTTCTTTGGAGCAATCATAAGTCATATTGCATTTTTGTATGAGTAGCCACTTGTTCATTTTCAGTATATAGAAATGCAATTGTTTTTGTGTTGATCTTGTATCTTGAGACATTACTATACTCACTTATTATTTCTGGTTTATTTGCAGATTCCTTGGCATCGTCTGTATAGTCAATCACATCATCTGCAAATAGAGACAGTTTTATTTCTTTTCTTTTTTCTACGCTGTTTTCTATGTTTATTTCTTTCCTGTGCCTTATTTCGATGGCAAGATCTGCCAGTACTATGCTAAATAATAGTGGTAAAAGAGAACATCCTGCCTTCTTCCTGATATTAGAAAGAAAGCATTCAGTCTTTTATTATTATGTATAACATTAGCTGTATGATTTTGTATCTGCTCTGATTTTCAGAACGTTCTCCACTATCCCTAGTGTAATTAGAATTTTTCTCATTAATGATTTTAAATTTTATCAAAATTTTTACATATCAACTGCTATGATCGTATTTTTTTTCTTTAGCATGTTAATATGGTGCACTGCATGGACTGATGTCTGAATATTGAACTAACCTTTTGCCTATGGAATATATCTCAGTTAGTTGAATATATATATTCTTGGAATGGATTTGTTAAAATTTTATTAAGAATTTTACATCTATGTTCATGAGAAATATTGGTCACTAGGTGTGTGTATGTGTGTGTTTGTGTGTATGTGTGCATTTGTGTGTGTACTGTTTGTCCTGTTTTGGTTTGACGGTAAAATGAGTTGGAAGCATTACTTCCTCTTCTATTTTCCAGAATAGGTTGTATAGAAATGTGGTAATTCTTTATAAATTGTTTGGCAAAATTCTGCTGTGAAACCATCTGTGTCTAGATATTTTTAAAAGAGGGACAGGGGTATTTTTAATTTAAAATTCAATTTATTTGATGGTTACAGTACAATTAAAGTTATCTATTTCATCTTGGTGGAGCTTAGGTAGTTTGTGGCTTAAGGTGAATTGGCCCATTTCTTCTGAGTTATGAAAGTATAAGCTTAAATATAAAAGTATTTTCTTAATATACTTTTAATGGCAATAGGATCTGTTGTGATATTTTCTGTTTCATGCCTAATATTGGTAGTTTGTGTCTTTATCTTTGTTAATCCTGCTAAAGTTTATCATTTCTTTCAGTTTTTAGAACAAACTTTTTGTTTTATTGATTTTCTGTTTTTTTGAAGTTTTCCATTTTTTTCATTTCCATTTTTTATTATTATCTTTATCTTTCTTTGGATTTATTTTGCTCTTCTTTTACAAGTCTTGAATAGGGACTTACATTTTTGTTTTGAGGTTTTTCTTCTTTTATAATGTAATCATTTATTGATATAAGGTTCCCTTTCAGCGTGGCTTTAGCTGTTTCCCACAGATTCTGGTACGCTGTGTGTTATTTACATTCCACTCCATGTATGCTTTATTTCCTTTGAGATTTTGACCCATGGGCTACTTAGAAAAGTGACATTTAAGTTGTAATCATTTGGAAGTTTTCCCTTCTTTTCTGATTTTGATTTCTAATTTGACTCCTCAGAGAACCTACTCTGTATTATATACTTTTTAAAAAAATTGTTGAGTTTTATTTTATGAACCAGGATATAGTTTATCTTGGTGAATGTTCCATGGGTTGTTGAAAAGGACATGCATTCCCCATTTGTTGGGTGGAAAGTTCTATAAATGTTGGTTATATTTTGGTGGTTGATGGTGATTTTCATTTCTAGACACTTGTTGACTTTCTCTCTAATAATCCTAACATTGCTGAAAGTGGGGTGCTCCGAAAGTGCTGAGCATCTCCAGAGTCTTCTAGATTCATCGATCTCCTTTTGACTCTACCAGGTTTTTGTTTTGTTTCATAAATATTGAAGTTCTGTTATTTTGGGCATACACATTTAAGATTACTGTAAATTCTTGATGGATTGATCATTTTTATTAATGTTCCTAATAATTTTCTTTGCTCTATTGTATACTCCGTTGCATATCAATATAGCCAGGCCTGCTTTCTTATTATTCATGTTATCATTATATATCTTTTGCATCTTTTTACTTTTAATCTACTTACCATATAATTTTATATATATATATATATCCCTTCCCCCACTTTTTCCCATTAACAACATCTTTCATTAGTGTAGTACATTTGTTACAACTGATGAACATGTGTTGAAGCATTGCTACTAACCATGGACTGTAGTTTACATTAGAGCTTACACTTCACACAACACATTTTTATAGGTTTTGACAAAATGTATAATGACCCTTATCTGTCATTGCAACTTCATTCATAACAATTCCAGTGTCCCCAAAAATGCACCCTGTTACACTTATTTTTGCCTCTCCCTCCCCTCTGAACCTCTGTTGACCACTGCCTTTATATCAATGTTACAAGTTATTTCATTGCTAGAATAATAATGTCTACTTTAGTCCATAGTTGCAGTCCCTCTTTATGTTTCTTCATTCCTCAATCTTAAGAATTTTAGGTTGGTGATGCCCCCTCTGCTTCTGCTTCAGAGGGAGTTTAGATCCCATTGGGAAGATGGATGGAACTGTCTTGCTTGCAGTTGTAGATTCTATCTGTGTTTTTGAATAGGTGACATCCATCATCATCCTTTTGTTGGTTGTCTGAGGTGAGTCACATGAACTGGATAGTAGGTGTTGCAACATTGCTGAGATTCAGGGCTCAAATAGCATATGAACAGACTGAAGATTTACATCTCTGGTACACATATTTAATGAGTATCGTGTTAATTATAGGTTCAAATAAAAGAGACAGAAGAGCCATGTATAGGGAAATTATAAATCCATCTAACTCTGTTACATTGGGGAGCATATATTCAAAGGTAAGGTCCACTGACAGGGTGTGGAATTCCTGAGAATATCTGCCCTGCCTATAGTGTCTAGATGCCTCTAAAGCCCCCAGGAGCACCCCTGTTTGAGGCACTGTTTACTGTGGCAGTCAATGAAATCATCCTGAGACGTGTGTAAGTGTAACCTCTGGAATGAACTCCCAACTCACTTTGAAATCTATTATCCATAAAAACTTATTTGCATTGCTAAATGGCACTTGGTAATAATCCCTCAGTGCCAGGGAGGCTCATCCCCGGAGTCATGTCCCACGCAGCGGGGAAAGGTAGTGAGTTTATATGCTGAGTTTGACTTAGAGATAGGCCACATTTGAGCAACAAGGAGGCTTTCAGGGGGTAATTCTTAGGCAAAATATAATACTAGGTTAAGTTTCAATTTCACAAGAACAAGATTCATAAGTACAACCACAAATGTCAAGGGCCTGGTGCATTGGTCTGTCCTCCTTTGTTAGGTACTGCCCATGTACTCTAAGGATTCTTGCCAATCTATTAAAGAATGTAGCAGGACTTCCCTGGATGGGAATTCAATATTCTTTCAGTTATTGGGTGGATCTCCACCCACTGAGACAACACCCTATGACCACTTGAACATATTCATGTACCATAAAGGGATGCCCTAGATACACCCCACAGTTGTGATCCTCCCCTGCCACAGTTCTGACCCTTCTGCAATCCAAAAGCTCCCCCAAAACAAAGCCAAAAAATAAATGAATAAAAATAATTTAAAAATTAAATAATAATTTTAAAAAACAATAAAATTCAAAAATAAAAGACAAAAAATAAATTTTAAAAATTTATAGTGCCTTTCATCACCGTAAGATATGTTATCTTTTACGTACAGTGACTACTTCTTCTGTGTGTTCCCAGTATTTTTTTTTTTTTTGCTTTGTTTTCAAAGAAGCTTTAGGTCACAGGAGCTCTGTCACATTCTCTAACGGGACAGCAAGAATCCTCTGAGTACAGGGGCAGTGACTAGTGAAGGAGGATGGACCATTGACAAGCCCTTAACTGTGGTGACTGTACTTACGAATTTTTACTTCTGAAATTGAAACTTAGCCTAGTATTATAGCCTGCCTAAGATTTACCTCCAGAAAGCCTCCTTGTTCCTCAAATATGGCCTTTCTCTGAGCCAAACTCAGCATATAAATGCATTACCTTCCCCCCAGCATGGGCCATGACTCCTGGGGATGAGCCTCCCTGGCATGGAAGGATTACTACCAACCACCAACTAGCAATGCACCTGGAAAAAGACCTTGACCAAAAGGGGGAAAGGGTAAAGATAAATGAGTTTATATGGCTAAGAGACTTCAAAGTGAGTTCGAAAGTCATTCTAGATGTTACACTTATGCACATTTCAGCAGGAACTCATTGATTGCCAAAGTAAATATTGCCTCAAATAGTGGGGCTTCTGAGGGCTCTGGAGACATCCAGACACTACAGGCAGGGCAGAGAGCTCAGGAGTTTGGCCCCCTGACAGTGGGCCCTAGTTTGGAATTTATGCTCCCCAGTGTGACAGATTTGGACTCAGTTGTGGTTTCCCTACACATGGCTCTCCTGCCCTGTCTATTTGAACTTATAATTAGTACTAGAGGCAATAGGTGTATGTCCAAGAGACTTAAATCTTTGGGCTGTCCGTGTACCAGTTGGGCCCTGAATCTCCACAGATTTGCAACACCTACTCTCCAGTTCATTGGACTCACCCAGGACAACTAACAAGACGATGATGATTGACAATGACTATCTCAAGGAACAGAGAGAGTATGCAACTGCAAGCAAGATAGTCCCATCCATCTACCCCATGAGATCTAAGCCCCCTCTCAGTTAAAGGTGGAGTGGGCATCACCATCTCAAAATTCTCAGGATTGGGGAATGATTGACGGACTAGAGCAGACTTACTGGTATCCTACTATAGACTTATTGGGATTCTAGCAATGGAAGAACTTTTGTCATTGATGTGGAAGCAGTGGCCACTGGAGATTCTGAGGGGAGGGAGAGAGAAAAATAGATATAATTTGGGGGCATTTTAGAACTTGGGAATTATCTTGAATGACATTGCAATGACAGATACAGGCCATTATATATATATATATATATATATATTGCAATAACTTACAAAAATGTGTGGGAGAGAGTGTAAATTACAGTGTAAACTATAATCCATGCTTAGTGGCAATGCTCCAAAATGTGTTCATCAATTATAAAAAATGTACCACACTAACAAAGGATGTTGTTAATGTGGGAAAATGTGGGAGGGCTACACAGGGGGACATACGGGAATCCCCTATATTTTTTATGTAACATTTGTATGACCTAAGTTTCTTTTAAAAATAAAAATTAAAAAGTATATATATATATATAAGAAAATATAGCATTTGTTGCAATTGATGAACAAATATTTAAGCATTGCTACTAAGCGTGGATTATAATGTACATTATGGATTACATTTTGCACCATGCAGTTTAATAGGTTTTGACAAAATGTATAATGGTCTGTATCTGTCATTGCAAGATCATGCAGGACAATTCCAATGCCCTAAAAATGCCCTCTGTTCCATCTATTCTATTCTTCCCTCCCCTTTCCCTTGGGACCTATGGTAACCACTAAATTTCAATTTTTGAAGAATAAGATTCATAGTACATGCATTAATATTGAGGGTTTAACATATTGGTCTGGTTTCTTTTATAAGGTACTGCCTATGTTCTCAAGAGATTCTTACCCCCCTAATTGAGGACATAGTAGGGTTCCCTAGGATGGGAGTTTAATATTTTTCCTGTTTATTGTATGGGTCTCAACCCACTGAGATAACACACATGACAAGATGAACATTTTCATATCCCACTTCACTGATATACTTAAGCAAACTGAGCAGACTCAAGAAGGTAGAGTCTGGAATATAAGTTATCAGGAGATAGAAAGAGAGTGGGAGTGGTGAGCCAATGCTCAATATGGGCAAGACCTATGACAAGGTGGAAGGGGGTGGTTGAGCAGTGGATGGGGTTGATGTTTGTGCAGGGATTAGAAGGGGGTCAATGGTGCTGGAATGTGAAGGGGGGGTGGTTGGGTTGGACTATCCATGGAAGTGGGGAGAGGGCTGGTGGAAGGAGCAGATGAACTCCAGGGATTTGTAGGTCTGTAGTTAAAACTACAATGGTAGGACTGTTTTTTTGGCAAATATGACAGGGGAGGGTTACTGGTGCAGGGCTTTGGGGGTGGGGGAATATGTTGGATAGGGTGCACCTAGGGCATGCTTTTATGGAATATGCAAATCCCTCCATTTTATAACTCTTTTTTTTTGCTTCTGTGTTACTTGAACATTTATGAGTTTGATTTTTATTTATGTACATTTTTGAGTATAGTTCTTTGCGTATTTTTCTTTATGGTTGCTTTAGGTATTACCATATAAATATGTAAATTATCACCACTTACTTATGTTCATGTTTTTCTCCTTGTGTGAGGGGTAGAAACCTTACTTCCATTTAGGTCCCCTTACCCTGTCTATTTTTAAAGCATATTTGCCTTAAGTCTTATCTCTACCATACACTGAGCACCTATCTGACAAGAATTACCAAAATCTCTTCCTATTCTTGTTTTTCATTATATGGCAGTAAATAAAGATTTCCCCCTCTTAGACTAAAGTGTGAGTTTCTTCAGTCATCCTTAGTTAAAGTGAACTATATCTACAATTTCAGTATTAACATTGTGGTGAAAATAGTTTCTTTGGCTGTTATGGTCAGTAACAGCTGGAGTCTCTGAGTTTTAATGAAAAAGGGAAGGCTAATTCTTTGTAGGGCTCCACATTGGGGTTCCTGGGGAAACAAGAGGGAAAAATGAGGATGCAAGGCCCTTGTCTGTCTATTCCATCCTTGGCACCCAACATTGTGTCTAGAGCACAATTGTCACTCAATGGTGGTTGAATATGGAAAGACCTGAAGAGAGGTTGATTCCCTACAGATTTCACTGGCAATGTCTACTAGAGGTAGGTAATCAATGCTTGGCTGGCAGAGGCAGCATCCAGGCATTTATGAGAAGGGAATAGAAAGCAGAAATTTTGATTTTGATGAACTCAGGTGGGACAGAGCCCAGAAGCACAGTTGCTACAAGGAACAGTGGAAAGAGCATCATCACCCTCTGATATCTAGATCAACACTATCCCTGAGGCTTGGAGGAGTAACTGAAGATAAAGTATTTGGGGCTGTGTGGATCTATTTGTTGGGGATTTGATTCATCCTTTATGAACTAGACACCACCAATGGGTAAGATATGAGAATAAGCAGAATTAACATGTTTAGAATGAATTTGCCAGGCAGCGAATCAGACTTGTCATTGATATTAAATTCTCAACTATAAATTTTATACAAATGCGATAAATACATTTCTGAGAGACAGCACAATTTCCTAAGATCTCACCACCACCAGGATTTTGGACCAGATCACCCTGAATACAACGCATAGGGTCTCTCAACTATATCTTCCCACTTTCATACTCTTTACACCTCAGAGTTTATGGGCAATGAAGAAGTAGAAAGATATGATTAAAAATAAATATATGTAAATGTACTAAGGGGATAAAAGACCAGGTTAAATGGCAAGATTTGAACATGACAAAAATAGTTTCTAAAAATGAACATACATATTTTATTGATACTAAAAAGGAAATATTGATATTAAATAGCAGATAAATACTAGCAAGACAAACCTGTGGATATTATCCATAATTCAGAAAATGTGAAATGAAGATCAAGTTTCAGCTTTCACATGCAAAGAGCTTGGAAGTCATCATTCCCAGCCTTACCATAAAGGAAAGTTGGAAAAACTGGACAAAAGTTGGTAAAATATATTCCTTGGCTCTAACAGCAAACTGAGGATACAGGGCAGAATGCCAGCCCCAAATCTGAAGAAGCCAGCATGTGCATCTGCTTACATGGAGAAGAACTTGCTGATATAATGAAATAGAGGGAACATTTAAATGATCATAGTTATGAGTGCAAACTAGCAAAGAGCAAGAAATTCCTGAAGGTTACAGTTTTGGGGTAGGAGGGGGGTTCCCTGAAGGAAATCACAGGTTCTCATAGTAAGAATCAGAAAAAACTCCACTGGCAGGGGATGAAATGACTAATCAGGCCCAGAGTCTTCTCTAACAGTCCTAAATATCTGGTAACTAACATAATAACATCAAATATGTGAGGCAAAAACTAATAGAACCAAAACAGTAATAGACAAATACTTTCCTGGAGTTGAATATTTTAACACCTCTCTATCAGTAATTTATAGATTAAGCAGGCATAAAATATTAAGTATATACATAAACCGCACTGTGAATCACCTTGATTTAAGTAACATTTAGAGACTACTCCATTCAACAAAAAGCAGAATACATTTTCATGTCAGTTTCATTTGAAACATTCACCAAAATAAACCATATTCTTAGCCATAAAAAAACATATAAAAATTTAAAACAATGCAAACCTTATGTTTTAGTTTGCCAGGCTGCTGAAAGCAGATACCATAAAATGGGTTGGCTTTAACAATGGTTATTTATTAGCTTAGAAGCCTACAATTTGAGGCCGTGAGAGTGTCCAAATCAAGGCATCATCAAGTCAATGCTTTCTTCCCCATTGGCTATTTGTGTTCCTTGGGTTCTCTGTCACATAACAGCATCTGATGGTCTCTCCCATCTCTTCTGGGTTTCATTGATTTCAGCTTCTTGCTTCCATGGCTTTCTATCCATATAGTCATCCCACTAATAAAGGATTCCTATAAGAGGATTAAGATTCACCCTAGGCCATGCCTTAACTGAAGTAAACTCAAGAAAACTGACACCCACAGGAATGGATTAGCTTTTAAGAACATGATTTTCCAGGAAATGTACAGTTTCAAACCACCACACCATACAAAGTATATTCCTGGACCACAATGGAAATAAACTAGAATTCAATAAGAGAAACTTCAAAACCACCAAACTTTGGAGATTAAACAAACATTTCCAAATAACACACAGGTCCAAGAAGAGATTATAAAAAAAATTTACAAATGAAAATGAAAATGCTTATCAAAATGGGTGGGGTAATATCCATGGGATATAAGCCCTCTCTCACTTGGAGTTGGAGTGGACATCACCATCCCAGTCCCCTCAGGATTGGGGGAAGAACTATGGACTAGAGTGGACTTGATGGTATTCTCTTGTTCACATATGGTGATTCTAGCAATGCAAGAAATTATAACAATGAGGTGGAGCCAGTGGCCACTTGACACTTTTGGGGTAGGGAGGGGACGAGCAGTTGAAATACAGTGGCTTCTTTGGAAAAAAAAAAAATGGGTGGGGTACAGCTTCGGCAATGCTTAGAGGAAAGTTTATACAATTGAATGCATATGTTAGAAAAGAAAAAAGATCTAACATAAATTGTCTTGGGTTTTACCTCAGAAAATTAGAGAAGAGAGAATTACAATTAAAACAATCAAAAGATAGAAAATGATTAAAAGAACAAAAATCAAAGAAATTAGAAATAAGAAAAAGTACAGAAAAACAAGTGAACTAAATTTTGTTCTTTTACAAAAATCTATAAAATGGAAAATACTCTTTCCAGGCCAACGAAGAAAATTATTGATAAAATTATCAATATCAGCAATGAAAGTGAGCTCACCACTGCTGATCCAGGGACATTAAAAATATAACAGTGAATACTGTGAATAAACTGATGTCCACAAATTTGGTAGCTTTGATGAAATTGGCCTATTCCTTGAAAAACTCAAACTACCAAAAACTCACCTCAGTAATAAATAACAGCTTGAATAGCTATATCTGTTAAAGAAATAGAAATAATAATTTAAAACCTTCAAAAATTTAAGGCCCAGATAATTCATTGAAAAATACTACCAATTATTAAAAAGAATTAATGTTAAGATATATTAATATTAATATTAGGATATATCCTAGCTGAAGGGGATGGTGAGAAAGATGTTAGTGAAAGTGGAAATGAATGGAGACTTTAAGACTAAAGACCAAAGCAACTTATTCTAGGTGCTAAAGTTATTTCCATAGCATAGAGCTAGCAATTCTGAAAACATTATACATGTACATTATAATTGCAGTAAATGAATGACAGATGGTTATAGCCAGTTTTTTCACCATTGGAGTTATAGTGTACAGACAAGAAAGGTGGAAATGCTAGAACTAACCATGTAGTACCTGATAAGAGTTAGAGACAACAGTATGAACTCATGTTCAGCTTGATATAAGGTTGGATACATATAGAAGTAATTACAGATTCAACATGTACACATCTATTTCCTTGCCATGTCAGACAGGATTTCCTAGAAGCAACCATATCCCATTAGCAATGAGCATAACCAGCTCCCAGATCTTGGTATATAGTACTATTCTCTAATAAACGGAACCGGCATTCTTTGGAAAAATGACTGGTTCTAGCACTAGGGCAAGAAATATACAAAATGAGCCTGGAGCATTTGTAGTGCTAGAAAGTAAGTAAGTGCTCAAACAAACAAACAAACAAACAAAACTGAACCCATTTATGGGGGCATGTCAAAGGGTTAATAATAGACCAATCTGCTGTGCACAAGAATTCCAAATAATTTATGTAATACTCCACTTTCAAGGAGATGGAATATAATGTTGTGGGCTACTTATAGTGACTTTCTTTCAAACAATATAGTGTGTAAAGGGAGAAAAACGGGCAGAAACAATACAGCATGTAACTATACAGCACCACCTCACCATCAGCCAGGTGATCAAAGTCAACATCAACAATGATAATTTGTTGATAAGAGCAGTAGCTATGAGAGGATACTAAACACATACGGTGAAAATTCCCCAGGGTAGACTCGAGACACAAGGGTTCTGGGAAAGCAGATAGTGAATGCCCCCCCACCCCAAATGTTGGTAAAGTCTACACCTAAAAACCTCACATTTGGCCCACTTCACAATTCTGTGTCTTTCTTCTGCTCTGTGATAAATTGTGCATTTTCACCACCTTTCCATTACCTCTAAATTAATAAATAACCACAGCCTTCAACTGCAAATCAGTTTTTATTGAAGGAACAAATATGCCCTTCTTTATTTGCATTCCAAAAACTGATAAAGTAGAATAACATCAGTTGGAATCTATAGTGAGTCAGGCATATAATTTCTCCCAGTTTGATATGGTCCAATTATGAAAGAGACTGAAAATATTGCAGGCAGTATAAAGTGACAGCCTAGTTTGTGTTCAAATAAAACCCAGCACCAGATATCAAAAGGCTTCCCTATTGAAGTTAAATTGCTTCTTCCCAGGATGGGCAAGTACCATTTGATGCCTGGGATAAAAGTAATTTCCCTTCTTTGAAAAGAATAGAGCAGCAGTCTTTATTTGTATACGTAAAGCAAGATTAAGGAAAAAAAAAAAAAATTCCTGTTGTGTAAAGGGGCTAGATTTGGCTGGGGTAGCTCATCTATAGAGACAAAAGTCCCTGTAACTCACCTATGACTCACGCCTTGTGCCTTCATCTCAGCCAGGCTCACCAGGGAACACAGGATTTCCAGCTGTCTCTGGCTTGCGCTCTGTGGTCTGTTTACCTCTTTGCATGGTTGGTGCCTTGGTTTGTGACTGATCATCAGTAGAAATAGGATGAGTGTGTGGGAGACAATTAATTCATTTAACAAATATGTATTGACCACCTACATTGTGCTTGGTAATGTGCTAGGTACCTAGAAAACAATGGCCTAGATCTCAGTCTACAGGAGGCCATCTAGGAAGCAGAGCACAAATATAACCTCTTACTAGGGGATACAAAGAGGCGGTCTTTGGATAGACTCTGGCTTCAATTCACGATCTTTTGGGTCTCTCCAGGATTTTTATTTTAATTGGGCTTAAATGCCAAAAATAGGAAAGCTCCAATGCCATTTTCTTTGAATAAGCTATATTGGGATATAATTCACCTACATAAAAACCTTCATTTCAAAGTCTACAGTTTAGTGAGTTTTACTATATGGACATAGTTATCTAATTTTAGAACATTTTCATCACCTCAAAAAGAAACTCTATCCATTAGAATCATTCCAGATGAAATAAAACAATCTATTTTATATCTCTATGGATATGCCTATTATGGACATTTCATATAAATGGAATCATATAATATGTGTTCTTTTGTGAATGGCTTCTTTCATTTGGCACAATATATTTTTCCTTGCTGGATAATATTGCATTGCATAGATATACCACATTTTATTTATTAATTTATCAGTCAATGGACATTTTGGTTGTTTTAATTTTGATATATAATGAATATTGCAGCTGTGAAGATTCCTGTAGAAGTTTTCCTGTGGACATAAGTTTTCATACCTGGAAGTAGAATTGCTGGGTCATATGATAAATCAATCTTTAACATTATGAGGAATTGCTAAACTATTTTCCAAACTAGCTGCACCATTTTATATTCCCACAAGCCATAAATAAGGGTTCTAATTTCTTCACATTCTTGTCAACATGAGTTATTGTCTGCCTTAATTTTAGCCATCCTAGTGAGTGTAAAATGTAATCTCATGATTTGGGTTTATATTTTTTAATGAATTGCTACACCCAAAGTCATGAATATTGTTTTCTTGTAAGAGTTTTATATATATTTTTATAGTTTTAGCTCTTAGCTCTTACTTGTAGATCTATATTCCAATTGTGTTAATTTTGTAATATGGTGTAAGATAGTTTCAATTTCATTTTTTGCATATGAATATCCAGTTGTTTCAGCATAATTTGTTCAAAAGACTATTCTTTCCTCATTGAATCACACTGGCATCCTTGTCAAAATCAATTGACCATGTATTCAGTGGTTTATTCTTGAACTCTCAATTCTACTCTAATTCTAACAATTTATATGTGTATACCTATGCCAGTACTACATTGTCTTAATTAGCACAGAAGTGTAGCAATTTGAAATCAGGAAGAGTTATTCACCCAACTTTATATTTTTCAGGACCATTTCAGCTATTCTGGATACTTTGAATGTCCATATGAATTTTAGGACCAGTTCGCCAAGCAACCCCTGCCCCGCCCCTAGAAAGACACACATACACACACAAATACCTTGCAATTCCATTGACTCTGTAGACCAATTTGGAAGAATATTTCCATTTTAATGAACATGAGATGTCTTTCCATTTGCTTAGTTCTTCTTTAATTTCTTTCAATAATGTTTTGCAGTTTTGAGTATACACAGTTTTGCAATTCTTCTGTTAAATCTATTCCCAAGTACTTTATTTTTGATGCTTTTTTTTTTTATTTTTTTTTTATTATGGGTAAAAATCAAAATTCTCACAATACATACAAACATTTGCACAATGATATATAAATATATATGCATATATGTGTATTTGCTTACAAAAATATTATTTATATATATATATATATATATACACATATATTTTAAGAGGTGCTTAGATTACCTAAAATATTACACGGAACCCACTGGGATTCCCATGTTGCCCACCTCCCACACCTCCCACCACATCCAACACAAACATCTCCCACAGTGTGGCCCACCAACCTCAATGAACTTACACATCCTGGAGCCTTGCCACCAACCATAGACCACAGTTCACAC
>JAKSZT010053840.1:9772710-9791033 GCA_026826555.1 Tolypeutes matacus
TCACACAAGGTCCAAGGGGCGCCAGGCAGCCAGCTCCCCAGAAAATAAAACTTTTTCGCCCCCGCCCGCGGCTCCAAATGGCCGTTTTATTTTTTATTTCCGTAACCGCGGGGCTCAGCCGCCTGTGCCAACCTCCACCGGCAGCCTCAAAAGTCACGAATCTCCACCGTTCGGTCCACGCCGCCGATCCGCGCAGATAGATGTCCCAAGCTTCTCACTCCACGCGTGCACAGCACAGACCCCCGGGCAGGACCCCGTCCCCAATCCGCCTTGCTCTGGGAGCTTGCAGTGTGCGCCCTCCTACACCAACGCCATCTTGTCCTTATCTCCCACTTTACTTTTAGACAATTTAAAATGAAAAAAAAAAAATCATTTAAAATATATTATTACACTTAATAATATATTTCATGTCTGAATGGAATTTTGCACTTACCAAATAAAAAAATATTATACCTTCAACCTGTACTGAGATATTCAACAGTAGTAGAACTCCTAGTGGTTATATAGAATGACAGACATGAATTAACCGTAGTTTTGTGTCTTTGCCTTCACAATCACTGTGCTCAGGTTGATTTTAAGTTTACTATTTAAACCCAGGAATATGAAGTACAATAGAGACTGGCATCTCAAACACCTCTCAGAGTCTGAATGGTTCCAATCTTATTCTTGAAATAATCACACTCAGCTGAGTTGGTGTGTGTTGGGGAAATACTGTACAGTGGGGAAATCTCTGAATCAACTTCCATGGAGAATACAATATTTGTGGAAGGGTAAGTAATGAAAATGTGCTAATGTGAGCCTTACATTTATGTTATTAAAACTTAAGAGTAAACATAGCAGTTATTTAGAATGTGGACCCATGCAAGATTTTGGGGGGAGAAGTACTTTACCACCGACATTGTTTTGAATGGTGATGATAAAAAAACAGATGAGCTTTTAGTTTTAAGTCCTCTGCAGACAATGGACTTTCTATCACCCATACTTTGAGTGGGCTGCTCCCACCACCCCATGCCTGGTTAGGCCCTTTATAGATGTTATGTGATAACAATGGTATCCTCCCAGAGACACAGAATTCCAAGCACCCAGCTTTCCCCCAGCCTAGGTATAGCCACCACGTGGCCCGGGGGGATGAGAACAACAATTCGGAAGGGGCTTTGGCACTAATATTCTGAGAGCAATCGCAGAGAGTGTGGCTGGACCACAGGGAAGAGTCATGTCTAGTCCTGGGGGGCTGACAGCAGTTGAATGACTAGCCCCAAAAGAAAATTCTGGCATTGGCAATACATGTCATTCAGATAGAAAGAGTAAGAATCAGAGAGAGGGAGAGGGAACGGGAGAGAAATTGAGTATCTCACCCTCATCCCAGCCCAGGGTCCTCAGGTTGGCACAGCAGCCCCAGATAACTGGACTCTAACCACTGGCATTGAAAAGGAAGTTCACAGGAGAGTGTGTGATAGATTGAGTTACATTCCGGAAAAAGCATGTGCTAATCTTGATCTGCATTCTGTGGGTGTGAACCCACTGTAAACAGGACCTCTTGAAGATGTTATTAAAAATAAATTAGTTTTTAAATTTAAAAAAAAATAAATATATTTTCAAATAGCTGAATGAGGGTGGGTCTTATTACATATTAGTAATAAGTAATTAGTCTTATTACATATTAGAAGGGCTTAGAAAGAGGACCCAGAAGTCACATAAGCAAGAAAAGAGAGGACATCACCATGTGACAGAGGAAAGGGATTCATGCCGAGGAACCCTAGGGATGGCAGCGAGCCAGAGCTGGAACTCTGCAGGCCATGGGAAAGAGCAAGCTTTCTAGCCTCCAAAATCGCAGGAGCAATACATTCCCACTGTTTAAGCCAGCCCGTTGTTTGGTATTTGTCATCGCAGCTAGGAAACTAAAACAGAGGGGAAGAGGCCAGGAACCAAGAGTTGGAGTAATCCTAGGAGAATAGTATTTATGAAATCTGGTACTCAGAGGGTGCAAATATATGGTCACTTTTGTTGTGATATGTATTACCTTTTTTAAAAAAAAGGACTCCTTAAGAAAAGGAAAGTGGGGGAAATTTCTTTCCTCTGCCTGCTATATCCATTTGTTCTCAACCTTGGCTGTTCATTGGATCCTTATAGTGGACTTTGAGAAAAAAACTAGTTGTCAGAACCAATCACAGACTAATTACATCCAATATGCAGTCTGGGTTGATATTGGTGGCACATAACTTATGTAACAAAAAATGGACCATTTCTTTTGGGCCATCCCTACCATTCTCATCCATTGCATTCACATGCTGAGTTCACTGAGATATGTGAATATGTGGGCCATGGACTCTAGATAAATGACAAACTCTCCTAATTTGAAAGTCATCAACTAAATTATTGTCCAAGGGAAAATAAATTTAAAATTGTAACATTTCAGATAATTTGAACAAATCCAAGGCCATGATGATACAGACAAAGCACTTGATGCCAAGTGAGCATGGATGAGGGTTGGTGTGAAATATGTGTCAGCCAAATTGACAAGACATCCTACAATTTTGAAGCAATATCTTTTTTGACAATTATATGGAGGTGGAGATTATAATACTAGATACTCTTATTGACACAGATAAGTTTGATTTATTTTCCTTATACTGGAAAACACTACTGGTCTTAAAAGAATCAGCTCTTATTCTTTAATTATTCGTTGAGACTGTGCATAGCAATTCTTTTTTATTCCTTTGGTTGATTGCAAAGGTTCACAAGTTTTTTAAGATCTCTTTAAAATCCTCAAAGGCTGCCTGTAGCCTAGGTAACTTGACTATCCACTTAAAGAAACCTTGCTTTGATACCATCTATGAAGTTACACGATGTCCCCAATGTGTCTCAAGAATTTGGGGGAAGGTTTACGCAATTTGACAAGAAACTTGTGGAAGCTGCTCTCAGCTTCCCTTGGCTCCCAGGTTATTTTTGCTATTTCCAAGTACACAGGGGTCAATAAAAGTTCCAAAAATGCTTGAGCCTTTTTCTTTGGAATCAAAATATTCACTCCAATAGAGTATTTGTGCCAAAGGCCTTAAGAGACATGTACCTCATGTTCTTAAGCTTCTGCTGGGATCAAACAGATCCCCACATAGATTTGTGGTAGTGATTGAGAGTGTGTAAGTTCCTGAGGCTCAAAATGCCCCCCTCCTCAATTGCACACACACATATATTCAAATATCTTCAATGGTTTAAGACCAGGTTTTAAAATTAACAATCTGGGGCATATGGTCTTCATTGAGTTCCACCCACCACCTTCTTACAAGAGATTCGAAATGAGCACCATTTTTCTGGCTCTATTTCTTCAACATGGGACACTTAAGTTGGGGTTGACTATAAACATGGCATCAACCACCAGCAGTCACCTGAATTTTATCAAAGCCACACTCCATTGCATTGTCAATTGCACACATATCAAGAAGGTCAAATTCATCTGTGACCGCTGGACCATAGCTGCAGCTTGTCTGTGTCCAGCTGGCCCTACTCACACCAGCCCATGGTGCCCACCAGAGACTCCATTCACCAAGATGAGTCCTGCTGTGTTCTGAAATAACCAGCATCCATAACCATGCATGGCCAGGGTGCAAGGGAGAAATGGCTTACACTGGTGACTGTATGCACACAGGTCACTCCCATGGGTGAGGTGGCATCCTAGCCAGGCCAGTGTGGGTGTGTGTTGCTTAGCCAATAGGGATGCCAAGTATCAGCTTCTAAACCATGCTGGCCAGCCCACAGTCCCAGAGGGGATGCCTTTCCTTCTGAGAACCATTGTTTCACCATCTCCATAGAGTGACTGGGAAGGAATGAAAGTAGGAATCGGGCTGATGAGCTTACATGTTTTGAGCAATGGAGATGAAAGCAGCTAAGCAAACCTCCTTCCATCAGAACCACTTAAAGGGAACCTCGGCAGACATCAATCAAATGGAAAGTGCTGGCCCGCTCCTTGCATCTGTCAGCACAGGGAACAGATTCCTGGAGACTGGCTTTCCCTACAGTGCCTGGCAGCCATGTGAATGATGTCACCAGCTGGTTGGCAGTAAGGAAATGGTTTAAATCAGCCGCTAAGCAGAAGGGATGGGCACAAGCCAGAGATGATGGGCTGGCAGCAACAGCTCTCATTTGGCAGTGAGAGGCACAGGGGACAGCTGTATCCCTGGGAAGCAGATGGCGGATTGGGCTAATGGTCACAGAGATTTCAACCCAACCATGCAGCCACACAGCTCAATGCTTAAGACTGCTGTGCAGAGGGAAGCCTCCAGAAAAGACACCCTCTGTCCCACAGGCCCTCCTGCCTTCTGCGGACATTTACACAAGAAGACAGATGTTGGGTCTTGGCCCCTGGAGCTCTAGGATAGCTGGTCTCATCCGCTCAGCTTCCCTTCCCTGACACCCAGGTAGGTGCTTATCATTCCACAGCCTGTGGCACTCCTGTGGCAGACTGTGGGGCCCAGAGGGCACCTTAGCACCAATACTCTCCATAGCTTGGCCTCCATCACCTCTTGGGCTTCTCCCTGCCAGCCCCACTGTATTCACTGCAACTAGCAGCTCACACCAAGGGTAGGCTCCTGGGAACCTTTGCAGGTCTGTGGAACTTCCTCCCTTCCAACCTCAGCCTGTTTCCCCAAGGCCCAGCCAGCTGCCCTTCACTCTTCACACCCAGCTGGTCCCAGCATCTACAGGAAGCTTTCCCCACCTGACTTCCCAGGGCTGGATCCAGGGCCTCACCTATAAACTTGCACAGAATCCTTGTTTCCTTTTCTTTCACCCCCACAAAACCAGGCTGCGAATTCCTGATGGAAAGGACAAGGTCTGATTCATCTCATTTTCTCTAGTGTTTAGCATGTTTCATTGAAGTTTACATGCACAAAACCCTTTCTCTGATGAGAGGTCTAACGACAACGCAGGAAAGCATAAAGGATGCCCACGTGGCCAGCTGTCATCACCAGCAGGGAAGCCACGGTGTTCTCTCCGGAGTTGTTATTTCTTGGTCTTCAGATCCCCAGTTCTACAGAGGACTGAGCCTGATGGAAAGCCTTGCAGGAGTCCGGGAGTATGTGGGGCAAAGGCAGCTTCTCCGCCCTCCCTGTGGGGCATGCTGTGCTGCTGAACTGGCCCAGGACCCACCACACAGCTCAGGGATGTCTGCATGGCAGATGCCTGCCACACCAGCTCCAGGAGCTGAGGAAGAAAGGAGCAGTGCTCTGTTACATCGCAGCCACATTCTAAGGCCTGGCTCAGGGTTAGATTCCAGCACAATTGGCACATGTGGCATGCCCTTGGCACCACACCTAGCCCACCCCAGGCCTGGAGAAGGGAACTCCTCTTCCAGGAGCAGGACACAGGATGCAAGAAAACTGAGCCTCACACAATACAGTTTTATGGTCTGGAGGCACTCATTGCACAATTGTTCATTTTTTACATCACTTAATTATAGAACAGTCATATCCCCATAAAGGGAAGCATGTCTTTATCTGTATGTCTCATCCATTCAAATGAATCCCTTCCATAGCGTACTAAGAAATGGTGACTCTGTGAGTCAGTGAGGTAAGATCATCCTAGACAATTATTCATGGATTTAATACATAGTAATTATAGTTAAGTAGCTAGCATGTATAGGTTAAACTTAGAACCAAGTGCATAACAAATACCGTCTTCTCACAACCTATGGAAAGGAGGTGCTATCATCCCATTTGTGATGAGGGGGCTCGTAGGAGCACCCAACAGCACAGTCAGGGGTACTTTGGGTCCATGCCCATGTCTGCCTGTGAGCTCATCTCTCATCCCTGAGAAGACAATCTGCTCTTAGTGCATATGCACACACTGGTTGTTCCTACAACTGCATTTCACAGTGCTTTTTGCCCTTTCTGATACTGCTGGGAAGTAAGATCTTGGAAGACAGATCCAATCCTGCAGGTCACTGAAGTTTACTGGGTTTGCTCCAATGGGAGGGGCAGGTGAACAAGAAGGGCTACTGGAGTCTGAGGAGGGAATGATCAGTGACGCTTGCAGCTGTGGTCAAAAAGGGGCATGGTTGGCAGGCAGAAGACAAATTTGATGTGAGAGGAGGGTCACGAGCAAGGAAGGGAGGAGAGCAGGAGCCCGTGTGTCTGTCTGGGTCCCCAAAAGTGTGACCCCACCAGGGAGAGAAGACTGAGCACCTAGTGCAGGGGACACTCTTAGAGACAAGGTCTGGCAGTTTATGAGGGAAATTCACGTAATCCAACTGACCCTCTCCAAGGAGTTTTGTAAATCATCAGCTTGCAGAAACAGGCCTGAGTTTATGAAGGTTGAGTTGGGGAAGGAGAAATGTTGGAACCAATGATAAAACTTATTATGGAATTTGAAAAGTGATAGGATACAGATGACCTTGAGTAGAATCTTATGTGGCAACAGAGTTATGGTGAAATGGAAGGGAAATTGGGAAGTGTGGGAACGGCACTGGTGGCTAGTCTAAGGAGGTGTGCTTCGTTGAAGTTGGAGTGGCGATTCTTTTGCCATGTGAATGTTTTGTGTCTTCTGTTTGCACAGTCCTGTTCTAGGCAGCAAACGAGTCATTACTGAGTATATGAAGCATTCCACAAACCCTGCTTACAGTTGCCACACAACGCTTCTTGGCCAGTTTTACCACCATCTGGTAACAAAGGTTGCTAAGCCTCAGTTAGGTGGAGTAATTTGCCCAGATACGAACAAGCTAAGTAGATTTAAACCAAGTCTTTCTAAAGCCCAAGCTCTAAACCTGTCTCCAATTTGGAAAAAAAAAAAAAAAAGAATGTCTTGTGCTATTTGCCCTTGCCCATTCTGGCTGAAGAGACAAGCATGAATACATATGACATGATGCTGCAAGCATCAGATACTGTCTAAGGGAGATGGCAAAGTTAATCCATGATGAGTGTGCAAACGGTGAAACTCATCAAGGGGTAGAGGACTCTTTGGGTGGCCCCAGCAGTGGGCAGTGCGGGGAGGAACCTGCCTATCTGCATTGAAAGTAGGGAGCATGTTCCTTCAGCAGTCCAGAAGCTCAACAATGCCAGTCCTCTCTCTGGGGTGGCTGGGCCAGGACAGGTACTTTGGATGTGTGCTGCGACCCAGGCCAGACATCATGAAACTGAAGGCAGCGCACATGCCAGAGACCACGTTATCCACAGAGGCTCCAGGGAAGAGCCACAAAGCTAAGTGTTCCTTCCAAAAGGTCAAATTTAGAGGAGAAGCCGAGGACTAGAGCCCGAAGAGGAGGACAGTAACTTCTGGCAGAGGAGGGAGAGGACATGGATCAAGCAGACGGAAGGGGGTCCTGGAAAAATTCTGGAGAATGTGTGGGAGTATTTATAGTTGTACAGAAGCCACAAGTAGGCTTGCTTGGGAAGGCACTCTGGGTACAGAAGTTTTGAGCCTCCAGGATTTGACAGAATAGGCAGACATGAGCTGTGGCAGTTTTAGGGTGACCCCTATTCCCAGGCTGCTCAGAAGTGCAGGTGATGGTGAGTGCCCATTCGCCATTGCCAGAAAGGAGAGCATCTGGTGGAAGTGTGTCAGCAAGACTGGCCGGCGCCCCCTACTGGAGCATGATGCCTCTGCATCTTACTACCCATGGGGAAATGCCGAGAATCCATGTCGTGGTGGTTGAGTTATTCTCTTATCAACAACACTTAATGCACTGCATATTTTACTGTCACACACTATGTAAGAGGTGAATCAACACAGAGTGACTTCTATTATGATATTTAAAAGAAATAGATCTGAGGCCCCCTAGGACCAAGATGATATCCTAAGTGAGAATTTTTAAACACTTTCCTCTGCCAATTCCCACTGAAATGGCTCAGCTAATGTAAAAGGCAAAATTCTATACCGCAGTCAGAAGCCATGAAAAATTGAACACTGACCTACATAGTCTCTGACAGGGCTTACCTTAATTCTCAGTATGGATGAACCAGGTCCCCCTGAGTGAATGTTTGGAAAGAGCAAGATCACAGAACTCCCAAACAGCACCAGACTGAACGTTTAAAGCAAATGTATTCCTGTCAAATAAATATGCCACAGGAAGGAGAAAAGAACACTAAATTGAGAGAGCAAGCTTCTTCAACAATAACAACCCAAACTCTTATTCATATTTTTGAGAGATGCCAGAAAGATGTATCTTTGATGAAACAGCAGTAGACAGTTGTAAAAATCAGCAATCTCAGAAAGAGTTGCTAGAGGTTAAAAAAAGGTGTTTACTGAAGCAAACAGTACATCGTAGACTGAATTTAAAAAAAAATTATTGAATTAGCTCAAGGGAGTTTCCCACAGGTCAGACCATAGAGATAAACACAGGGAAAATATGAATGGAAAAGAGAAAGAGACATGACTTCCACGAGTCTTAATACATGTACCCTGGGGATTTTGTAAGGACACGACCTAGCAGATGGAAGAGAAGTAAAGCAACACTTTCTCTGAACTGAAGGCCCAAGGTTTCTGATTGAAATTGCTCATTAAATGTTGATCAAGGTAATTGAAGAAAGCAGTCAAAATTGGGAGCACCTGAAATTCAGCTATGCAGAAAATATTCTTGAACCAGTTAAACAGAGAATGAAAATTTTTTTAAAAGGTCACCAAAATTAAACAGGCAATCTAGAAAAAAAAGATAATCAAATAGAGATGATTATTTTCTCAAATAAAATATTGAATGAAGTAACAGAGTGACATTTATGGATATTTAACTGATACTTAATATTATAACCATGATTAAGGCCCTGGAATTCTTTACTATTCATTGCATGGAAAGACAATAGAAAGACATATACTTACAGGAAAAGACTCAGGAAAAGTTCCTACCATTTATCTGCCCTTATTAGTGGTGGGGTATATGCTCCTGGAAACCTTCCAGCCAAATGGAAATTGACACAGAATATCTCAAGACAGGAAAAGGTATGGTTTACAAGAGGATTTTAAATTGCATAGGGATAAGAATATTTATTTTCATAGCAATGCATTTTTACATGAATTTAAAAAAACTTCCAAACCCATTATTCTTTTAAGACAAAGGTAAATAAAAGAGAAAGTTAAAGTAGAATGAGAAGAATAATATTCAATATTTCACTATGACACACAAATGTGGCAGATGGACATGTAAAAATCACTAGCATAAAACAGACAGTGCTAAATAACAAAACCAGTAAAGTTAGGGTAATATCAACTCACTGGTTTTAATGATTTTGTGAACCTTGATGCACATATTAAGAAAGAATTCTCAAATTAAGAGTTGGTTGGGAGTCTTGGCTGCAGACAGCATAATCCATGTTAGTAGATAAAAACATAGGAGGATTATTAAAGGATAAACTCATAGAATTCTTGAGAAGATTGAAGAAATAGATGGGCTGGGCCTCCACGAATAGCCTCCTGCACCACGCAGTCACTGGTCATGCTGGCAGTTATTGCCACTGCCTTAGTCAGAAACTCCGCCCAGGGCCCCTCCAGTTAGGCCCTGGCTCCAGAACTACCTATTGCAAGAAACAAACGCCCAGGGCCTGCCCATGTCTCCAGATAACTCTTGGACAGTTAAAACTCTCAAATGGACTCAGAAAATAGGCAGAACCTAAACCAAATTTGTGTTAGTTTTCATGGCTGCTCAAGCAAATACCATGCAATGGGTTGGCTTATACAACAGGAATTTATTTAGGTCACGGTTTTGAAGCTAGGAGAAGTCGAAATCAAGGCTTCGTCAAGGTGATGCTTTCTTCCCAAACACTGATGTTCTGGGACTGGCTGTTGGCAATCCTTGGTTCTGGGCTCCTCTGTCCCATGGCAATCCACATGGCAATGCATTCCCTTCTCTTCCGAGTTTGGTTGACATTCAGCTCCTGGCTGCTCCTTCTGTAGCCTTCTATCTGTCTGAATTTTATTTGGCTTATATAGTACTAGAGTAATAAGATTAATACCCATCTTGTTTCAGGTGGACCACAACTTAAATGAAGTCACCTCATCATAAGTCCTCCCTACAGTGGGTTCACACCCACACAAATGGATGAAATTTCAGAGTTTTTCTGGGGTATGTAACTCCAAACCATTACAACATGTCTGTACCCTGGGAGGCTGAGAAATAGAATTTTCAGAGTCCTCATTGGCAAGGTGTAACTGACACTGGAGGGAAATATGGCAAAATGAAAAGGATGTTCAAAAGATTCAGTGGCAGATGGCCATTATAAAGCACATGCATGCTAACAAGTTCAGAACTACAATTTCATATTAATGCAATAGAATCTGGAAGGTCAATGGAACTTGGGAGACTAAAATCTCCTATGTTCTTATCTTACACAGGAATGGGTCATGAAGAACAGTTATTTTTATGTTTATTTAGGTGAAAATGCACTTACATTTTAAAGGTAATTTTAAATAGAATAAAAATCTTGTATTTCTTCAATTCAAATGCTATTGATTGTAAATTACACCACTGATTCAAAAATAGCTTTTCATAAACAACAAAAATGTCAAGTGAGAAGCAAGACATATCGCATCAAATGTACACAAAACATTTTTTTCTGACATGCAATTACAAAACACTTTCATTCTCAGTATCTACCTGAGAGTGAGTGTAAAGTGGCTTCCCAACCTGTGCAGGAGACTTTACCTCCCTAAACACCTTTGGGGACCTGTGATATAGTTTAGGGGACTATGGAAGAATTTTGGAATTATGTACATTTTCTATTTTGTCAAACTCCTGATATTATTTTTTCCCAATTCATTTATTCATGTAATCATTATGAGTACCCGATATTTACCGTGCTAGGCAAGTGTTGGGCCTATCACTGTGAATAAAACAAAGAGCCTTCCCTGCCAGATCTTACACTATAGTTGGGGAGGGGAGGAGATAGACAACAAACAAACAAAGAAATAAAAACAGAAGATAATGCAGCCAGATGATCAAGGTGCACATCAACCGTTGTATATCATGATAATAGGATGTTCCCTTGTTATTGTGATGAAAATGTCAGTTTATCACTGTGGTCTACCCCCCAAAACCCATAAACCAAGTCTAATCATAAGAAAAGCATCAGACAAACACACCTTGAGGGACATTCTCCAAAACCCTGAGCAGCACTCCTAAAAACTCTGAAGCTCATCACAAATAAGGAAAGTCTAAGAATTGGTCACAGCCTCGAAGAGGCTAAGGAGACCTGATGACTAAATTAAATATGGATCCTGGAGGGAGCTCAGAAGAGAAAAAGGACATTAGGGAAAAATTAAGGAAATATGAGTAAATTGTGGAGTTTGGTTAATAATGATGTATTGATATTTGTTCATTGGTTGTGACAGATGTCCCACACTGATGTAAGATGTTAATAATAGGGAAACAGATGTGGGATCTCTGGGATCTTTCTGTACTATCCTCAAATTTTTTTGTGTGTAAATATAAAACTTTACTTCCTAAAATAAAAGTTTACTAAAAAACAAACATCTCAATAAAAATAGAGAAATATTAAAATAGAATGTAATGAATTTCAGATTCTATGAACAAGTTGAAGGTAGAAAAAATGAGAAGGAAAGCATACTGTTTTAGAAAGGGTGGTCAGTGCAGGCTTCTGACTAGGTGACATTTGAATCGAGAATTGAAAGATGCGGGAGGCAAGCTATAGGGTTATGTGAATGAAAAGTGTTCCAGGGGTAGGAAATGGTAAAGGCTAAGACTCTGCAACAAAAGTGTGCTTGTTATGTTTGAAAAATAGTAAGATCAGTGTAGCTGGTGATGGAGGAGTAACGTGGAATGAAATACAAGCAGAAATCATAGACCAAGGTGAGGATTTTAGGTTTCATTCTAAGTGTAATGAGAAAGCATTAATGTGAGGTTTAAAATTTAAAAGACTTATTCTGCCTCTGAATGGACTGCACGAGGACCAGATTGGATTCACAGAGACCAAGGAGGAGGTTATTTTATGTGTCAGGATGAGAAAGATGAGGGTGGGAAGTACAGGGTAATAATGGGAGTAGAGATCAGACTTGGGATGTTTGAAGGCCAGGGTTTTAGGTGTATTAACCACATAGGTACTGAATTCACAGAGAATAAAAACAAAAGCAATGTTATAGGGAAAGGCGGTAGCAGATGGTAAAATTGTCAATGGGAAGGGAGGAATATAATCAGTAAGGTATAGCAGGTGACATACATGAAGGGCATTTACTTCAAAGGACTCAAAAGTTTTAGAGGAAGGAGAGACATTGCTCCCAACATAGCAATGCCAAGCAAAGAGAACCAGTTGTGCCTTCAGGCTCAGTGGATGTTATAAAGGATGTAAGAAGAAAAAAGACCCTACCACTTGGTAGGGCAATAGAGGAAAAGGTGTCTTCAGGAAAAAGCGAGTTTTTCATTAGAACAAGAGGGGGAAAGGAATTTTCATTAAAGAGTTGAACAATGTAGAAGACTTTGCTAATGAGTCTCTGTAAATTTCAGGTGCCAGAGGAGAAGACTTGGATGAAATAAAGGGGGGTTGGGAGATTGGGTAGATTAAGCAATAAAACAAGTGATGGGAGACTCTGTATGAAGAAAGCCTTGGGCTTCTTGCAATGAAAGACCTTAACAAAGACATGAAGCAGGATGAAATTATTCCTGAGGGTCTGATAGGAGGAAGTGAAAAATCAGTTTTAATTATTCCCTTTTATCTGGGACTGGTCTCTTCAGGCTCTCTAATAGCGGTGAGCCATAATTGAATTCTATGCCCTTCAGAGTTAAATAACATCTCTTGGAAGTTACCTGGAAACTTTTAACAGATGAATAACTATTTCCTGGGTCTAGGTCTGTCATTTATAATAACAAAGATTGGTCACATCAATCTACTAGCTCTGAAATTTCAACTGTCTATTCCAAGAGGTCTGGGAATGTTCTTCTCCCTGTAAAGATATTGTCCGGTGTTTGAAAGCCACCTATAATTTGCCCCTTCAATGCTTCATCCTAGAGAAATGTAAAGAATGTTTCAGTTACAATTAAGAATCCAATTCTCACGAAAAAAATATTGAATTTATTTATGTTCATTCTTTGTGAATTTTTTATTGTGGAAAACATTTAACAAAATTTGACATACTATCCATTTTAAGTACACAATTCAGTGGCATTAATTACATTTTCAATTTCGTGCAACTAACATGAGAATTTATTTCCAAAGTTTCTCATGACCCCAAAAAGAAACTGTGCACCCATTAAGCAATAATTTTCCACCACCACCCCCTTTACAGTCCCTGGTAATCTCTAATCTACTTTCCGTCCCTATGAATTGGACTAGATTATATGTTTCATGTAAGTGGAGTCATACAATGTTTGCCCTTTTGTGTATGACTCCTTTCACTTAGCATAATGTTTTTGAGGTTCATCCATATTGTAACATGTATCAGAACTTCATTCCTTTTTATGACCAAGTAATATCCCATTGTATGTATATACCACATTTTGTTTAGCCATTCATCTCCTGATGGAGACTGCCATGATTTTGTCTGGGTCATATGAAAATTTTATGTTTATATTTTTAAGGAACTGCTAAACTGTTTTTCATAAACTCTGTACACTTTACATTTCCACCAGCAATGCACAAGGATTCTAATTTCCTCATCAATACTTCTTTTCTTTCCTTCCTTCCTCCCTTCCTCCCTCCCTCCCTTCGATCCTGCTGTGCATGAAGTGGTATCTCATTGTGGTTTTTGATTTGTGTTTCCTTAAGTGGTCTTTCATCTTTCCCTTGTGGTACTTTTTCTATGGCACCAGTGCAAGAATTTCTATCTCCTATACTTTAAATGTATAACTAATGATGTCAAGGATCTTTTCATGTGTTTATTTGGCCATTTGTATATCTTCTTTAGTGAATCCAATTTTATATTACAATGCAACAGTTTATGGTACTGCCCATACATTTGAACTGATACACAAATTAATGGATAATTTCTACATTAGGATACATTTTCACATATTCAGAGGACAATTAAAATTAAGGAACTTCTGTTAATGGTAAATTAGGTAATTCACTCTGATGCTTCCACTGAGAATAACTGGAAAAGTTGGATATAATAATAACACTTTTGGGAATAAAAATTTAAATAGACAGTGAAGAATTAGAATGTCAAGGTCTGAAAAGAGCTAAATCTAAAGCGGTGAACCTAGAATTTGGGACTATATATTCTCTAGAGATGCCTGCAAATTCCAGAAAAGGCAGTTGAGATATTGAGATACTGAAAAAAAATGTTGATTGTTGAGACTCCAAAGAGTTATTCCTGAGTGACAGGAAGTAAACCCTCCCCTATAAGATCTGTCAAATACTGAGAGAGGAGTTTAGAATTCTCTCATTATAATTAGGCCAGTGTATTTCTCTTATTATTTCTTCAGATTTTTTTAAAAAATGTTTTTTGAATTTCTGGTCTTGTGTGTGCACATTTTACCATTTCTGGTACTGTTAATTTGTTGTGATATATCTAAATTTCCATCCACTGTCATACTCCTCCTGTCTGAGGGACTTTCCTTTAATATTTCTTTAGTGCAGTTCTGCTACTGGCAATAAATTTTCTCAGTAGTTATTTGCTTATAAAAGTCTTTATTTTGCTTTCATTGTTGAAAGATATTTTTCTTTGAGTTGATGGGTGATTTTTCCTTCAATTCTTTAGAAATATTGTTCCATAATCTCCTGTATTTTATATTTTCTGGAAAGAAGATTGTTGCAATGCTCATCTCTGTTCCACTGTATATAACATTTCTTTTTCCTCATTATGATTTGAAGATTCTTTCTATTGCCTTGGTTCACAAGATTTTAACCAGATTTCTTAATTTACCCTGCTTGGAGGTCTCAGTAATTCTTGGAACTGTGATCTGCTGCTTTTGATTACTTTTGGAAAATCTTCCTTCTTTATATTCCAACCAACTATACATACTTTAGAGCATTTGATGTTGTCCTAGAGCTCTTGAATGCCCTACTATGATTTTTCTCACTCTCTCTTCTCTTTGTGTTTCAGTTTCAATAATTTATATTTACCAATCTTCAAGTTAAGTTATCCTTTATTCATCTATGTCTAGTCTGCCAATAAACCCATCAAGGGAATTATTCATTTCATTTTTATAGTTTTCATCTTTTGTTCTGTCTGATAGTTCAAGCTTCTGGGCCATCTCTGTGTCTGGTTCTGTTGATTACTTTATCTCTTGACAATGTGTTGTTTTTCCTTGCTTTCTATGTGTCTCATAATCTTTGATTAATGCTGGCCATCATGTGTAGAACAATAGACTACTTAGCTTGGAAATGGGTACGTGTCTTATTCTGTTAGGCTATTAGTGTGGAGAGTTGAGTTAATATGGCCAGTTGTTGAACTGGGCTTTGGGTTTTGTTGTTTCTTTTATTAATTAATTCCAGTGGTAGGCTGTTGTTACTTTGTGCTGAATGTGTGCCTTGGGTGCTGGGTTTTTTTTTCTCAGTGTCACTGTCTTAAGCTTTCAGTAGACCCTGCACACCTGCCCTGCAATGGGAAGTCTTTTTCTACACTCTTGACCTGCTCTCAGCTTTAGTCTGCTGTTGCATTTTACTTCATGCTAGGCTGTTTGTGAGGACTGGAGAAGTGGTGGTGGTGATGGACATGTTCTCCTGGTCTAGCATTCATGTACAACTAGGTTTGGTGGTTTGAGCTTTCTTTTCACTCACCTCCATGGCAGCCAAATTATTCCTGTATCTGTGGCAGATCTTGGAAAGGAAAGTTTCTTGCCCTTTGCTTAATGATGGCAGAGCTCGGCTTTGCATTGCTGCAGGATCTTGTTTAAAAGAACTTCCCTGTCCCTCCCCTAGGACAGAAGTCTTTTATTTATACCCTCTCACAAGAAACAGTGGATGGTTTTCTGGTCCTATGAGCAGGAGGCTTTTCTGTTACTTCACCAATATCTTAAGGATTTTGTTTTGCATGAAGAAAGAGCTTGCAGAAGTTGTCTGTGTCTCATGTATGTCTCCCTGCAACAGCCAAGAACCACCTTCATACTTGTTCCACTAAGGAATTTTATCTAGATCTCTTTCTAAGCTCTCATTCTTTACTGTGAGCCTAGTTGAGCCCAAGGAAAAAACATTGCACATTACTGAGAACTTTTTCTGAGACTGAGATCTTAATTATTCCACATACATTGATACAGAGATGATATTTAAGAATGTGTTAAGATTTTTATCCAATTTATTTTTATCTTTATTGTGCTGGCTACCTTTTTCTACTCTGCTCTGCCAGTGAGAAAGAGTTTGCATGTCCTGTCACTTCTTGAAGAGGCTTGTCACTCTTTGTAATTCAGTTCACTTGGCTTGCTTGTATTTTAAGCAATCTGTTTGGTTTAGGGAAAGTTATAATTTTGTAGATTATACAGATTTACCCTGCTGTTAGGATGGGGATGGCATTTTCTTGCGGCTACATTTAAGCAGAAGCAGGACTTCCCCAACTGGAAGGTAAGTCAGAAGAAAATACACAGAATAAAACATGAATATATATATATATATTCATATATATATTCTATACAAGAGAAGTTAAAGGATCTAGAGAATATAGGGGATATAGTAGAGACATATAATATAAGTGTAATCAAACCCCTAGGAGAGGAGGCAAATGAAAATGGGGAAGAGAGGAAATTTGAAGATATAATCATTAAAAACATTTCCAAGACTAAGAAAAGAAAAAGAAATCAAGCCAATGATTAAAAAATCCCATGTACTCTAAGCATGGTAATAAAAAGAACATTAAGCTATGAAAAACCAAAAACCAAAAGGTAAATATCAAAAGCTACTAAGGGAGGAGGACATAATATCACCAGAAGAGCAACAATTACACTGATGGTTGACTTCTCAACAAAATAAAAAAGGCAAAAGGCAGTGGGATGATGTCTTCAAAGTGCTGAAGTAAACACCTCAACAAAATACTAACAAACTGAAACTAGTAATGTATGAAAAGGTTTATACACCATGACCAGGAAGAATTTATCCCAGAAATATAAGGTTGTTTTAACATACAAAATCGATCAATGTAATGCTCAGTAGTCATAGAATAAAAGACAAAATATCAAAAAAAAAAAAAAAAAAAAAAAAAAAAAGACAAAATATCACATGATCATCTCAATAGACATAGGCGAAAATTTTGACAAAATATAGTATTTTTAAGATAAAAAACACTCAATGAACTAGGAAAAGAAGGAAACTTCCTCAATTTGATAAAGGGCATCTACAAAAAAAATCTTAAAACTCATATCATATTAATAGTCACACACTGAATGCTTTCCCCTTAAGATCAGGAACAAGTCAAACATATCTGCTCTAACCACTTTTATTCAATATTTTATTGGAGGTTCTAGCAAGAGCAATTGAGTGAGAAAAGATATATATGGCATCCAGATTGGAAAAGGAAGAAATGAAACTATTTCTCATTGCAGTTTACATGATTTTGTATACAGAAAATCATACAGATTCCACAAAAATCTATAGGGGAACTGATAAATGAGTACAACAAAGGTTCAGTTTATAAAATCAATGTACAAAACTCAATGGTATCTCTATAATCTAGCCATAAAGTGTCAAAAATGAAATTAAGAAAATGATTCCATTTAAAATAGCATCAAGGAGGAGAGAGGGGTAAGATGGCGTTGGTGTAGGAGGGCGCACACTGCAAGCTCCCAGAGCAAGGCGGATTGGGGATGGGGCCCTGCCCGGGGGTCTGTGCTGTGCACGCGTGGAGTGAGAAGCTTGGGACATCTATCTGCGCGGATCGGCGGCGTGGACCGAACGGTGGAGATTCGTGAGTTTTGAGGCTGCCGGTGGAGGTTGGCACAGGCGGCTGAGCCCCGTGGTTACGGAAAAAAAAAATAAAACGGCCATTTGGAGCCGCGGGCTGGGCGAAAAAGTTTTATTTTCTGGGGAGCTGGCTGCCTGGCGCCCCTTGGACCTTGTGTGAACAGAGCAAACGAGCTAGTCAGCACCCGGTGAACCGGAGGGGGGATTTTGGTCGGGGAACGCAGCTGATTTCCCTAGCCACCAGGGATAAGACCCGGGCCGCTGTGGAGCCAGGAGGAAGGGACACTTCCCAAAGAAGGGAGGGTTCGGGTGGAAGACAGGGAAGGGTATTTTATATTTTCAGACATCGATCTGGCTGCCTGCACCGCCCCATAGCTTTGGGGAGCAGATAAGCCGAACTGAAGCAGCACCAGGCTGAGAGCAGACGCGAATCTGCACTCAAACTGATTTACTGAGCAGCCCAGTGACGCTGGAGCTCAGCGCCAGAAGGGGCGGAATCCGCCATCTTTAGCAATCTTCACTGACTAACATCAGAGTTTCAGCTAACCTGGGGAGTCCGGAAAG
>JAKSZT010053840.1:9801033-9834365 GCA_026826555.1 Tolypeutes matacus
TATATATATATAAATAACATTTTTGTAAGCAAACACACATATATGCATATATATTTATATATCATTTTGCTAATGTTTGTATGTATTGTGAGAATTTTGATTTTTACCCATAATAAAAATTAAAAAAAAGGAAAAAAATAAATAAAAAATAAAAGTAAAGAATGTGTCTCTGACTTTACAATGCTGGGCTACCATCTGCTCTGGAATCTACTGTGTAAATACAGGAATAGGACTGGAGTCAGAAACTGCACCCCAAGAGACCTGGAATGATTCTAATCCTATTCTTGAAATAATATCACTGACTGTCACATGGTTATTAATGAAAATAATTTCACTGGATGGCGGAGGGAAAGAAATGGCCCCTGGGTGCATTGAACTTTCCAGCGTTAGCGAAAGCCCTAAGCCCTGGGTGCGCAGGAGAGTGAGTCCCAGCCCCTCTCCAAGACCCTGCGCAGTTTCAGGAGAGTCACTGAAACTCTCAGGCCCTGCGCCTTCATCGGGGAAGCCAGGACCCAGAGAAGACGACCTTTCAGAATTGAGCTCAAATGTTATGACTCTGACGCATAGGTGGATTTACTACCCCCTGAGGCACACGGGACACAGAGAAAGCTGAGACACGCACACTCATGAGAAGTTAAGCAGCCGTGGAAGATGCCAGCACAAAAGAAATCACAAAGCAGAGGACCGTAGGTGCCGCGTCCAGGGAGCCGGCTTGGGGTGAGCCGAGGATGCTTCCTAGACAATACCGGACATGGTGCAGCTTCCAGTGTGCTTCGCTTAGTTACATGTAATTTACAACCCCAGGCTGGGTTAGAAGCTGTGGTCTAACACTGGATCGATTAGGTCTTTTTTGGGTCGGGACCTCAGCTTCCGAGGCAGCCACTATGGAGCCAGCTCCTGGGCCTAGGGCTGGCACAGCTTCTCCCTGCATGCCAGGCCCCGGCCTCCCCGTGTCACAGTGCACATGCTCCTCTCCAGTCAAGTCAGTGGTCCCAAGCCCCGTCTCCCCAGACTCCTGCACATACTTTCCTAGCAGAACATAGATCGTGTCTATTGCCCCGTCAGCCAGTGTCAGATCTTCAGGTTCTCTCCTACCAGGTCTCCTGGCCCTGGGACGTCTGGTTCCTGGATGCAGCTAACTGAGTCCATTGCTTGCCTGGGAGGTCTGCTGGTGGAACGGAGTCTGAACCCCCCCGCGGGCACCCTTGGCCCTGTGCTCAGCAGCGCAGCCGGGGATACCTAGACAGCATCTAGAGCCGACACACCCTTTGTGATGGCCAAGAAGGAGCACGTGTGCCTGGTCATGCCTTGACTTTCCAGACCAAAAGCTTATTGGACTTTTTTTTCCCTCCAGCCCGGAAACCATCTTTCCCCCAAAGCAGGTTTGCAATGATGCTGCTGAGTGTAACTGTCCTCACTCTCATTCCTCTGGTTTATTTATAAGGTTGCTTTCTGCATTTTCGCTTCTCCAAATTCTCTGCTCCCCTGAGGGTAGAGGGAAACTAGGTTGCCCCACATTTCCTGCAGTGCAGTGTTCTCTGAAATGCAATTAAAATGTTAAGGAAGGTGGACAATCAATATTTAATATTCTGCACAAAACACCCCCTTCCTAATGGACTGGTGTGGGTAGTTCGCTGGGAGTGTGCCCAAGGCAGTGTCTACAAAATGCCAAAGCAACCAGTAGCAGGGTGGATACTTCCCCTCTAGTTGTCAGTCTCCCCCACCTCATGCCTGCTTGACCACCTCCCCATAGCTGAGGAACTGTATGATTTCTATGTACCTGCTGTATGATTTGTATAGACATACAGGGCCACAGAATGAGGCAAACCCAGATGCAAAGCAGGAGTGAAAGGGGGTCGGGCAGAGTCTTCCTGAGCTCCCCGTCTCTTTCTCCATGAGAAGAACATAAAACTACCACTTCTTGGGCTATTAAAAAGTTTTAGCCACCATTCTAGAGGGAAAGGGCAGATACAGGCACAAGGTATGCACATTACCAATCCACACCTTTTTCCAGACAAGAATCCTTATTGTGAACCTCCACAGGCAGGTGTGAGCCCACAGAGGCAGGTGTGAACCCTTACATGCAGGTGTGAACCCTCACAGGCAGGTGTAAGCCCCAGAGGCACACATGAGCCCCACAGGCAATGTGAACCCCTAGAGGCAGGTGTGAGCTCCTGGAGGCAGGTATGAACCCCACAGACAGGTGTGAGCCCCCAGAGGTGGGTGTGAACCCCACAGACAGGTGTGAGCCCCCAAAGGCAAGCGTGAGTCCAACAGGCAGTGTGACTCCCCTAGGCAGGTGTGAACCCCCCAGGTAGGTGTGAACCCCCCAGGCAGGCATGAGTCCCCAGAGGCTAGTTTGAGCCCTAGAAGGAAGCATGAACACTGCAGGCAGCCTGAACCACTGCAAGCAGCATGAATCCTACAGAAATGGTTCCCCTCTTTCCCCAGTCAAGAATGAATTCCTGAAGTCAACCTGAACCCCTCCCCCCAGGCAGCTGTGAACCCTGCAGGGCAGGCCTGAACCCCCCAAGCAGATGCGACCACCCAGAGACAGGACATGAGTGTTACAGATTGGCTGTCCTTGTTAGGTGCCTCCCTACCTCCCTATGTAATCTCAGTATTCCTCCCAACAGCCCATGGACAACCATCGTCCTAGTTTACTGATGGGGAAGAGTAAGCACAGAGAGGCCCATGGCAGTCATGGAAACCAGTGAGGATGCAGCCCAGGAGCCAGGCTCTCCCACCACCCCATAGGAGGCTCCGTCTACACCACACCCAGTGAGCACTCACGGTGCTGCAGGCTCTTGTCAGACATCGCATGTGAGTAAAGTAGAACAGACTTTGCTTTGGAAGCCCTTGCACACTGGAGATTACTATTGGAACCCTCCCATAAGGGCTTGGGTGACCTGGGGAGGGTGATGTCAGAAACCGTCCCCAAGGGAGCAACCCTATGCCAGCACACACCCAGAGAGGGTCCCTGTGGCTGGGCAACGAGGTGGAGACACATGGATGTGGGCCTGGGTGCCTGAGAAGTGTTAGTAAGAGCCCTGGAGGACTCCCAGCAAGTTTAAAAATGAGAGGGAGACTAGAGGAACCACAGCAAGAAAAGACCTGTGCTGGGAGATGGGGGCTGGTGCTGGTCAGGCGCTGCATGCTGCCTGTCCCCCTGTGTCCTGGGATGGCGTGGCGCGGACTGCGTGTGATTGCCCCCATTTCATTGATGAAGAAATTGAGTCTCAGAGAGGTCAAGGGCTTTGCTCAAGTCACTGAGCGTGGAGTAGCAGAGCCAGCTTGACCCCTGGACTATGACCTCTAACCTAACATGGATCTGCCACATCCCATATGTTTAGACAACAAAGGGTTGCTGGATGTTTTCCATAAAGATGAAATGGTATGATGAAATCATGTTTTAAAAGGGTTGGTGCCAGGATTAAGGGGTACAGGAAACCAAGCACAGGTGGCAATTTGGGAAGTTATCCTCAGAGCCTAGGTAGAGGGAAGGCACCCAGGAGAGGAGGAACAAATGTGAGGGAAGAGTCCCCACCCTGTGAGTGAAAGGAGGTGGAGGGTGACTAGAGAAAAGGACCCAGAGGGGAAACTGTGTCCCAGGCATTTATTAGTCAGCCAAAGGGGTGCTGATGCAAAGGACCAGAACTCTGTTGGCCTTTATAAAGGGTATTTATTTGGGGTCGAAGCTTACAGTCACAAGGCCCTAAAGAGTCCAACTCAAGGTACCATAAGAGGTATTTTCTCACCAAAGTCCATTGCCACATGTTGAAACAAGATGGTTGCTGGTTTCTGCGAGGGTTCATTCTCCTTCTTCCCCTAAGGCTCCATGCCTGGAACACAGTTTCCCCTCTGGGTCCTTTTCTCTAATCACCCTCTACCTCCTTCTTCCAATCTCTGTTGTAGGCTGAAGGGCTCATTTCCTTCCAGGCCATCTCAGCTGCTCAGGGTACTGGTCTCTTCAGCTGCAAACTATAAGGCAAATGGCCCTGCTCTCCTCAGGGGCTTTAGCTGTTTGAACCTTCTCCTTTCTGTCACATGGCAGGACTGAAATGACCAAGTTCTTTCCTCTTCTGTGTCTTCTGTGTTTGTCCATTTATATAGCCCACAAGTGGACAGGGACTCAACCCTGAGTCATGCCCTACTGACATAGTAGAATCAAAGCCTTATTCTTGATTTAATCAAGTAAACGTAAAACCTTTGAATTTAATACAATCAAAGGGTATCATGCCCAGAGGAACAGACCAGTTTATAAACATAATAAATATAGTTTTTGGAATTCATAAATAATATCAAACTGCTACAAGGCATTTGGGGAGAGAGGTGGGGGCCCATCCAGGAAAAGGATTGGGTTATTAGGAAGTAGTTGCTGCATCTCATCAGTGCACAGGTCTCCCCATAAGAAATGCTCCAGAAGTGACACTGCTTCCTCAAGAGCATTTGGAAATGAAGATCATGTTGAGCAGATCAAGCCAGGAGCTTCTGGCCAGAAGTCCTGTCTGTGGGGAAGAAAAAATGCATGGAGCTGAGAATCCAGGCTGGGGTACATAGGCAGTGTGCGGCAGATGAGAGGGGCACCCTTGCCTGGAGGCCCCACTCCAGTAATTCTCAGACCTTCTCTATTAGTGGAGGTGCACTCTCCCTACAACACCTCCCCTGCAGCCCCACACTCTCTATTGAGACCATTCAGGGCTCCGTGGACCCAAGGAGCAAAACCTAGCACCCAAGCAGGAGAACCAAGCAAAAGCAGCTCTGGCATGGCCCATTCTGAGGCTGTTTCCTCGTGAGTGACAGCAGGGTGTCGGAGCAGGTGGTCTCTGAAACCTTTCTAGGGACGATGGAGTATTTCTTTCCTTCCCAGGGGCGAAACTCACAGCTAAGAGAGCCTTATCACAGGCTTGGGGGCAAGAAGAAACAGCTATCTGGGTAAGACAGGGGGCTGCCACTTGGGGCATACCAGGGTGCAGAAGAGAAACCAGAGGCAGATGCCCCGAGATGTGAATTTGGCTCTGTCACTGGCTGGTTATAGGACATAGCACCACATATACTGAAGTCTTCAGATAATAAATGCTATGGAGGTCAACATGGGCTTATGTAGTCCAGGAAGGCTTCATGGAGGAGGTAAGATTTTAAGAATCCTTTAACCAGGCATGGCAGAGAATAGCCAGAAGGAATACTCTGGCATGAGAGTAAAATGCTTCATTCCTAGACAGAAAACTTGAGGAGACTGGGACTGAATCTCAGTACAGAGAGGGGCTGGCCCAGGAAGGGCTTTTGCACAGTGGGACCAGACTGACATGTGTATCTGGTTAAGACAAACACATTTCCTGGTGCCCCAACCCCACAGTTTCTCTAGAGGCTCCCCAGGGAAGCCCATGGTTAGTCACATTACTGTTGGTTTTCGTCCTCAGGCCACCCAAGGCCACTCATCTCGGCATGTCAATTTTACTTAACTGTAAGGAAAAATAGTATTTTGTATTCGTACAAGCATGCAGTAGGAAAAAAATCACACAAAATGCTATGTTTAAATACAAGATGTCAATGAACATCATTTGTAGCCTCCAGCCCCTCCATGGCAGGGATAGCTGCTCACTCCACACGTGTTCTCTCCTTCTTCCTCCTTACAGGTCCAGGGAGGCTCAGGGAGTCAGAGAGGACCAGGGCCACACGGCTGCAGTCCAGACATGGGTTCTGGCCTCTCTCTGCTCCTTTCCCCAGGAGCGGGGGGGCTTCCATGAAGTCTGGCAGCCAACGAGTCCTCCCTCTGCATGCAGACTCAAGCTTCCTCCCTACCCACCTGTGGTGGTTTGAAGTTATATGTGCCCCAGAAAATCATGTTCTTAAAGCAAGTCCATTCCTATGGGTGTGACCCATTGTAAGTAGGGTCTTTTGATTAGGTTACTTCACTTAAGGCATGTTCCAGGTGGGTCTTCATCCTCTTACTGGAGTTCTTCATAAGAGAATGAAATTCAGACAAAGAAAGAGAAAACCACAGAAGCGAGAAGCTGAAAGCAACGAAAACCGGAACAGAAGAGAGAGAGCAGCAGATATGTGCTTTCCCATGTGACAGAAGAGTCCAGGATCCCCTGCAGCTCATCTTTGGGGAGAAAGCATCACCTGATGATGCCTTGATATGGACATTTTTCTTAGTCTTGAAACTGTAAGCTTGTAAGCTATTAAATTCCCACTGTTCAAAGTGAATCTGTTTTACTGTATCTGGTTGAGCAGCTTTAGCAAACTAAAACACCACCCCATCTGTGCTAACTGTATTTCCTAAGTTGTAGCATATATGGCTTTGAATTTTTCCACAGCCCTTCCAGTTCTTTCCCCTTCTAGTCACAGATGTATTTCCTTTCTTAATAGTTCGACAGCAAGCCTTGAGAAATAACTGTTTGTGGGCTCCTGACTGATAAGTAAATCTTGTATGCTTAGACTTCTGTCCTGGAAACTTTAAGAATAATCTGTTCTATGAACTGCTTAACCACCTTACTGTAAAGATGTAACTTAAGCCCTACTGACAAACTTTATAAATGCTTGTTTTACATAGTTACTGTGAAAATGTGCCTTGCTGGGAACTACAGTGAATGTCCAGTCCATGATTGTCTGTCCTCAGCACTGCACTTTTTAATCATGCCCTCCCACATGCCCTCCCCATGGTGCTCATAGATATGTAGAATAAAAGACCCCTCTTGTTTTGTGGCAAGTGGGATGTCGATCCTTGGAAGCACCAAACTCTCTTCCTGCCGCCGAGAATGAGGCCCCAGGCCATGACCAGGCTTGGACTCTCCAAGAGAGAGGATCTCCCCTCTGACCAACAAAGGTGAGGCCCCATGTATGCCCCCTCCTAAACACTCACTTGCTCACCAAGCTGGACTTGTCTGAGTCTTTGGTCTGTTGTATCCCGCTCAGTTTGGTGGGCAGCTGTCATTTTACACAGCTCCCTGCTATACTCGGAACATAGATGGCTGTGCCCAGCATTTACTTGCTTCCCTGCAGTTGATGTTCTGAGTGACTCGTTATGTGAGCTCATGTGGACGTCCAGACCACATGCCTACCCAATCCAGCAGCTACAAAGCCCATATCATGCTCAGGTCTGACTTTGGAACACGCATTCCAAACCTTGGCTCAAGCTTTCCCCTAGGAAGAAGAAAGAACCACAAGGTTTAGCAAGGGCAAGTTCTGTATTTCCCAAGCCCCAGTCTGGAGTGCTGGTCCCTTTTAATGGCCCAGGCTTTATCTGATGGCCCATCAGAAATTCTAGAATAGAAGGATGTTTGCAAAGTAATTAATTTACTCAGGTCCTTTACTCTGGACAGAAAGGAATACGATTAAAATATTAAGTTTCCACCTTCCATATGAAAATGTTTCCCTATTAATTGTGTTCTTCTTGTCTTAAGAAAGAACTTGGACTTCTCTATAGCAGCTCTTCCCATTTTAAGGGAATATGTATATGTTCTGAAGAGCACTGAGAATATAATACAAAATGGGTCCAATAATTCACATCAGTGCTGCTTTTTGATAAGTGTTTCAATAATCTTCCTTTAACTGCAGATCCAAGGCCAAAATGATGGACAGGCACATCTCATTGAATATGTGCAATTCATCTTTTATTTTTTATTTATTATTAGTGTTCTAATTTGAGACATCACTTATCCTAGATCAGTTGGACAGGTGCATCAGGACTCAAGCCCATGAGGATTGGCTGCCCAGGGTCTTAACTGCACATCAACGTTGGAGTACCAGGTCTTGGAGAAGGGTCTCTCCCTCTGCAGTCACTGAGACAGGGAGGCCCAGCTTGAGAGATCCCAAGAAGAGCTGGTGGGCTCCCTTTAGGAAAGCCAAGGAGCTGGTGAGCTCTGCCTCTGGGCCCCCTTTCTCCCAGATGCCTCTGGACTCCCTGCTCCCTCCCATTTTCTGAACACAGGGTCTCAGAGCACACGCAGAGACCAACAGTCAGAGTGACTTCCCCACACCAGGCCAGCAGCAGCTTGACAATGGACATGCTTGAAAATGGTACCAGGGATCCCTGGGGTTACACAGAGCCCTGCTGCCAGAACCTTTCTGCTAACATATCTACATGGCTCTAACATCTACATGGTTGCTCCAAACACAGCATGTCTGCCTTCAACTACTCTACCTAAGCTCGTGTTTTAGGAAAGGTTACTGCAGCTAAAAATTCTTGATCATAATTGGCATAATGACTAAAGCATTAACTTAGGTTGAAGACAAACTATGTTTGAATCTCAAACTACCTGACCGCCTTATATTTGTCATCAGCCTCCCAGAACCTCATTTCTCTTGCCAAGGATATAAGACAAATACAGACTATGTTGCAGAATGTTTGTGACAAATGAGAGAGAGAAAGTATTACCATATTGCCTGGCACTGAGTAAATAAGTAAATATTGGTCACTGTTTTTATTAATACCATTATTTGGGGCTTACAGTCATCCATTCATTCATTTGTTCATGCAACCACTATTTATTGAGCACCTTCTTTGTGACAAGGACTGCTATAATAAATGCCATTATCTGTAATAAATCATAGCCATATTACAAGTATTGGTAAGAAGTGTTGAAGCACTCCTATCATCACTTCCAAAGAATTTATGTCAATGACAACATAAACAGCACAAATGGAGTAGGTATGTATATGCACCACATGCCCACGTGCATACATCCCCTCGGCTGCGTGCATGTACCCCGCATCTGAAATGCCCATTCTCCTTTGGGTGCTCATCTTTGAGAGACTGAATTAATTTTTTCTCCTCCAAGAGGTCTCCCCTGACCTGTATTTGGAGGTAATGACCCCTCCTTTGTATTTTGTGACCCTTGTTCCTCTGAAGAAACCTGCTCCCCCTTGCCTTGTCCCATAGGAGCTGTTTGTGTGTCTGCCCTTGCACTAATTTATGAGGCCCATTGACTGTTTGCATGTCTGCGCTTGCACTAATTTATGAGGTTCGTTGGTTGTTTTCATGTCTGCCCTCCCGCTGATTTATGGGGTCTTTTGGGAACAGGACTCCTACCTTGGTCTCTCTGGAGAAAAGCTAGCACAGTTCTGGTGACAGTGCTGGTGGTTAATAAATGTGTGTTAAGACAAATTTAATTGAACTCCACTTGAAGTAATCTGAAAACTGGCAGTCATGAAATACTTTAGTAAATTAAAGTCTCCAGGCAGGTGTGATTCAGGGTTTACAGTGGGCAGCCAGCACTGACTGATGGAGCATCCTTTCAGATGGAGCTGCACGTGCTTTGGGATGGCTGCAGCTGCATTAATAATTCAGGTACTCAGTTCTGAGAGGCCCGTGTGTGTCAGAATTGGAGGAAAACACAAAATGACTGGAACCGCCAGAGAAGGGGAGGGGGCGGGGAGGAAAATACTAGAACACAGCTCTAATCTTGACTATTATTTTAAAATTTTCAGCTATCAATTTTATATGCCAAGTCTGTCAGACTCTCAAATGAATCGGGAGATTTCTTCACAAGCAACTAAGGAAAGGATATAATTTATGTGGAGGATTGAAAGAGAAACATTAAAAACTACAATTCTTGATTAAATATTTGGAGAAATTTTAATACATTCAGGACAGCAATTTTGAAGTGTCACTGAGTATTTTCATTCCCTGAAGTGGTTTCCCCCGGGATTTGCAGTCTTCGCGCAGACAGAGAAGCTTTACTGTGAAATCCTACAGTCATAATGAAGGCAAGGCATCTTGGGAATGCAGAGAGTTTATATGCAGAGGAGAAGGAGAAAGAGAGGAAACGGATTGCATTAGCTCTTCAAATCAAAATATGTTTACTGTAGTCCCAGCTCCTAGGTATAGGAGACCAAGCTGGGGCTGGGGAAATGCCAACAAACCCAAGGCTCTGCCTGATCCCTGGAGGAACTTTCCATAGGCAGCAGAAGACAAGCCAGGGACTTATGAAAAAGCAAACAGTTACCTAAGTATCTGCAGGACACTGTGGTGAAAACAGAGAGAGAGAGGACTTTTCCCTGCCCCATCAGCTTACCTCATTCTTGGAAACAGTTCACAAACCCACATAACAGAAGCCTGCTAGTGACACACGACAATGATGAAAGGTTGCTAGTTGGTCACTGGATGAAATTAGATGATGTATAAAGCACTTTCAATAGTGGAGATGGAAAACTCTGTTGAAAATATAGAGAGGCTAGAGAGTGAAGGACAGATGGGGTGACACAGAACAGAAGGAAGTCTTGGGGAGGCATAGGATGTGGGAGGAAGACCACATGGTAGAAATATGACACTTGAGTCTAGACTAATCAATCCAAGTCACTCTCTCTCCATACCAGAGTCTCAGTTTCCCCATCCTTAAAATAAATTATGAAAGGCTCTCTGTGGGCAATTCTAATTATATACTACAAGTTCTTTAAAAAGGTGTTAGGAAAGTTGAGGTTGGTAGAGGATGTAGGCAAAGTAGCAGAGAAGCTAATTCAAGAAATGTGAAGGGAAAAAGAGTAACCTATTCAGCTCTAAGGGATGCAGAGAAATAAAGCAATCAATTCCATATTGGCTCAGCACTTTCAACCTGACTTAAATGGTACTCAAATACTCTGCACAGTGTAAGGGGTTCTGGTATTTACATCAAAAACTGGTTGGAAAGAATTAGTAGGTAAAGGAGAAAATGGATAAAGACAGGCTTTAGCCATATCATGAATGATTTCCAATGCTCAACTTAAGAAATCAGGATTTTCCTACCCAAGATAATTTCTAAGACAGGCTCATGGCAGGTGGCAGGAGATATGATCACCATAATGATTTAAGAACAAGTTTTCCAAAAGTTCATCATTTCACTCACCTATAACTGTTTTAATCTTTGAAAAATGTTCAAATATAACTTTCAAATATTAAATAAGAGATTAAGAAAAAAGAAGTAAAGCTATGGAAAAAGATATAGCAGACAAATATCAAATAAAGGAGAGTGGTATAGCAAAATAGACTTTAAGGCAAAAGGCAATTGCTTTTAAGAAAAAAGTACCCTTAAACATTAACATTTTTAATGATAAAAAACTATTAACAATACAGAACCCATAAGTAACCAATAACAGCTTTAAAATATCTAAAGGTAAAACTGACTCAATTACAAAGAGAAATTGAGGAAACTACATATATAGATGTGAGTATTTAACTCACCTCTCAGAATGAGAGATGAGTTGCACATTAAAAAAAAAACAGTAAGAATATTGAACAGTATTACTGTTCGCAAAGACAAAAAAGGTACTGTATCAATGCTATATGCCAAAAAACAGTATGGGATTTAGTTTTATGAGATGAATATAATAATGCATCATTTTCATTTTCTTCATTAACAAGGAGAACTTGGTCATGTTACTTAACCAATATGTGCTCATTTATCTGTCTTTCTGAACACTGAGGAGAAATTGAGTTTGTTTTAAGGATTAAAAGAGATAAATGTACTTGAACAGAAATTTTAAAAATAATGTTTCCACAATTTGTTTACATGCTTTTTGTTTGTTATTTTACTTTTTGAAGTTGAAATAAAGTTTAATTAAAATAAAATAAAAATAAATAAATAAAATAAAATAAAAAAGAATATTGAACAATCTGGTATGGGTAATGTAATAGACATACACAGAATGTTGTAAACACCAACTAGTAAACAAAATGATACTTTTTAACAAATGGACCATGTACCAAATAATTTTTGTAATAAAAACTATATTCCCTTCTTGCACCAAATAATACGAAAAATCAATAACAGGAAGGTAGCAAAAAATCCTTTTACATTTCTCTGAAAATTTGAAAAATATATATCATATCAATTTATTATTCAAAGGAAAATATCCTAATGTAAATTACAAATTACTAAGAACTCAAAAATATTTATTAGATATCATATATATTCAGAGTTCCTATATAAAACATTAGCAAACCAAATATAGGTACTATTTTAATGGCATATATTAGAAAAGAAGCAGCTTTAAATCTAAAATTAGAAAAACAATAAGAGACAAAACTTAAGACATGGAACAGATTAAGATGGGTGAATATATATGAAGTAGAAAGCAAAAAAAATAAAGACCATGAAAAACTTAAACTTAAAAAAAGTCTAATAACATGAAAACTATCTAGAAGTATAATGAAGACAATTCGAGGTAAAATATGGAAAAAATACTTATATGGAGATTTTTAAATTATAAGATAACATGATGAACTCTTTTATATCAATTAATTTTTAAAATATGAAAACTATGGACAATTAATAGGAAAAATAATTATTAGACATAAAAAGAAATGGAATACCTGATTATTTTTATAACTCAAAAGAAAATGTCTTAAATATACCAACCAAAAATTAACAACCAACATCAGGATCAAGCAGTTTTAGAAGAAAATTTGACCAACCATTCATCAAATCCCTGCATAAAAAATGTGATCCCAGGAGATATATTTCCAGTGAAAATGGACTAACAGAGACTGGATTTACCTTTCCTCCTGAAACAACCACAAAACTGAACCAAATATATGAAACAATGGTCTTTAGACAGTGGATGGGAGGCAATGAAGGGCAGGACCTTGAAAGTCTGCACAAATGAGATAAGATCTATAATCACCCCCGCTTACTGCCTAGCATTTCCAGGCCATGACACAGTAGGGAAAGGGTCCTCCAGAAGCCCATAAGAGATAGAACTGAGAGTGCTGCAAGACCAAGGTGGATGGATTTTAAAGGACAGAGTACTGGAGAAGAAAGCTGCACAGAGAGAGAACTCCAGAGATTTTCCCAATATATATTCAGCAGAGTGTTGAGAAAACCATCTGGGTCTAGAAAAGAACCACCCAAAATATAAGAATGAATAGTATTTAACACAAACTCAGGACCAAGAGTAGAGCCTGTTTCCACCTGCCAGACTGGAAATATCTAAGATTTATGGTACATTGGGTAGGGTTCCCAGAAAAGTCCTGCCTCCTTATTGGGGAATAATCCCCCATAGACTGAGCCCTGCTGTGGTCCTACCTAAAACATATCAAAGAAAGACTTAAAAGGTTGGAACCATTTCAAATTATGTGGCTGTATCCTTGAACACAGCTCATGAATATTAATTAATAGGAGTACACAAATACCCAGCATCTTACAAGGTAGAGTTCTCAACATTTGGTATCCAAGCAGAACACATAAATGAAGAGAAACTCGATAAATTGAAACTGACCCAGAGATGACACATAAATTAACAAAGGTATAAAAATAGTCATTATAACTGTACTCCATATATTCAAAACGATAAGTAGAGTCATGAAAGATATAATAAAGACCAAAATCAAACTTGCTGAGATGAACTCTCCATTCTTGGAGATAGAAAATGCACTGGATGCTTCTTGTTTCAGCCCAGATGTGTGAGCTTGTAAGTTACCATTCCCATCTTTACAATAAGCAAAGAATTCAACAAACTGGAAATCAACAACTTTTAAACCCAACAGATAACTGAGGTTATAAGGCAAATCACCACACAAGGTCTGGAGAGACAGATGAATGCAGAAAATCAGATCCATGACCAGCTTGCTTGGAGAAGAAGCCTCTGGAGACAAAAACTGATAAGATCGCTCAAATAGTAATATCAACATATGCTGGAGGCTGATTTTGACCTAGAATAGAGAGTGGGAAATGTCTGGAAGCCTTACTCTTAGAGAGGGCTTTTCACTTTTGTGGACATTACCTCCAGAAACCCCACCAGTTTCTAACAGTGAAAAGTCAGGAAGAATGACCTCATGTCTCTAGCATGGGGCAGGGGGAATAAATTATTTTGAAATACATCTAGTGAATTTTCCATAACAAATGTCTACACTGACAGCCTTATGCCACCCAAGGAGAAGGGTATTTATGCAGTTATATACCCTTCTTACCCTTCCTTTTTCCAAACTTGGGACAGGAAAAAAAGAAAGTTAAGAAATATTTGTGACAGTCACAATACAGGGACAAAGGTCTGCTGAAAGGCCGAGATTTAATCATAAGATTATATAATGATTTCCAGCCCCACATCTTCAACAACATCAACAGGGCTCCAGTATCAAAACAGTGGATCACAGCTGAAAGAGCAGCAAGGCACAGATTCTATGTGAGGATGAGTTTTTTGGGAAACACAAAGATAACAGGGGAGACAAGAACAAGGACACTAGAGAAATTTGAATCCCCTGGCACCTACAGCTACAGCAAGCATCAAACACAGTTCTGGACAGAGAAACATAAAACCTCACATTAGAGGCCTATTTCCTTCAATTCCTATAACTCAATATGATATGTCTAGCTTTCCACAAAAAAATTATAATGAATGCTAAAAGGCAAGGAAAAAACCGACAATCTGAAGAGACAAAGCAAGCTCAGAATCAGACTCAAATCTGATGCAGATTTTAGAATGATCAAACAGGGAATTGAAAATGTTAATATGTTAAAACCTCTTACAGAAAAAAATGGACAACATGCAAGAAAATAAGGGTAATGTAAGCACAGAGATGAAAATTCTAAGAAAGAATAAAAAGGAAATGACAGAAATAAAAAAATACTGTAATGGCAATGAAGAAAGTCTTAGAGGAACATATTAATAAACTGGACATGGCCAGGGAAAGTGTTTGTGGGCTTTGAAAGATATGAAAATAGAAACTTCCCAAACAGAAATACGAAGAGAACAAAAGAATTAAAAAATAAATAGGAGGGTAGAATGTCCAAAAAGTGCAGAGAAATATAAAAAGGTGTAATATGCACGGAATTAGAATACCAGAGATAAAAGAGTGAACAGAATAGAGAAATATTTGAAAGACTAATGGTCAAGAGCTGCCTTTTAAATAAAGTACAACAAAGCACAGATCTGGGAATCAGAACGAATAATGTAAAAGACAAATCAGAATCAAGTTTGCAAACTTCAGCATTTTATTTAGGATACCAAAGTTTTACTGCAGCAAAGGAAGCCAAAACAGAAGTAGCTTTGGGATTCTACAGATGGCAAATGATTTTTATAGATATTAAAAGAAAGTTAGATTGACTCCTACTGATTGGATGAGGGTTTGTCTGTACTTTAGGGGAAGGTTTATTGCAGGTGGGCTTTGTTTCGCTCATTACACAATGAGCGGAAAGCTAGATTAGCTATCAGGGCTGCCTTGGTGGAGATTTCAAATTTCAAAAGATAAAGAAGAAACTCAAGAGTTGATTCAAAGAGGAAGGAAGGCATGGGTTGTTTTGTTTAGTTTTTTTTATTTTGTTTTTTGGCTCTGAGGAGCCCCATATATTTCTCTATACAATTTTATCAATATTCCCCCTTTTGGTCATTCCCTTGTCTACAAGATGCTGTATTCTCTCATTCACCAATAAAAGTCTTTGGTATTTCATCACCAATTTCACATGTTAGCTGAAATTTGAGATTTTTTTCTTCCCACTCATGCTTGTTTTATATCCTCAGTTGTATGATTTTTTTTTAACCTAGTGGCTACATAGTAGCATTTAAGAGTATAGACAATGACTGAGGGATATTGGGAATGTGATTAAGAGGATCACCAGTGCTAAAATTAGGACATCTCTGAGCCAAGGTCCCCATGACCATAGAAGCCAACCCAAAAGAGACTCAGATCAATCAGAGTCGGGAGGTATGTAAAGCTGATTTGGCGGCTTCTTTAGCATGGGCTTCTGCTACGACTACTTCTTGGTAAACATTCTCTTAACAGTCATTTATAAATAGATAGCACACGGTCCTTGGGAAGCCAGAGTTTAATCTAGTGCTTATCAATTTTGTGGCGTTCCAATAGTGCATTTGCTGGAGATCTGATGGCCTGTGCTAGGTGGGAGACAGATTTCTCTAACTCTGAAATTAAGTTTTCTAATACCATCTGTAATCTTATAGTGTGCCTTCCAACACAAGCGATACCTGCCCCAATGACAAGGGAAAATACCAAGAAAAGAACATCCCATGAAGTTAGCAGGTTTTATGGGTTTTCCAAGGTCAATTTAAAGCTGCCTCTAGTAAGGCAATATTCTCTTCACAAGTTTTTAAAGAATGAGAAAAGTTCAAAATAGTCCCCATTTTCTAATTTTCCCTTTCAGAAACTTATCATAAACAGACATTTGGGGAGCAGGATAAGCTACATAACATGAACTAACCTGATTTATGAGTGGTACTATGTATGAGGTGTGTCCATATACATAATAATGCCCTTGAAGAGCTTAATAAGGGTATATGTTGCTTTTAAGGAAGTGGATATTGGCATGTAGAGCTAATTAGGTATAAAGTCTAAAAGCAGAATCATAACCCTCATCATCTTCAATCTTATCTGATTTTTTGTCCCATTTAACCAAAAATTTACTTTGCCTGATTTTTCAGCCCACTATAAAATTGTGTCTTGAGTGGAATAATTTCTTATGTTATTAAAGCCTTGGGGTGCTTGGAGAAAAATGGTGTCTACAAAGGGGGCCTGGCTTCTACACTGTGCCCCTGGCTTGTGAAAGGAAAAGGAGTCTTGCCAAATAGAAACTGAATATTTTCTATGCCCTACAGAATGGCCATTGTTATCTGCCTGGTTTCTGGTAAAGCACCATGTACCTTGGGTAAAAGAGGATACATTGTAATCCCAGTCCTGGGGACACTTAAGGCACAGCTCAGGGTCATTCAAAAAAGCAGATCTATAGATTTATCTGAGCTTACCATCGGGGCTAGGTCTACAAGTGTAAGGGGGATGATTATTAGATGAAAACATATTTTAGGACTAAGTGGTCGATGGTTACATACCCAGCAGTAACTCTGGTTTCATTTGCTATAAGGTGTGCTAGATGGACAAAGGAACTGTGTTTAAGGTAAGAGTACATAGGGGGGAAATAAGGCAAAGAGGAGATAAAAGAAAATTATGGCTAAGGTAGGTGTTTTAGTTTTCCAAAGGGCTGCTGGTGCAAAGTAGCAGGAATAGGTTGGCTTTTTTTTTTTTTTTTTTTTTTAAATATATATATTTTAAAAGATGCTTAGATTACATAGATGTTACACAAAAATTACAGGGATTTCCATGTTTCCCACCCCCCACACCTCCCATAACATCCCACATAAACATCTTTCATTAGTGTGGCACATCACCTGCAATGGATTTACACATCCTGGGGCTTTGCCACTAAGCATGGACCACAGTTCACATTGTAGACCACACTCTCTCCCACACAGTTCTGCATGTTATATGCTAATGTAAAATGGCCTATATCTGTCGTTGTAATGTCACTCAGGATAATTCCCAAGTCCTGAAAAAGCCCCTGTATTACAACTGCTTTTCCCTTCCCTACCACAAAAGTTCCAGTGGCCACTGGCTCCACCTCACTGTTGTAATTTCTTCCATTGCTTGAATCACATTATGTCTACAACAGAATACCATTAAGTCCACTCTATTCCATAGCTCTTCCCCTAATCCTGAGGAGTTTGGGATGGTGATGTCCATTCCACCTCCAAGTGAGAGGGGTCTTATATCCCATGGATACGGTGGATGGGATTATCCTGCCTGCAGCTGCAGGCTCTCTCCATTCCCTGGGATGGCCGTTGCCCATCATCGTCTCCTCACCGGGTGACTTGGGTGAGTCTATTAAGCTGTAGAGTAGGTTGGCTTTTATAACGGGAATTTTGTTAAGAGTAAAAGCTTACAGTTCTGTGGCCATGAAATGTCCAAACCAAGGCACCATTAGAGATGCTTTCTCACCAACGTCAGCAACTGTTGATCCTCGCATGTTGCCACATGGTGAATCAAGATAGTGGGGTGGTCTCTGCCGAGATGTCTACCTTCCCCTCCAGAATCTATCATCTCCAGGAGCTCAGCTGTGGGCAACCAGGCATAGGGCCCGTCTCCTCAGCCATGGGATGCTCCATGGGCCCAGACCCTCGGGGCCCTCTTTCCATGCCTCTGTGCTCTGCTAGTTCTAAACTCCTCTCTCAGCCTCCTGAGGCTTCTCTGCTTTCCTGCAGTCCTCTCTCTCTTATGGCAGGATCAAATATGGTGGCTTCTTTTTCCTATGAATCTCTCTGAGGGTCTCCATTTATATCAGACCCAGCAAGAGGATGGAGACTGAACCTGAGTCATGCCTCATTGGTGTAGTCCAACAAAAGGGTCTCACACCCACAGGAATAGATTAGTTTAAAATTGTAATCTTTCTCTTTTTGGGATTCATAAAAGAATTTCAAACTGCCACAGCAGCGTATTATTGGGGATGGATATCAGGCATTATAAGAGATATAGGATGAATAAGAGAATATTTAGACAGAGAGTGGAAAGGAAAAGTTAAGGAGGCTTAGACATGTCTTGATCCTTGATCTTGGGCATCATCTACTTGTTATGATGTTTTGGGCAGAGCTGCCTACATCAGATGCCATCTGCTTTCAAAAACCCAATGCCAATTTAAGCTTGAGATCTGAAATGCAAGTAATTTCTCAAGAACTTGGAGCATGTTTTAGTTCTGACACGTGGACACAGGGGTCATTTCCCTGTGATTTTATTGCCATTGTGGTGGTCAATAAGATTTAATAAAATCTTTTCCATCTGGGTTATAAAGCAGTCTTTCATTGATGTCTATTCCAGTATATCAAGTTTCCAAGTTGAAGGTCATATAGAGTCTGCAGTAGAGAAATTTTAGGAAAGGCAGCCTAGATCTGTGAATGTTGGAACTGGGTATATGCAATTAGCCCCTTATAATAACTAGCAATTTTATATTGTATTGAGTAGGAATGCAGTAAAGTTAGAGGAATAGTAAATCTCATGGGTCATCCAAATATGATTTCATAGGGAATTAGCTGGTGATTTCCCAATGAGCTAGATCTTATGACCATCAAGCCTAAGGCAAGAACCCTAGGCAATGTAGAGAGAGAGGGAGTCAAATAATTTAGCTCATTTAAGTTTGAGGTATCATTTTTTCATCCTACCTTTCCTGATAATTGAGGATGGTGGGGACAGTGAGGCTTTTGGTTGATAAGTAAGACCTTGCAAAGTTCCTGGATTACAGTTCCAATAAATTGGGAGCCTCTATCAATTGAGAGAATAGCAGGAATTCCTCGGGTAGGGAAAACAAAGTCTAATAGCTTCTTAGGTAATGTGAGGGTAATAGCCTTGTGACAAGGAAGAGATTTTATCCATCTAGAAATTAAATGTATGATAACAAGGACATAGCCATATTCCACAGAAGGGGATAGCTGTATAAAGTCTATTTGAAGATGTCTAAAAGGGCCCTGTCAGTTGCAGTATTTGACCCTGTCCAACCTTTACGTTGTTAGCTAGAGGTATATTAATTGGTAGGGTATAAATGCTTCTCATTTAAAGTCTCTTTTTGTTTGTTTGTTTGTTTAACATGAAGTTCTCTCAGAGAAGCATCAAAGTAAACAATGTAATTGTCAGGGAAATTTAGTTGTTTTTGTGGCTTGTTGAATGTTTAAAAGAATAACTAAAATTATGACCAATAGTATTATACTGTTATCTAACATAATGCAGATTAATATCAGGAAATACCATCGACAGTGAGAACATTGTCAAATCTCTAAGAATTTATATAATCTCTAAATATTTATACAAATAATCTTTTAATCATAAAAACTTTACGAACAGAAGGCTATAAAATCTCTTTTAATTTACATCAATTCCTATGAAAGTCATAACATAACAAATGAATGTAGCTATTTCTAACACCTCTTTTTGTGAAGTGAAAGAAAAATCCTTCCTGATTTTTCAGAGACACTCTGGAAAATCTTAAAAACCATTTGAAATACAAAGATACCCTTTAGGGTTTTATTTGGGGAAGGCAAAATGTCAAAAGTTGTTAGGAGGTTTGAACACTAGGCTAAATAAAATCATAAGTCACTGATAAACAATAATTGGTTACATACTTAAAGTGCCAATAATGATTTTAAAAGTCAATATAAGAGATAACATGACTTGTTCTCTTAAACAAGTATGATAAAGTTATACAGTTATCACTGAGGATTTCATTCTGAAATGACATAATTTTGGCTTCTAGGCAGATTACTCTGGTGACTAAAAAGAAGTTTTATAACCTCTTGCTAGGAGCATACTAATAATCAAAGAAAATTCCATCATTTTAACTGAGAGAAAAACAAATTCTAGTTTTGCAAAGATATAAATTTTATACGAAAGCTCTTAGTAAATTGCATTTATTTATAAAATTCATTTCTAACCTACTGTAATTTTCTTTAGGTTTTGTCTTACACTTTCTTGTTGCTCATTCTGCAACACACAGGCAAATTTTTTTAGTACAAAATTATTATTTTTCCTTAACAAAAACACATCTTGCATTCCTTATATATTTAAGTTCTCAAAAAAGGTCTTTGAAATTGTCTTCAAGCCAACATCCCATAAAACACAACAGCTATTGAAATAAAGTTTGCCGGAAATATAGTTCAATTTGGTTAAACACAAATTTACATTTTTCATCATTTTAAACATCCAGTAGATACAATGCTAGCACATTTGATCAGTAAATCTGTACAAATTTAGGAAGAACATACACAAGCTGAATAAAATAGTAAGCTTGTATTTTACTTAAGACTGAAGACAAAGCTGTTTTTATTTAACAAATAACATTAAACTACTCCTGTTTGCCAAAGTTTTACCTAGGTTATGTGCACTTGAAGTTTCAAACATTTGGATTTAGCGCTACAAATAATCTTTTTACATTGGAAGCATTAGAATTTCAGTTTCCTTAATTTCTAGGATTCTAGGAGTATTAATTTTTACATAAGTACCTGTTTATCCTTAAGCAATTTGAATAAAGCTCTTTTAAGGATTTTTTAAATTTGGTATTACCATCCAAAGGTAGTAAAAACGCATCAAACAAACTGACAGTCACAAATAGAGAGCTTATAGTTTCAATTAATTTTTTCAGCCATGAATCAGATATAAAAACAAAGAAACACAGAAATATGAAACTCACTAGTTTATATAAAAGAGCTGGCTGTCTCTCCTTGCTCCGTTCTTATATTTTTGTCAGAATATTTGTTCTTGGCATATGGGACTATATGAAATTATTTAATATGAGGGCTAAAGCTTTCCCATCATAATTTATGGAGGAGATATTTAAGGTTTTCTATGGCCTGATGTATAATCTTACAGAAACTTTGCCCTATTTCTCAGGCCTATTTGACTCTCAGACTTACTGTAGAAAGAGTGATGATACCAACCAAAAGCAGTTTCATTTCCTCCCGGTGCACTTTAAAGACTAATTCCTCAGATACTGGGATTTCAAAAAGAGAAAGACTTTAATTACTTGCACAAGCATTGGAGGTCAGTGCCCTAGTGGCCCCAAAAACTGCTTCTACGAACTGCAGAAATTCTAGTATTTTATAATACTAGGATGCTAATGAGTAATTGAGGTGGAGCTGGTATGGGTTCTTTCATTAATAAACATTGAGGAGCTGAACAGGATGGAGTGTGAGCACCAAACCAGGGTGAGTCACAAGGTTCTGAGATATGAGTATACAGAAAAAAGTTCAGTTACAAGGTTTTTCGTATGGATATTAAACAGAGAAGAGTAGAGGGTTTACCATCCCAATAGTAACTATACACAAGGGTGAGGTTAAGTTTAGAATAACCATAAATGGGTGAGACCTGTTTAGCTAGCTCCAGTAATTTCAGATATCAATCTTTGGCTATTTTGTAATAAAAAGGCATCTATATAATGATTTAATAATCATAATTATTTTTTTATTTTTAACTGGAATGTTAACCCAACCAGCTTTGCCAGACAGGATTTAGCATCTGAAGGTTTAACCAACATGTGTGAAAGCTGATATCTCAGGTAGCACTGAATCGGATGTACCCAAAAGAATTCTAAATTCTTCTGTGAATATCTACTAGAGTTAATTGGAGATATCTTTAATTAAAGCTCTTAATTCAGTTCAGGCCAAGGTTGAAATTCTCCTCTATGAGGCACCCAGTTTCCATGGAAGGTTTCTTTAAAAGAGTCCGGACTAGATAATTTCCCCTCAGAAGGTCAATTGCAACCAGCTAAGGCAGCTGTAGGGGAACGACTGGGTACAGGAAGATAGGGGAGGTATAGGTTTGGTTTAGAGTTGGTTTCTCTTTGTTCTGTTTTTGGCCTTTTCTTATTTTAATAAACCTTTAGGTAAAGTATCCTGGAGACAGATTGCCCTCTAGCAGCCTCCAAGAACCAATATTGGATATCCCCCCACCTTTTTAAAGGCACCTCTCAAGTGCATGATGTTGTTCCTATAATGTTTCTCATTAAAACAAAAAAAATCCTTTGTCAGATCCACCCACGAACAGAAAGTCACAAGTCCATAGTGCAAGTATATATAAGAAGCAGGAGTTTAAGCAGGAGGAGGAGAGGGAGATTTAGAGCAGAAAATTCCATTATGCTTTTGGTCAGACAAAATGTCTCTTGGGCCTTGAGCCTTTTGACTCAGCCACTTGGAGACTGCTCTGACATTAGCAGAATCCTCCCAGTGAGTGGAAGTTCCAGAAGAGCACCTGGAAATAAACACAGACAACATAATGTGTAGAAAAAGAGACTCATTACACAGGAACAACAGGACTGGCAAAACGTTCACCATGTGATCCAGGATGAGAGTTGGCTTATTGGGTCTCTTGGATTCCCAAACCCTATGTCTCCCAGAGAGAGAAAATTAGAGAGGTAGAGTGAGAAATGAAATCAAACCAAATGGAAGGTCTGATGATAGAACCCAAACCAAACCCAAACCAAAGGTACCTAAACCAAAGCCCCAAATAAAAGGCTATTGAACTTGATGCAAATTGCAGAGTCCAGATATTACATAGGGGTGTGCAGGGTTTCAGCAATCAGAGAGAAGACACAAGGGGTCTTTCATGGGTGCCTCAATAGCCAACTGCCACAGCCTCAGCCCCAGAGGGCATCTTCTATATCTTGCTAGGACCTCCAAACTTGTGACAGACTAATTGGAGATGAGTTTGCATACTACAGCATTTTATTTGGGACATCAAAGTTTTGATGCAGTGAAGGAGCCATTAGTGGAGATACCTTCAGGTTGCCTGGGATGGCAAGTGATTTTTATAGACATAAAAAGGAATTTTAGCTTGACTCCTATTGATTGGATGAGAATTTGCCTATCTTATAAGGGCAGGTTTAGGGCAAGTGGGCTTTATTTTGTTTTGTATCAAAAGTAATGAACAAGGGGCTTGATTGAATATCTGAGTCAGCTACCTTGGGGGGCATTTCACGTTTCAAAAGATAAAGAGGAACTCAAGAAGAAATTTCAGAGAGGAAATATGGCATGGCCTTTTGGGTATGAGGGGTCCCCAAAACTTTCTCTGTTTAATTTTATCAACACCAAGAATAAATACCGAAATTCTACACCTAGAGATGTGATATTCAAACTGAAGAAAGAAGTTGGGTATGGGGGCACCTTATATATAGATTACAAAGATAAGAATTGCAGTGAACCTCTCATCAGAAACCATGAAATTAAGAAGAGAGTGGAGTGAAATTTTTTAAATGTTACAAGATAAAAAACAACACCAACCCAGAATTTTATATCAAGCAAAATTTTTCTCCAAAAGTGAAAGACAAATAAAGACTTTCTCAAACAAACAACAAATAATTTTTTTAAAAAGGAGTTATATTTTGCATGGCCCATGCAAAATATAATAAAAGAAATTCTTTACAGAGAAAAAAATGATATAGGCAAGAATCTCAGATCTACATAAGAAAGAAAAAACATTGTAGAAGAAATAAATGATAAATGAAGGCAAAATAAAATATTTTATTTTCTTATGTTTAATTGATAAATGACATAACTGTTCAAAATAATAATAGTTACAATGCATTGTGTGATTACGCATATGGATAAAGGAAATGACTGATAGCAATGTTATAAGGGATAGGAGGACAGGATTGTGAATAACTGTTATAAGGTAACTGTACTACCCATGTAACAGACTGGTATACAAATATTACTTGTAAATATATACCACAAACTATACAACAACCATGAAAACAATTTTAAAAAGAAGTATAATTGATATTGTAAGAGGAAAGAAAATGGAATCAAAGGAAGTGATAAATTAAAACCAGAGAAGGGAGAAAAAGTAGAGAGAGATAAAAGAAACTTAAAAGAAGGTGGAACAATAGGAAACAGTTACAAAGATGGTATGTATCAATGTAATTATATTAATAATCACTTGAATGTGAAATGTCTTAATACACAAATGAAATGATAGAGATTATTTGAGAGAATAAAACAATAACTCTGTTGTCTAAATACAAAGACACAGAGAAGTTAAAAGTGAAGGAGAGAAAGATATAAAATGAAGATACTAATAAAAGTAAAACTGGTGTAGAGTTGTTAATTTCAGACAAAGCAGAATTCAGAGCAAGAAAAATTATCCATTTTAAAAGGGTCATTGGATGATTGTTTTAGTTCGCTAATGGCTGCAAAGGCCATATACCAAAAATTGATTGGCTTTTACAATGGGGATTTATTAGTTTAAAAGCTTACAATGCTGAGGCTGAGAAAAATGTCCAAATCTTCTTCAGGAGATTCTTTTTCTCTCCAAAGACCAGCTGTTGGCAATTCTGGAATCCTCTCTCCTATGGCAAGGCACATGGCAGCATCTTCTGGAGCTCTCTCTCCTCTTTCAGGCTCTTTTGCCCACAGCTTCCTGTTTCATGATTTTCTTTCTGTTTTTGTGTTCCACTGATTTCACCTTCTGGCTTCTGGGGCTTTTGTTCTTAGCTTCTGAGGGTTCTCTTTGTATCTGTGGTCCCCTCTCTACATATTATTTCCGTTTATAAAGGACTCCAGGAAGAGAATTAAGACCCACCTGGGTCATGCCTTATTAAAGTAATCTAATCAAATGGTCCCATTGACAACAGGCTCACACCCACAGGAGTAGACCAGTTTAAAGAACATGATTTTCTGAGGTACATACATTCTCAAACTACCACAATGTAAAGGAGTTTATTATCCAAGGAAATATAACAGACATTATCATATTTGCACCTAACAACGGAGCATCAAAATATGAGGCTTAAAATGATAGAATGAAGAGAAATAGACAAACTTACTAATATATGTGGGGATTTCAACATCCTTCTTTCAGTAATTTATATATCAAATCAGCAGAAAATCACTAAGGATGTAGTTAAACTCAGCAGCACTATCAATTTACGTGCTCTAATTCACATTCATGGAAAACTCCATCCGCAACAGCAGAATATATATTCTTGTCAAGCTCACAACAATCACCAAGATAGACCAAATATACCTGAACTGTAATAAAGCAACTGACCCTATTTTCTGATGTTAGTTCACATATTTAAACCTCACCTTGCCCTCTTCAGCTTCTGCACCACATTTGGGCAATCTGATAAGAAAGCCTAGGGGGTAGATGTGGCTAAAGTGGTTGGGTGTCCCTCTGTCATATGGACGGACCCAGAGTCGATCCCCTGGACCTCCCAGTAAAATAAAAAAAATAGAAGGTGCGCGGTGAGCCACCAGGCCTGTGTGCAGCGCCCCAGCCTAGCCATGCAGCAAGATGATGACACAGCAAGAGAGAACACAGGGGAGAGTCAAGACAAAACATGCCAAAAACCAGGAACTAAGGTGGTGCAGGTGGCAGGGTGCCTCTCTCCCACATTGGAGGTCAATAGGATCGAATCCTGGTAAAGACTGGGGGAGAAGGATGAGAAGAGAAGGCAGGAAACAGACACAGAGGATTGCCCAGCAAATGGACACAGACAGCAAGTGGGGCGGGGGGGGGGGATAAATAAATAAAGTAAATAAATAAATCCTTAAAAAAAAAAAAAAGGAAAGAAAGAAAGTCTGTGTGCCCCATCCTTTGATACTGGTGGGAATTTCAATATGCAGGAATATTCACCTCAGTCCCATCCCGCTAAATCACAATAAAAACCACAAGCCAATGTCTTTTCATTGTTTGTTTAAGCCAGTTTTAGACCAGCTTGGGTGGCTTGCCTTGCTTTCCCCAGAAAAGCTTCATTCTATAAGTAATAAACTTCTTCATAGTCTGTTGGTGTGTATTTGGCATCATTAATTTTGACATCCAAACAAACAATTGAGTGGAGGTCCATCTGTCTATTCAGGGTGGGCAGTACATTAGTGCATATAAATAAAATAAATCATTCAAAGTATGTTCTCAGGCAATAATGGAATTAAACTACAATTCAACAAAGACAGCAGAAAAATATGCAAAATATCTTAATATTCAACAACATACAGGTCAAGAATAAGACTCACAGGAAGTTAAAACATATTTTAAACTAAATGAAAATGAAGGCACAACTTATGAAATTTGTGAGATTCAGTGAAAGCAGTGCTTAGAAGGAATTTTATAGCACTAGATGCATATATGCAAACAAAGAAATATCTAAAATAATAACCTATGCTACCATCTTTGGCAACCAGAAGAAAAGAGCAATGTAAGTCTAAAGCAAGCAAAAGAAAATAAATAATTGAAATTAGAACATAATTTGCAACTGGAAAACAATAGAGAAAAATCAACAAAAATAAATCTGTTTCTTTGAAATAATTGATAAAATTGGTAACCATGATAGCCAAGATAAAAAGAAAGAAAACACAAATTATTACTAATATCAGAAGTGAAAAAGTGGTCATACCAACCGATAACTAGATGACACAAACTATCAAAACTCACCAGGAGAAATAGATCATCTGAATGGTCATATATTAATTAAAGAAGTTGAATTATCAATCAATAAACATCAAAAAGAAGCACCACGCCACTATTGCCAAAAGTTGGAATCAGCCCCGGTGCCTATCAACAGATGAATGGATAAACAAAATGTGGTACATACATACAATGGAATATTACTCACCTGTAAGAAGGAATAAAGTGCTAACACATAGAATAACATGGATGAATCTTGAAGACCTTATGTTGAGCGAAGCAAGCCAGGCATTGAAGGATGAATAGTACATGACCTCACTGATTTGAATTGAGAAAGTGAGCAGTCTCTGAGAACCATTGTCTGAAAGATAGGTGTGACAGTTTGATGTAATTATGAATTCTAAAAATATAATTGAATCATGCTTATAAACTGATCTGTTAATCTGGGCATGATTAGGTTAGGATTAGGGTGTTGAGCCACACCCCTTTGTGGGTGGGGAATTGAATATAAAAGGCAAGGCAAAGGAAAGTTGAAGCAGTCTTTTGAGAAGCAGTTTTGATGTTGGAAAGAAGAGAAGAGAAGCAAGCTGTTCACCTGATCATCTACAGCTGACCTTGTGGAGGAAACAGGAGCTAAGCCCGGAGAGAAACGCAGCCCCGGGAAGAGAGGAACCCCAGAAGACTGAACCCTGGCAAACGCCAGCAGCTGTCTTGCTCTAACACGTGGCAATGGGCTGTGGTAAGAGAAGAACTTAACGCTTTATGGCCTGGTATCTGTGGACTTCTACCCCAAATAAATACCCTTTATAAAGACCAACCCATTTTTGGTATTTCACATTAGCACCCCTTTGGCTGACTAATACAATAGGTTAACAAGAGCAGGGAAGCGGCTGTGGCTCAATCAGTAGGGCTCCCGTTTACCATATGGGAGGCCCCGGGTTCGGTTCCCGGGGCCTCCTGGTGAAGGCAAGCCTGCCCGCATGGCGTGGTTAGCTGACCCAGCGAGCACAAGCAGCAAGGGGGGGATAAATGAATAAATAAATAAAATCTTTAAAAAAAAAAAAAAGAGCAAGAAAGGGAAGAGAAGGTTGTGAGCCATCACCCATACCGACATAATCTATGGTAAAGGGATAGAATATAGTTATATATTGAAGGATAGGACAAGCGGGTAGTGACATTACTGGGTTTGGTGGTGCAGGGTTGATAGGCGAGTAGATTAGGAAGGGCGAGTTAGAATACCCAAGATACTGGGGGAAGAGATGGGAGAGGGACCAGGTGAGCATGGGATTTGTGGGTATGAGGTTGAAAGTACAGGAGTGGGAATGCTCTTATGGCAATATGACAAGGTAGTGCCACTGTTTTAGGGCGTAGGTTGGGGGGGAATTCAAGACAGGGCGCATCTGGAGTAGGCTTCTGGGGAATGTGTGAGTGTTCATTCTGTCATACTGTGTTGTGTTGGGGAGTGGAGACCCACACAGTGAGTGGGAAGGAGATGGACCCCCATTATTGGAAGGACCGATTCACCCAGAAACAGACAGGTGGCTATCTCTTAGAGGCAAGGGTGGATCCTAATAGGTGAGGACAATCAGCGTGTCAAGACCTCTTGTTGCATGTAACTATGAATCCTGTCATCCAATGAGTCAAGACAGGGGAGTGTCATGTGCCCCAAGGGGGTTGGGAGGAAGGAACAGAAAAGATCAAACAGGAGGTATTTAGTGGTCAGGGGAAATGTTTTTTATTACTTTACAGTGATGGACACAGGACATAGTAAATATCATAAAAATGATTAAACTGTACCGTCAAAATTGTAAACTATACTGTAAACCACTGACAATGTTTAGTAGCTATGTTTCACTATCTGTATAACAGTTATAACAATGCTACCATCCACATACAAAAAGGTTTTAATATAGGGTGAAGAAATGGGGAGGAGGTTGGGTATATGAAAGTCTCTAGTATTCTTTGTGTGACTTAGCTGTGACCTAAAACTTCTTTGAAAATTAAATGAAAATTTGGGAGACATGGGGAGTGAGAGGGGGAAGGTGCCACGGTACAGACTGGACACCTGATAATGTGGTGATAAAAGGAAAATTGTTTAAAAAAATTTTTTTTAATTTTTTTGTTTTTTCCCATTTTTTAAATATCCGAATCCTTTTATTTTTAGTGATTTTCTTTTTAAGTTTCTATGTATTTTATCTCTTACATTTAAACTTATCATGATTATTTCATTTTTCTATTAATTGTATTTGGTTATTATATGGGCTTCATCTTCAAGGAGGGTTTAGATCACAGAAGGGTTACAATGGGGGCAGGAGAGGATCAATGGTGAGGGGGGTGTCTGGGATGGGGGTTTCATGGGAGGAAGTTCACCTGAATATATAGGAAAGATATATAAAATTTTTCAAATGATCAAGGGGTGGGGCATGGTCACAGTGGGTGGAGAATCACTCAATAAATGAGAGAATACTGAATTCCCAGCCTGGAGAGCTCTGCCACATTCTCCAAGGGAGCAGTAAACAGTCCCCCAAGTGCAGGGGCAGTGTCTGGCAAAGGAGGATGGTCCACTTATAGGTTCTTGTTATTGATGTCTAGCCTTAGGAGTCTTTGCTCTTGTAATTGAAACTTAGCCTACTGTTATGGGGTGCCTAAGGGTTGCCACCTGAGAGACTCCTTGTTGCTCGAATGTTGCCTCTCTCTAAGCCAAACTCAGCATATGAATGCATTACCTTCCCCCCAGTGTGTGACATGACTCCCGAGGACGAGCCTCTCTGGCAACGAGGGATTAATACCAAGTGCCAACTGGCAATACAACTGGAAAAAGACCTTGAATAAAAGGGGGAAAAGGTAAAGACAAATGAGTTCATATGGCTAAGAGACTTCAAAGAGAGTAGGGAGGTCATTCCAGAGGTAACACTTTTATATTTGATTCCCCACCCACCAAGGGGTGGGGCTCAATACCCTACCGACATGGCCCAGTCAATGCCCTAATCATAACTTAATCATGCCCGAATTAACAGATCAGTTTACAAGGATGATCCAATTATATTTTTGGAATCCATAATTACATCAAATTGCCAAATGGCTACAAAAGTCTTTGAGGAAAAATTTCAAATAATATTGAAACATTTGAAAAATAGAAAAAGTAGAAGTTAAAAATAACAAAAAGAAAATTGCAGAACACAAACACAATATTCAATATGCATAAATCACTGAAAGGGTTCAATAGTAGAATGAATATGAAAGAGTAAAATATCAGTAAACATGAAGGTAGAACAATAGAAATTACCAAATATGACAACATGAAGAAAATAATAGTGAAAATAAATGAAGATAACCTCAGGAACATGTGAAACTATAATAAAAGAGTTAGCAAATCCAAAGACTTAGAAGGAAAGTAGAAAAATAAAGGTTGAAAAAGAATTTTTAGAAATAATGCCTGAAAAGACCCTAAATTTCACAAAAGACATAAACTTAAATATTAAAGAAGTTGATAAAAACCAAATAGTCTAAGTGCAAAAAGAAAATCTATGCCAAGACACATCATAATTAAATTTCTGTAAACTAAAGAAGAAAAAAAAAAATGAAACCAGACAGAGCTAATGATACATTAAGTATGAGGAAATACAAATTTGAATGATAACTGAGTTCTTATCTGAAATTATGGAGTCCAGAGAAAGTAGCACAACATTTTTCAAGTGCTTATAAGAAAGAATTTCCAACTTTAAATTCTGAGTCTATAAATATATATTTCATAAATGAAGAAGAAAGGAGACCTCAAATCAATAACCTAACCTTCTAACTTAAGAAACAATAGAGAGAAAACTAACCCCAAGGCAAGCAGTAGGAAAGAACTAATAAAGTGGAAATAAATGAAACAAAGGATAGATAAACAATACAGAGACTCCAAAACAAAAATATTGGTTCTTGAAAAGATCAACAGCTTTGACAAAGTTTAAGCTAGTATGACCAAGAGTAAAAGCAGAGGTCTCAAATTACTTGAATCAGTAATAAATGAAGGACTATTCCTGCCAACCTAACAGAAATAAAAAGAATTATAAGGGAATACTATGGACAAATGAAATGTACAAATTCCTAAAAAGACATTAACTACCAAAACTAATTCAAGAAGAAAAATACATCTGAATAGACCTCTAACAAGTAAAGAGATTGAATTAGTAAAAAATATTCCACAAAGAAAAGTCCAAGACCAGACATCACTGAGGAATTCTAACATTTAAAGGAGAATTAACACTAACCCTTCACAAACTCTTCCAAAAAATTGTGTAAAAGAAAACATTTCTTAACTCATTCTGTGAGGTCAGTTTTATCCTGATGCCAAAACCAGATGAAAAAAAAATCACTACAAAATAAAATTATAATTCTGCAATTTTTTAAGAAAAATGAATCCAATAGCACATAAAAATAATTATACACCATGAACAAGTTGGGTTTATCCCAGGAATGCAAGGCTGGCTCAACAAACAAAAATCAATCTATATAATAAATCATTCTGTAGAATAAAGAAATAAAATTCATGATCATCTCAATTCACTCCAAAAAAGGATTTGAAAAGATCTAGCATCATTTCATAATAAAGACACAAAAAATAGAAGAGAATGTTTTCAACTTGATTAAGAGTATATATATGAGGGCCCTTGGCAAGATGGCGTTAGTGTAGGAGGACGCACACTGCAAGCTCCCAGAGCAAGGTGGATTGTGGACGGGGTCCTGCCCGGGGGTCTGTGCTGTGCACGCGTGGAGTGAGAAGCTTGGGACATCTATGTGCGCGAATCGGCGACGTGGACCGAACGGTGGAGATTCGTGAGTTTTGAGGCTGCTGGTGGAGGTTGGCACAGGCAGCTGAGCCCCGGGGTTAGGGAAAAAAAAATAAAACGGCCATTTGGAGCCGCGGGCGGGGCGAAAAAGTTTTATTTTCTGGGGATCTGGCTGCCTGGCGCCCACTGGACCTTGTATGAGCAGAGCAAACGAGCTAATCAGCACCCGTTGAACCGGAGGGGGGATTTTGGTTGGGGAACGGAGCTGATTTCCCTAGCCACCCAGGGAAAAGACCCCGGCCGCTGCGGAGCCAGAAGGAAGGGACACTTCCCAAAAAAGGGAAGTGTCTTTCCGTTGGAAGAAAGGAAAGGGTATTTTATATTTTTAGACATTGATCTGGCTGCCTGCACCACCCCAAAGCTCTGGGGAGCAGATAAGCCGACCTGAAGCAGCATTAGGCTGAGAGGAGACGCGAATCTGCACTCAAACTGATTTACTGAGCAGCCCGGTGACGCTGCAGCTCGGCGCCAGAAGGGGCGGAATCCGCCACCTTTAGCACTCCTCACTGACTAACATCAGAGCTTCTGCTAAACTGGGGAGTCCGGAAAGTGGGACGTGCTTGATTAATTTCCACGGGCCCAGCTAGGGTCCCGTCCGGAAGGGGGTTGGTCTAGAGGAGGAATTATTTTCAGTCCTGCATTTGGCTAAAAAAAAAAAAAAAAGTGAGGTCACCTCAACAAATGAAAAATAAATTCTTTTTAATTTAGTTTAATAGCTAAAAGCTGCTTCAGGACCTGCATATAGAACCCTGCGGGGAAATTCATTGATAAACACAAGTAGGCAGGAAGGATCCACGTGGACCCTAGGGGAGTCATTGACCCCCCATTTGCTCTGTTTGACTACTTGCCTGTGTGGATCTTTGGTTTCTCTCTGTTACTTTCTGGTCTATTGCTATTATTCCCATTTTCCTCCGCCCTTCCCTTTTTCCTTCTATTTTTTTTTTTTAAATAGGTGCTGCCAGCTGGTCGCTTCTTTGCTGGGCTTCTTATTCAGTAATTTCCCACTCGCTGTATATATTGATTCTGTATTACAAACTACCGCTTATCCTTCCTGCATGTTTCTGCCTTCTGTTTTCTGTTGTGGCTCTTAGAGACAACATTTTTTCATAGGCCCACAACTTAAGGGTGTCAATTTCTATCCCATCTATTTTGTTTTCTTCTTCTTTTTTTTCCTTTTTTTTTTTTATTAGTATTAACTTTTTCCTTTCAGACCTTTCTCTACTATTTCTCTCCCTCCTCATAATTCTATCCTTCTAAATCACTATATATATATATATTCCTCCATTTGTTTGCCCAGTCCATTATAGGAACTCCATATTTTTTCCTAGTACTCTACACTGCCTACACAAGTTAAACATTCATCTCATTAAGTCTCATTTTGCCCCTCTTCTAACTTTTACCAATATTTCTATTATCCTTCTGCATTCCTTACATCTTTTGATTCCTCTGGCCCTAACCTTTTGCCTTCAAGGGAACATAGAAAGAAGCAAGGAAATAAAATAAGAAAAAAAACTGCCAAAGAGAAAACTTAACTCACACGCAGAACCAACAGCTAAATAAAATTCTAGAGCATGGAGAAAAGCTAATCAACTGAACAAACCCATCAAGATAATATGATGACCAGAGGGCAACAGAAAAATACAAATGACTCTGAGAAACTGGAAAACATAGACCAGTCCAGTGCACAAAATAAAAACCAGGAAGCAATGCAGTACATTGAACAACTAATCAAAGCTATCCAAACAAATATCATGGACCAACTTAAAGAACTGAAGGAAGAGATTAAGGATATAAAGAACACACTGGGAGAACATACTGAAGAAATAGCTAACACACCTAAAAAGGTAATGGATATGATG